>VWZT01010739.1:154717-247846 GCA_013397055.1 Pachycephala philippinensis | reverse complement strand
CCACGCTGCCGGTGAGCGTGGCCGGGAGCTTGCTGAGGGCGCCGCCGCTGCTGCTGAGGGCGGCCGAGAAGTACCCGCGGACGCCCAAGTGCGCCCGGTGCCGCAACCACGGGGTGGTGTCGGCGCTGAAGGGCCACAAGCGGTACTGCCGCTGGAAGGACTGCATGTGCGCCAAGTGCACCCTCATCGCCGAGCGCCAGCGCGTCATGGCCGCGCAGGTGGCGCTGCGCCGGCAGCAGGCGCAGGAGGAGAACGAGGCCCGCGAGCTGCAGCTGCTCTACGGCACGGCCGAGGGGCTGGCGCTGGCGGCCGCCAACGGCATCATCCCGCCCCGGCCCGCGTACGAGGTGTTCGGCTCCGTCTGCGCCGGGGGCGGCGGCGAGGGAGGCGCCGGCGCCTCAGGTAAGGCCGCGCTGCGCGCCCTCGGAGAGGCGGTGATGGGGGGAAGGGGTCTGGAGAGGCGGTGGGAGATGAGCGGGGCGCGGAGCTGCGGGCGGGTGGCCCCGCCGACGGCCGGGGGCAGCCGCACTGACGGTCTCTCTTCCTTCTGCCCCTCGGCCCGCAGAGTCCAAGATGCAGAAGTTCGAGCTGTTCCCCAAGACGCTGCTGCCGAGCCGCGCCGTCACCCCGCAGCAGGCGGGCGGGAAGCCCCTCTCCCCGGACGGCGAGTCCGTGCCCGGCACCTCCTCCCCAGATGCTCGCCACGGCTCGGGCTCGGAGAACGGGGACGGCGAGTCCTTCCTGAGCTCACCCGTCTCCAAGGGCCCGAAGGAGGGGGAGGAGAGCCCGGGCTCCATCAGCCCGCTGGGCTCGGACTCGGGCTCGGAGGCGGACAAGGACGAGCAGGACCCGTCGCCCTCGGCCGGCGGCCGGCAGCGGACTCCCATCGATATCCTGACGCGCGTCTTCCCGGCGCACAAGCGCAGCGTGCTGGAGCTGGTGCTGCAGGGCTGCGGCGGGGACGTGGTACAGGCCATCGAGCAGATCCTCAACAACCGCGGCCCGGAGAAGGGCCCCGAGGAGGGCTGGGCCCGGGACGGCGCCTTGCAGGGCCTGCCGCCCACCCCGGCCGCCGCCGCCGCCCACCATCGGCCCTTGATCGCGGGCGCCATGGCCCCGGCCATCGGCACGCTGGGCAGCCGCTCCGCCTTCTCCCCGCTGCAGCCCAACGCCACGCACTTCGGGGCCGAGGCCGGCGCCTACCCCCTGGGCACCCACCTGGGACTGAACCCCCTGCGCCTCGCCTACTCGGCGCACAGCCGGGGACTGGCCTTCATGACCCCCTACTCCACGGCCGGGCTCATGCCCACGCTGGGGTTCCGGCCGCCCGTGGACTACGCCTTCAGCGACCTGATGCGGGACCGCTCCGCCGTGCACAAGGAGCAGGTGTACTCCAGCGGGCTCTACGGGCCCATGGTCAACAACACCCCCGAGAAGCAATAGCGGCTTCCTAAAGCTCGTCTGGGTAGAGGTAGCTAGATAGGCACGGGTGGACGGACACGGGTGGCCTTCTCTCCCCCGTGCAGGCGGTGGTTGCGTGCAGAGCCCGGCGCGGACACACGTAGGTGTATTAAGGTGATAAAGGTGCACTTTCATTGTCCAGACATGAGTCACTCTTTGTTGCTTATGGCCATAAGCATGGATATCCTCAGCGCGTTGTGGGGTGTGCACACACACACGTACACACGCTCTTTCCCACACACATACATATATATATATGTATACTAGCAAGTGTATAATGTTATAAAATGGAAATCTAAGTTATTAATGTAACTCGTAGGTGAACTTGGTATTAACGTTAAGCTAAAGGTTAGACAGCGCATTGTAATACTTACCAGGCATATAGATGAAACATTGTCAAATTGAAAACCTTTTCCTTCCCGCCCCCAGAAACGTTATGGTCTGTATATAACATTGGAAAGTAGATATATTTGTAACTGTCCGTAGGACCCCGGCGCCAATGGTGTATGACAGTTTAATAAGCCTCCTTCATTTGTGATCTGCAAGAAAATTGCTTTCTTGTTCTGATGTAGCAAACTTCTTGCTGTTTCTAACAGGTAATTCTGTGTTTCCATTTCATAGAAATAAATGTTATTTTCTATTAAAAAAAAAAAATCGGTCTTATGAATGGTAAGTGGTATTTTCTGAGATGATGGAAGTGCGTTTTGGGAAATTCATTTGACAAGTACAAGTCAATATTTAAAGGAGTTTATGCAAATAGTGCAAACATGTTTACTACATTTTTATCATGGTCAAACTAGATAATCTTCAGATAAATTTATAAATAAAAACGAAGAGTACAAGCAAGAGCAATTTCCTTCTCAGCTGAAATTGTCTAATACATTTGTTTCTGGTTCTGGTCTTTTTTCTTATTTACGCCTGGGAAAAAAACCCCAAACCTAGAGAGGTATAAATTAAGCAGGATTTCTCCCTTGATGTTTTTTGTCATATTTAGGAAATTTGGCATTGTCGCAAAGAGAAGCCTGGTTAAAGCAAATCCCACCTTGCCGACCGCGGGTTGTGTAGCAGCGGGAAGGTACTTCCTCCTGGTATCTGAAATTTGATTGTGTGTTTTAGTTGTTTCTGTGTCAAAATAAGCAAAGGGATCTATAATAATGACGTTTTTCAGACTCTAAGACCGTGTTTGCGGCAGCGGTGGATGAGTTAAGATCAGCGCAGGGAGTATGTGCAGGGAAGGTTTCTCTGTTTTTGGAGCTGTGTGTCCTTCATCCTCACCCGAGAGGAAAGGCTACTCGCGTGGCTTTTTTTCTTTTTTCTTTATTTTGGCAACGGTGTCCAAATGTTCTCCAAGACCAAAAATTAAGAAGGGCTTTCCTGCCTCTATTTATTGCTGCGTTGGGATGAGTGGGGGCAGCGGGCGTGCCCCCGTGCATCCCGAGAGGCGATCCTGCCGAAGGCCGGAGCGTGACTTTCTTGCCAGTCCTGGGAGTGTTTGGCCCAGGAAAACTATTACTCACAAAGAACAAGTTCAGTGCATGGTTGAATTAAGACTGTAAAAGCTCCTAAAGTTGGTTGGTATGGAAACCTAATCCCACCGAACCGCTCCGTGGCACAGCTGGACTGTTTACTTTCTCACTTCAAATATAACTGTGTAAACATTGGCTGGGAGCTGCCAGCGCGGCTCCTACCAACCAGTTAATATACTGGTGGGGCTGGGAGGACAGGAGTCCCGCCGCAGCTATGGAAGGAAGCTCCTGGGTAAAATCAAATTGCATCAAAATGCAATTCTTCCATCCTTCGTGTGACTGATCAGCTTGGATACAATTTTCAGATTTTCCTAAAACAAACCAAAACCAAAAACCTGACGAAAAAAAGTAAGTAAATATTATAGATTACACCTAGGCAAATACTTTTGACCCTGATCCATCCTGGGAGCAGCCAAATCAATATCACAAGGGAAACTTTAAAAAGTCTCGTGTTCCAAGAGCGGGTGAAACTTAATATTACTACAATAAAACGGTTTAATAAAGAAGGGCTTTAATAGTGAGCTAATTTGATTGAGTTTCCTAATTCCACTTTAATTGGAAAAGGAGTTGTCTGTTTGGTTATAAAGTGCTAGGGTTATGTTAGACTGGAAAAAAAAAAAAAAGATGGACTTTGAGCATCTGAATAAACTTTTTTTCTCTTTTTTTTTTTCCTTTTTTGGTTGGGAGCTGACTTTGTGCAGGATGGGTTTCCATATCTAGGATTATGAACGGGCTACAAAGAGCTGCTACTTAAAGAAATCAGGTCGCCACATTTCTCCCATTCTAGCCCTGTTGAGAAGGGCTTAGGAGCTGTTGATTTAACTCAGCTCCCCTTTTAATTATAAAAGCCATTCTTGTGTAGTTAGGCGAGCAGGACAATTTATCAGAATTGTTGCCGTGTCTTGGAGGTTGGCTTGAGCTTGGATTTATACAACCCACAACGGGGATCACGACGATTAACTTTCATATGGGTAGTTTAGGCTGTTAAATTGGGGGGAGTAGGAGGAGGGGTATAAGAGAATCTGATAAATTGTCCTATGAAGTAATTCCCATAGATTTAAAAAAATAAAGAAAAAAATCCCTTGTGTCCGAAGCTACCTTGCAGAGGTTCGTATACAGAAGCCTCTGGCAGAACATAAAATATTCAGGTCCCTTTTAGAGTAAAATAAAATGCTGTCACTTGAATAAAAATCGGCTGAACCGAGTATAAATTATTTGTGAAGCAGAGAGGCTGCGGGCGAGCGCTCGCAAACTTCCCTGTTAATTAAATCTTAATCCACGGGTCGCAGGAAGCGGCGGAGCTGTAACAGCGGCTGCTGTACATACAGCGGGACACGTTCCGGAGTCATATTAACTGCACTCGTGTTTAATATGAATCAGCCCTAATCCACAGCATAATAAATATCAAATTAGACTAACCATTTAGTAGCGAAATGACATTCCTTCACCTAAAATGAACCTCCCCGCGCCCTGCTCGCTGCTCGGCAGCCTCGGCAGCCCGGCCGGGCGGGCCGGCGGCGGGGCCCCGGCTCTGGCTGAGCCCGGCGGGCTGAGGGAAGCCGGGGAGGGGACCGGGGGACCTTTTCCAGGCTGCCCAGTTGATCCTTCAGCCTGAGGGGGGAATCCCCGCTACCCTCTCACGCTTCCCAAAGCTGCCACTTCCCCACCCGGCCGCAAACCCGGCTGGCTGCCGAGGCCCTGGCGATGGAGGAGGCTCGGAGCGGGATCGTGTCGGCTCTCCCGGCTCCGGCCCGGAGCGTCCCCTGTCCGCTGCTGGGGCCAGGGGGGACACCCACGACAGGGAAGGGTGGTGGTCCCACTTCCACGCGGCGCCCTGGGCAGCCGGGGCTGCTCCAGCGGGGACAGCGAGGGGTTGTTTTACTGCAGACCGAGGAGCGAGTCCCAGCCCCCGCTCTGTCTTGCCTGCGGCCCCGGGAGCGCCGCGGCCCCGTTATCGCGGCTGTCCCGGGACTCGCCGCCCGGTTTCCCAAGCTGGAAGCCACCCCGCAGCCCGCCGCTGCCCGGAGAAGAGGGACGGGATGGAATGGGATGGAATGGGATGGGCCGGGGCGGCCCCGGGTGCCCCTCACCGGGCGGGGCGGCCTTTGTGCCGGCGCTGAGCAAACACAGCTGCCGCCGGTGGCACCGCTGGAGGGAACGCGGCTCTTACCGTCCCACCCCTCGCCCCCGCTCCCGGACATCCCTCCTCCGTGCTCCCGTGGGCGGGGGCGAGCCCAGGTATCCATCGCATCGCTCCCGGGCTGATCTCATCGGCGCTGTCAGGCTCACGAACTTCCCACGTCCCCGGGCGAGGGGACATCTCTGCCTCCTCTCACGGTGCGGGCATCCCCCCCGTGTTGTCATAACATCCCCATGGCAACTGCGGCAATTACTTCTGTGCCAGAACAACAATAGGAAAGTGTTTAATATATTTAAATGTGATTAAGCAGGTGGAAGAAACGAGGAGGAGCAGCTCCGTAGGACGAGCCGGCGGAGGCTTCCAGGGAGCCCCGGGGGCTGCAGCTCGCCCGGGGCAGCAGCGGCGCGTCTGGAACTCAACAGATGGAAGCGAGTGAAGGACGCAGAGTTACAGCGGGAGAGGAACGGAGTGTTTTATCGTTTTCTGGTGCCTTTAACACCAACTGAGGCACGTGAAAATTCATTCCGATTGCCATCTCTCGGATTTCGACAGAAATACTACTACACTGTTGCAAAAGAGTATTTTTCCTCTGTTACTGTTCCTTTCCAGTTTCCCCTTTATTTTTCTCTACCTTTTTATTAGGGAAAAAACCAGAAAAGCCTCACGAACCCGCTGTTAGCAGTAAGTTCGGAAAATAAGAAGCACTAAAAAAACCCCTGAAACTGCACAAAGCTGGCTTGTATTTCATCTCCAAAACGAGTTTATTAGAAAAAAAGAACACCCTGTCAAAAAAATTAATTTAAACACAGGCTTTAACCTGAAAATGATTCCTTTTCAGCCACTACCCCTCATTTCTATGTTTTTAGGGAATCAAATAGCCAAAGGAAGAGATGCTCCTGACCCAGGGAGCCACGGGCGCTGCTGGGGCGGCGGATGATGCCCAGCGAGAGCTGCTGCTGCCTTTCCCCGGGAGCGGCCGGGGCTCGGTCAGCGGAGCCCCGGGAGCCGGATAACCCACCTTGGCCTTGAATTCCCCGTGAAATGGTGTGGCCGGTTGCTGGATTTGGTGGGAATTACTGAGTGCGGCGGCAAAGGAGGGTGCGGCGCTGATGCGGGGCAGGTGGTGTTAATGCGAGGGACCTGGCCCGGGGTAGGAAGAGGTTAAAGGGTGCGGGGATGAGCTGGCTCACCCTGGCTAACAGCGGCATAAGCTGAAATCGCTGGAGATATATGGGCAGGAAATTCTGGCGCTGGATAATGCCTAAAGGTAAAAGAAGGGTAGAGAGGAGGGAAGGGGTGAATTCCAGAACAGAACAGGGCAAGGGGCTGACAGGGTCTTAGGCTTACAAGAGCTAACAGAGAACTGGGATGCACTATTAAGAACTGTGGAAATGTAGGATTTACTAAATTAAGATCTTGTTGTCTGTGTCATAAGAGTAAGATGAAAACGTGTCACTTGCTGTGCATTATATAATACAATAATATATATAATATGTATATATATGTGCCTTTCCTGAGGGAGCCTTTAAGGCTTGGTTATTCTCTGCACAGGCTGAGTAAGGTGCTCCTATGTGGTGGGATTTACATTTCCAAGGAAATGATGAAAAGCCCCTAATTTCAGATTAGCAGTATCAGGTGCTGTACAGAGGTCAGGAGGCTCAATTACACGAACACTCAAATCCAGGCCAAGGCCTGAGCAAGTGGCTCTCGGTGTAGAATGGAGATGGGTGTTTTTACAGTGACTCACTGATTGTTCATGTGGAAGCAAGTACATCAAGAGAGATGAAAATGCTGAAAGACCAGACTATTACTGATAGTCTTAACTCAACTGGCTGTTTGGTAAACATTTCTAACCATAATAAAGGCTGATGTGAGGCCTGTTCTATCCAAATGCTGGCATAAGCACATGCTCCTCCTCGCTCCAGGTGTGAATCTGGCAGATGTGGACAAGGGCATGATGAGACACCTGCCTGGGGGATAATTCTGTTTGGAATGCTGTTTTGTGCAGTACTGGATTTGCCTGTATGTGGGAGCTAAAGTCTTATCTTAGGTTTTATCTTAAATCCTTGCAAACTCTAAACTACAGGTGGAAAGCCCTACTCTGATGGCCTGGAAGAGCAAAATCTTGTCATATACTGGTTTGTGGATTAATTTTCTGTAAGAGATGGTGCTATGTGGGAGACAGTCTGGTTCCTGACTTCACACAGAAGCTCTGCCTAAATGAACTCTGTAATGCAGATCTGTGAGGGGTAAGAGTGGATCCTTTGGCACATTCTCAATGTGGGCACACTTGCAGCTAGTATGGATTCAGAGAGGGGATTTTTTTCTGCTTTATATTCCCTCCTTCCTTGTTTTGCATCTTATTAATGTGCTGTAAAGCTTATAAGAGTTATGCTAAGCTTGTTTCTAAAAATTTAATTTTTTCCCCTCAATACATGAATGGATAAAAAATGAGTTGGTAAAAGCATAGATGAATTTCAGAAAAAAAGATATAGAAATCCCTTGAAAGCAGGTTACCCAAAGTCTTATTACCCATCAATAGTTACAGATCTGCCATACATATCCTCAGAAAGTATTTGCCTGTTACTGGGAAAATATAATAGATGGGCAGAATCTGTGCAAATTTTAGTGAGTTTGTGACAGCAGAGCAGGCTCCTGGGGGGAAGAGGGAAGTGGAAAGGAAACCAGAAACAGAGAGTGGATCTTTTCGTGTGGTCTGACAGGCAGATGGAAAGCATGAATTACAAAGGCTTTTAAAAAGATCTGCTTGGGGTTTATGTTTACAGAGAGATTTAACGAGACTGGCTGGCCTTAAAATGCTGAGGTTGCTGCTGAAATCAGATGTTTGGAAGTGAGATGGGGTACCAGCCCTGGACCAGAATATAGGAGAGGTTCACAGAAATCCAACAAGACCGGAGCAGGGCCAGCAGGGCAGGGCCCCTATAAACCATTCAGCAGATCCTGAAAGGGGCTTAAAGGTCAGCAGGACCTGGACTCAGGGGAGGGAGGAGGGTATGACCCCTGCCAAGGGGAGCTGGATCCAGGCAGAGACCACGAGCCTCTAACCAGGAGGAGCAACAGCAGCATGAGAAGAGAGCGAGAGTGAGCTGGGATTTGTGCAGGAGGGACTCACCGATGAAACAGCTTTATAGGGAACAAAGGTATCAAAACATTACCTTGCTTTCTTGTAAGTGGGATATGGGGTATTGATTTCCTCTCATGGCTTGGGGAAGCCCATGGTTTACCTTGGGTAGAACCTATGGATTTCCTCAGTTTTCTAAATCTCCTGCTTGCAAGGTTAGCCATGGATATTTACAGCTAAATGAATGGGGCAAGTAGGGGAGATTATAACTTGGAGAGCCTTTGCTTTGTAAAGGGAGAGTCAGATATCTTATTCTGGCAGGAGAATCTAATTAAGGGCCTGTTCAATAGGAGTAAATGTCAAATGATCAGGCACACGGGACTAAAATTGCAATGCTCAGTCCAGTGTGCTAGAATGTGTGGTACGAGATGCCTGGCTTTTTTCCTGCTTAGAGGGATGAATTATGTTTGATTTCTCTAATCATTCTTTTCATCCACATTATTGAAGCTTTACTTTGACACAGAGAAAGTAATCTTGATGCAGTGGGGCCAAGAGTAGGAAAATTGCTCCAGTAGATTTGGCAGGGAAAACATGGCTCCAGCCTCTCACAAAAATCTGTATCCTTCTCCATGAAAGCTTCACGTGCACCAGAAGGGAAAAGAAAGGTGTTTTCAGGGTCTCTTTCCTATAATAACTGTGTTATAGCATTCTTTCTGTTCAATGGGTGAAAAGGATCTCAAAACAATTATTGAATTTCTATTTTCAGATCCATTGAAAAATATTTGGGAACACAAGAGTTGGTGGTAGCATAAAACTTCCCGGATTTGGGGGAAAATTAGTCCATCGTGGTTTACAAACATAATCTGCTGCCCAAAGTACACCAGATGAATGAGTTAACCCAGCTCTAATTTACTGGGAGTGTAATGGTTTCAAAATGCTCAGGGTTGATTCAAAACACTCACAATCATGCAGGGCACTTAGAGAAGCTGGTAAAGGCACTGCCACATGTGTCACCAAAACTGAGTTACTTCCTCAGGGTTACATGGAAAGGTCTCTGGATTCTGACGCCAGGCTGAAGTGTTAACTTGTCCCGTGCACTTCTCACTTTGGCTTCCCAATCTCCCTCCTGGGAGAGGGCTCAGCCAGGTTTCAGTACCTCAGTCACTGAAAGAAGAATTGTGTTGTCTTGGCAAGCAAGGACACGTACATCTTGGACATGGAAAGGGCTTCAAACCTGTGTAGGATGAGGATGCCAATCTGCTTGGCTGGAATATTTGTTTCTGACTAGAATCAGGGCTGACCAAATGGTGTACTCAGCTCCTGAGAGGGAAATGGCTCTGCTAAACTGGAAGTCTGTAGTGATGGAGGTGGTAAGTGATAGGTGAGCTCTTAAAAACAGGGCCAAAAGTGGAGGTAAGGCTGTTCAAGGAGCCTCACAGCCTTTTTATTTTACTCCTAATCACTGAAATGTCTAAGTTGAGTTAAGCCTTGAGAAGATGGGCTGAACTGAACAACAGCAAATGATGTTCTGTAAACTGTGAAAAGCTAAGAGTGACCTGGTGAAGTCATTGGTAAAATGTCTGGTTTTCCTGGAAGCCTCAGCAGGGTGGATGCTGCAGCTGATGGACATTGATGATATTGGGCAGAGGCTCTCTCATTAAGAAATTGCCTGCTGGAACTCCCTTCAGCCATCTGGCATCCAAAATGCAACAGCGAAAGGGATCATGTTGGTGATTTTCAGTAAATGTTTTGCCCAGAGCCATCTTTGTTGACTATCTCTATTGTTTTGCAGATGTTTATGGTATCATGAATCTTTTTTTTTTCAGCCTTAATTGAAAGACCTGCTCCTCTAGTTCAAGGATTAACTTCATTATAACAGAAACGATTTGTATGAAATTTTTATCCTTAAGAACTTTTTTTGGACAGATCCTCAGATTATATGTTAAATTTTAAATATTTGAAAACTTTTGACCTTCAGTCTACTGTCGTGCTTTTTTTTTCCTTTTAAATTTTCATACAAGTGACTACTTTTACAGTTTTGTTATCTGACTTGTGAGCATTGCCCACCAGTTTTGGAAAAATAGGTTGTAGCTGATTTTCTTAAAGCTTTTGAAGGCTTTATGAGCAACAATAACAATGCAAATATTGGTGTATGTCACTCTGGTTGGTGCTATTTGAGTTTTGTTTTGCCACATATATCAACAAACAGAGAGTCTCTTTTCGTCTCAGTTTAATTTGTGGTGTAAGTGGGGCTCTCAGATGTTACACTCAGATTCTGGACTCACTTGGGCAAAAGTTGCCTTTGTTTCTTCATAGTCCCAAGCAGAAAATATTGTCTGGAAGCAGGATGCACACGACCAAAGTGCTTCCTGTGGTAGCAACCTGCTGCTGGTACTCAGTGGGTGTGAGCTCCAGGTCAGTTCTGAGATTAATCTGAAAATGAAATGGTTTTGAAATAGGTAAAATTGGTGTTTCAGCTGAGTGTGGTACACTGAAAGTCAAGCACACTAACTTCTTATCTCCAGTCTTTTGAAAGGTACAATTATCCTTTATCTTTGCAGGTTGGTTTGTTTAACTTTGGCTGGATTATTCTCATGGAATAAGAATGAGATATTGCTGTTTCTGAGCAGCACTGGGACCTTGCAAATGAAGGAAGCTGGGAGCTTTTGTAGTGAAAACTGCACATGGGTCTCTGAAGATTTGGTTTGTGGACTAAATTCTGCTGCTCACTTACCAACAATGTTTGACCTTGAGCTACTCAAAACAATTTATTATTTTTTAAAAAGTGACTGTTAATATTGACAGTCTCCAGTTTCAGCAAGAGACACACGAGACTTGAATTGCAGACTTTTGTACTACTTGAGTATTTATTTTTAATAAGGGTCCTAATTAAGTGTGCAATCTCTGTAGCAGGAAAGCTCTCCTGGACTCTGTCTTCATTCATTAAAATGTGTCAAATTCCTCAGAGTTTAGAGCAGAGCTCTAACAATGGCAAAAGAGACCCTATGTCCTGAATATATACCAACATGTGCCAAAGAAGATGTTTGTTAATAAGTACTTGTGCAGTGATAAAGCACAGCAACAAGGGGTTATACATTTCCTCACTTTCTGCTACCCAAGCAGAGCCCCTCACTTCACTCAGGAAGCTCCACTGTTGTGAGACATGGAAAAGTAAAATACCCTCTGCTTTATAATAAGTCATTCCAGCTCTGTCTAATTAACACTTCTCAGTGTTAATTGTAACCCCCTGTTCCGTGTTTTTCAGGGATGATATTTCCCAAGCAGTGCTGGTGAAATGTCAGGCAGAGGTAGTAATTTTGTTTTCCTTGCTATTATAACATTGTGCCATAGATATAGTTATATACAGAGATACATGCCAATCAACCAGCAGAGCAAACAAGATGAAGAAGTAAAAATCTTCTCCTTAGAGAATTTCTTAGGCAGACAATGAATTATGAGGTCTTCTCTGCCTAGACAACTTGCAGTGAGAACAGCTATTCCTACTGGCATTCCTTGCTGTGATTAAAAAAAAATTGAATAATTTTAGATGGCTTGTTCTATTAAATCAATAGATTTACCACGATGGAGAGGTGGAGTACAAAAATAATAAATGTTTTTTATACAATCTGCAGAATCCTATAGGCTTCTAACATTAATGCTACAGAAATATCACTGGCCAGTATTTGCAGAACAGCATTTAATGAACAATAAAGACATTCATGTTGTTGGAAAGGGGAAAATCCTCTTGGCAGTCTAGCAAACCTACCTACCTCGGCTTTGCAGCCTGGAGGAAATGAGAGAGTGCTGCAAGAAAGTGGAAACATGAGAGTCACTGTTAAAACATCACCCTGGTGCTGGCAGCTCTGCAAAACTATTGCAAAAGACAAGGAAGAGAGTAAGGACATGAGGCCATTGCATGGCATTGATGTATAAATTGGATTTTTCCTTTGGAATACCACTGAAAAATTGAAGGTGGAGTTTGGTCTGTGACAAGAGAATGTGCAGCAATTGTGGTCTCATCCAAACAATCCCGTGTGTGATGGTAGTCAGGAAAATATCTGTGATAGCTCCATATTTTATGAGCAGGTAGAATTGAGAGAGAAACCTGACTGAAGATAAAATCAAAAATACATTTCCAGTAACTTCTGTCACATCCTGTACAATTAAATTAATAAGCATTTCCCTTTTTTTTTTTTTTGAATGGGAACAGGGTCCTAAATTTAGGCCTACCCCTAGTTTTTCACACATTACAAGTTTCTCTGTGCCATCCATGTAACACTTGACCTTGCAGAAGATTTGATGGCCCAAGTGGGAAATGCTGGAAGTGCTTTGAGAAGTTATTCTTAGGAGGCCACTGGTGTTTATAGCCTGGTGGCTATTTTGTAGGGGTTTGTGGGATATTTCTAAACACTGAGGGGTTTAGAGGAGGGCTGAAATTCTCTTTCCCTGGATTGTGTTCAATATAACTAAGGAAAAAAAATTCAAAACAGTGTTTCTTTCCTATATTGAGATGCAATGACTTGCTTGTGTAGTAAAGATTACTTTACAGTATGGGAAAAAAACCCCCACTTTTTGACTAAGCCACATGGCAGTTGTTTAATCATTATAGGCTTTTGCTTTATGTCTAAAGAAATGAACTATTGACCAAATGGTCAATTCACAGACCCGTGTGTGAAGTTGTGGCTGAGTTCAGTGACAGTAATCTCTGTGTGTGCATGTACACACACATAAATATGTCAGTGTATGCACATATTTCTGTATATCTCCTACCCTTGTGAATTCATTTACCATTTGTAGTTTCTTTACCAATTAAATTTTCTAACCCAGCAGTTCCCTCTGCATCATGTCACGCATGCTGACTATGTGCTGATTTAAGGGTGAGGATAATTTAGCAGGGCTGCTGATTATGGCAAACTTATTCTCAGGAGATCAATGAGAAATGGATGTTTTGTGATGAAGTTTGTTTTGTGTAGATTACAAAGATAATGATACGTATGCAGATTAGAGTGGGACATTAAAACCAAAACCATCATGTGTATGAGCTCTGTGAAATGCACACTACAGAGATAAAATGTGAAATCAGGTAGTAGCCCATGTGGCTCTGTGTCTGAGATCCCCTTTTAAACTTGAAATACCTGAGCTAGACCTGACCTTGTGGACTCCTGTGTTATTTCATGCATGTGAATGGTCTCAGTGACTTTTATACCACCACGTTTCCCATACCTTTGAAAATTTTGCAATCTGTGCAATACCAAACTGCTCTTTTTCCTCTTTGCCTTGGACAGCTCTGAGCATTCACCAAAAATTTGGTAATAATGAGTTACAACTCGCCTTGTTTCATGTTGATGTTGAAAAGCAGATGAGTATTGGCACAGTAAAGATGCTGCTTGAACATGGAAAGGCTGTGGTCATTTCAGCACTGTAGAATTGCCGGTCAAGAGGGAAGTAATTATAATTAGGAGAAATATAGGTGAGAAAAAGGGTGTGGGTTTTTTTGATTTAATAAGCTTTTCTGGGATATCTCATGTTGTTTTACTGACCTTGATGAAGAGCTGAGAACCAGACAGCAAAAGTCACTGCTCTCAGTTTCCTTCCATCCTTCATCCAGTTCTTTCTTGAACACCAAGCAGGTTTATCCAAGTGTAAGCCAAGGATTCCTTATCCTTCCAGAATTGCACCCCAGTTTATAAGGACTTGCAAAAGGGATGCACAATTTTGCATATTGAAATTAATCTTATTATCTGGAATTCTGTCAAAATGAGAGGTGACTTATTTAGGGGGAAACATTCCTCACCAAGGAAAAGTAATGGTTTTGGCAGATTGTGTAATACAAGTTCCAGGGTTATCTACCAATAACCTGAAAAAATCACGTGGTCATGAATAGTATAAAATTAAGGTATTGGGCATATCTGGTCCCTATAAGTTATCTATTCTGAGTTAAGTAAAAATTAAAAGTCGCCTCAGATCATGTTTGTCTCCAGCTTTTCATTACACTTTTATTGTTCTAAAAAGTAATTTTATGAATTTTTTTTACAAATAAATTGCATTTTTCTCCCATTATGAAAGAATCTCAAAATTAGAAAACTGTGTTCTCAGAAAATATAATTTAAAAACGAAGGCCAAAATCAAAGAAAAAAAGTCCTTGAATCACAGAATGGTTTGGGTTGGAAGGGACCTTTAAAAATCATCTACTCCAACCCTCTCTCTACAATAAGCAGGGACATCTTCAACTAGGTCAGGTTGCTCAAGCTCCATCCATGAAATGGGCATCTACAACCTCTTTGGGCAACCTCTTCTGGTGTTTCATCACCCTCATAGCATAAAAAAATTATTCCTTATATCCAGCCTGAATCTACCTTCTTTTAGTTTAAAACTGCTACCATGGGTCCTATTAAGAAGTCTGTCCCCATCTTTCTTATAAATTTCTTCAGATATTTTGCAGTTCTATAGGAGTTAGGGCCAAGGGAACCAAAATCCCAGAATTTTTGAAGACTTTGGATCTGAACGTTATAATTCAGACTTTTCATATGTATGTATATACATAATGAAATATTATTGTAGTAATCTAGTGTTTAGTATTTTATTTAAATATCATTGTCATGAGACTATTCTAGCCAGAAACTGTGTGCCATGTTCTGGACAGAAGGCTTTCAATGAATATCTCACAATCTGACCAAAAGAAAGGATTTATTTTTTGTCCTCCTACAGCAATACTATTTTCTCCTCCACCTCTTCGGTACTTTAATTGGCACTTCCATCTTTAACAGGGTCCCTTCATCAACTCTGTCCTTTGCTCTGGCTCTTAAACCTCCAGCCCTTCTCTCTAAGTTAGGGAGCAGATTCCTGTGGCTGCATGTGATATACTTTTCAAAGTGTCTCCTACCTCATTGCCATTAAAATCCCTTTGAAAGAAATCCTCCTAGGCACTGTTTCTTCAGCCTGTTGCTTCCTGAGATCCAGTTACCAAGCAGTGTTGCAGGGTGCTTGAAAGGGCTCAGGAAGCAGCTTCTCTCCTGAGAGGGACTTAAAGAGATGATTAGGAGAATGCAGGAGGTTTGTAATAGCAGTAGTGTCTCCTAATCCTCTTTGTTTTAACAATCACGTCTCAAACTTTAAAGGTGCCTGCCGAGCTCTTGTTCAAATGTCAGCAGTGGAAGTGCAGAGGTTAAGGGGTGTCCCCCTTGCAAGAAAATACAGAAGAAAATTGTGTGGTTTGGGCACCTCATTGTGACTTAGGCAGGTTGGGGTTAAATTTCCTGTGCTGCACAGAGCTCCTGTGGGCTCAGGGGGAGTTACCTGGGGCACAGGTGTGCTGTGTCCTTCTCAGCTGAAACTTCTCATGGACAGTGGGTAGCTGGAGTTTGAAAAAGAGAAAGGAGAACAATTACTGCACCTAGCAAAGCTGAACTGTGAGTGCTGGCCAATGGTGACTTACTGAGTATCTTTAGTACTGAGAGGATTTTTGTCAGATCTGGCTCTGGAAGTCCTGGAATTCCACAAGAACCTTAGATTGTGCTTTAAAGCAAACTTTTAGCCACCTAGCTGAGGAAGAAAAAAATAAAGTCATCAACTCTAAAGGTTTGATGAAATGAAGGGAATGACACAGCCATTAAAATATTATGTTTGAAGCAGTCCAAGACCAGCTCTGACTTGTTGTTTAGGAGTCCAGGCTGTCCAGAAGACAGGCTCTTGCCAACTATCAGAAACTGAAGGCAGCCAGTGTCTCTCAATGGCTTCCAGGATCCAAAGTCTTAAATTTAAATAATTCATGTGGTTAATGAATAATAAATTTAATAGTAATGATTAAGGCAGATGACTCTCTGTTCAGTTAAATGGTCATAGCCAGCTGAAAAATGTGTGTGGTGCATACATGCTGCTCTCCTCTAAGTTTGCAGCATTCAGCCCCTGACAAATTTGTTTAATGCTGTGGATGATTCACTTTGCCCTCAGACAGTGCTTCACCCTTTTCTGCTTCACACCCGGCTGCAGCAATGCATCTGCTTTAGAGAAGGACAATTAATTCATTTACAGTGTTTTGTGCCCCTGTGCAGCAAAGCTCCAGAAACCACGATTTTCCTTCCCAGCTGCTGTGGATGCTGATGTGCTGTTCCCTGCTGGCTCACGTGCAGTTGTTGCCTGCTCTGTGGCAGTTTCCTAGGCCAGGCTCCTGTTGGCCCCAAAGCCTGTCCCAGTGGGGTTAGAACAGCTCAGCAGGGGTGTGCAGAGATGGGCAGTGCTGGCTTTGGAGCAGGGTCCCTGCAGGGGTCTGGAACAAGAGGGAAAATTCCCCATCTCTTATCTTGCTCCTCCCTCCCACCCTGCCCATTTCCTCAAAGAAGCTTTGTGCAGTCTGCAGAGCACAGAGTTTTTTCTTCCTCACCCTGCTCCTCCATTCCATCTGGTGTTTGTTTTCCTGTGCTGCCTCTTATTTGCTCCCTTTGAATACAGCCAGAGTCTTGCTCTGGGTGTTTTGACAAGTGGATGCTGTGTGGTACAGCCTGGGGAGGAGCTACACCAGCTTTTGCTCTCCTAGAGGCTGAGGTGTGCTGCTCGGGCTAAGACCTGTGCAGAGGGACCCCACACTCCCATGGGATATCACTCCATGTGGAGAACAGGCAGTCTGATGGCAGGGAGAAGGACCTGGGCTTGCTTTCTTCTGCTGACAGCCGGGAATGAGACAGGGGTGACTTTGCTCCTTTGCCATTCCAAGCTGGTTTGTTCCTCCCACTGGCTGAAAGTGGCATAAATAAAAATATTCAGACACTAAGACAGTTGCTCCTGAATTACTCATAGCAGTGGGAAGCAGATCAAGCCCTCTTCTCATGCCTGTTGTTATTGTTAATTAATTAACTAATACTTTTACTTCTGTTGACTGAGCAAAACTCCCATTAAACTGCCTTTTGCAATTAATGGACTGGAACCATTTGTTCCAGAATGTTTCTCGAAGGCTTCCAGCACAATGCTGACAGGATTTGCCACCTCTTGTGTTTCCAGCAGTTTGTGAGGTAGGAACCTCAGTTTCTTCACCCTTTCCCTGGAGCTCTTAGAGGTCAGTCAGCAGCAGAGCTTGTCCTTGGGTGCAGCTTTCAGTCACTCTCCAAACACACAGTGGGTCGTTCCAGCAAAATGAGGTATCCCCAAGTCGCTTGCCTCAAGCTGGAACAGGCAAATCCAGCCCTTAAACGTTGGGAAATTCCCTACAACTTCGAGGTATGCATCTTACATTTTTAAAAAAATCTTACATCATTTACAGTACTATTTCCCCTTTCCCCAGCCAAGAGCCGGTGGAAGTTTGCTGCTGTGACAGGTTTGATGCTGGACTTGCCTGAGCAGTGTCTTGGTTCTGCTGCCACTGTGTGGTCAAAGCTGGTCTGGTGTTTCAGGTATTTCCTTTTCTTACCGTGATTTTTGTGGCGCCAGCAGAGTCCTGGCATCCCACACGTGATTCTCCTCCACGCCACTGCAAATGAGGAGTGACCGCACCCAATTTAAGGGACTCTTTATTTGTATCGGAGTAGCAGCCAGGGACACCTGTGGCAATAAAGGTCCGTTGTGCTGAGTGG
The DNA here is from genome assembly GCA_013397055.1 of Pachycephala philippinensis. Taxonomy (NCBI): domain Eukaryota; kingdom Metazoa; phylum Chordata; class Aves; order Passeriformes; genus Pachycephala; species Pachycephala philippinensis. Next base: position 230,074 of record VWZT01010739.1, on the reverse strand, counting down.
GTCTTAGGCTGGAAAAATCCAACAAACAGCCCTTAAGTCAGGTCTTAATTCGAAACTATGCCCATGTGTAACAGGTGAATAAAAGTGACGGGCAGGGATAAATCTCGTGCTTGAAGTCAGGGTTCTGATAAACAGCTGCTGTTGATGGAGCTGTTTGAAATGCAAGCAGGAAGGGAAGACTGTTTAGTGTGATTTCTTTAATCTCAGTCGTGGTAATTTCCACAATTCAGACACACCCCGAGATGGTGGGGTGTGTATGAGTCGTGGAAACCTGTGTTTTTCAGGTTAAAGGGTCATAGATCTCTTGCAGCCCTGCACATTGTTGAGTTTTCAAGCAAACCACAGAAGCTGTGCTGTTCAGCAGTAAAGCACTGCAACAAGTAATAAAGTACAGGTGTACTTAACAAGAGAAAAGCTTATATTAGGTTTGCTTTTTAGAAAATAATACAGTAATCGTTTATGTTTTGCCAGTTTGGTAATATCCAGGAGGTTTCTCAGTCATTAACTCACTTGAGTGAATTAGGGAAGTTTTATTGTAGTAATAAACAGTGATATGTCTCTTCAGGGACTTTCAAAGTGAGTGAAATAGAAAACATAAATTACTCTGTGGTTTGCTTCTGCATTCCTTGCACATTCGGGATTTTCACTGGCTTTGAGGAATGCAGGAGCAAGACCCAAATATTTGTAAAGAAATCAGGGTGAGAAAAATTTGCCTTGAGCCCAAAGATTAGAAAAAAGTAAAATGTCAGCACTAGAAATTGACGGAGGGAGGAAATTCTAGCTACTAAGGGAACAGCAGCCGAGAATGTCATGCAATACTTTTATTAACACAGTACGAAAGGCAATTTAAATAAATAAAAAGGCCTATTTCTGCCGTTTTCCAAAGTCCTTATTTAATTTAGGTAAAAACAAATACGCCACAAATGTTAAACTGACTTGCAGTCATCTGATGACCTCAGATGCAGGCTCAGCTTTATCCTCAACAGCAAGTGACTCTCTCCTGTCTCCCACCTTCTGTGCTGCTAAGTCCCCAGTGCTTTGGGGAAGGGATCCTTCCCGTGGGTCTGCGCAATGTGCAGGCTGGTGCAGCCCCAGACCCAGGTGGGATTCCTACTGACAACACCCAGACCCTTTCCACTCCCTTCTTCAGACCCCCATTGCCATATCTTGTCTTTTGCTGACCCATTCACAAGCTGGTAAATTTGATTCTTACTGATTTTTTTTTTTTAATTTATTTATTTCTTTTGCACTGCTATGGCTTGTGGACTGAAGCATGCGGTGGGCTGCAGATCCTTGCAGGAAACTATTGGCTGCACTTGGTTACTCCAACACAGACAAAAGGAGGGGTCAGCAATAAACGCTGCAGCCTTCTGTGTAGGTCTTAAAGGTGGCTAGAAGCTTTGCAGTCAGAGCACTTCCAGGGAATCTCCCTCCTATTAGACTTGCTAAATGAACCAAGTTCCAATGCATTTCCATAATTTATGAGACTTTGGCTAAGTTGGCTGTTTAGGCAGAGTAGTGATAGTACTATTGTGGTGCAGATGACTGACACACAACATTTGCACATACTACGATTGCATAAACCTCATTTCCTTTGGGCTGGGCTAAAAATAGAAACCCTTTCCCAGTGCCAAACTTGTCTGTCACAACTAGTAGAGGCTTTTTGCCCATTCATGAGTGTGCTGAGCAGCTCATGCTGCTTCCGTGCCAATATGTTTACTTAGCACCCTGGTTATAGTTTCACTGAATTGTGTGAAATGCTTTTAATTTATTGTAGCCACGAGGAATATAGATGGGTAAGGGAATAGAAAAGTGAGTTTATCATGTGGATCACTCTAGGCTGGGTGGTTTTGGTAGTGGTGATTTTATTTTTCTTTGGTCCTGAAGAAAGCTTTCGTCACATCCTGTGTAATATTTTCCATTTCATGGTTGTTTAGTGTAAGGAATAAAACATTGTGTCACCCAGTGAAGGTGACACAGGCCTAAGGCATACCATGATCAAGATGGGTCTGTGTGTACAGGCTCAAAATAATTACTGTGGTGACCTTGCACAAATTTCTTCATGGAATGTCTCTGCCTTTTCTGCCTCTGATCCTAATCAAGGAATGCAGGCCAAAGGATGGAGAAGAACGAGCCAGTCCTTTGGGACTTTGTAAACCACCCTGCAGGTCTGAATTCTGCTGCTGTGACTACTGCATGAATGGATTTAGAATTTGCTGTTTGTACCTCCCATAAGGCAGCGTGATGTGATACTTGCATCCCGCTGGGCTGTACGCACCGGCAAAGCCAATGGTTAATTCCAACCATTGCAGGAACTAACGAAAGGTTTATTTCCCGCATTTCCAAGGTTAATGTTCAAGGACGGGACTTCCCAAAGGAGGCTGAGGTGTCCCTGGAACGCCTGGGCGCTGTCCGGGTCCCGCCGCGCTCGGCCACGGGAGGGCAGCAGAGACTGCGCTGAGCGCGGAGCTGCTCCCGATCCTCCGGGTGTCCCACCGGGACCATCCCCGCTCCCCCGGGCTGTCCCACCGGGACCATCCCCGCTTCCCCTGGCTGTCCCACCGGGATCACCTCCGCTTCCCCGGGCTGTCCCACCGGGATCACCCCCGCTCTCCCCGGGCTGTCCCACCGGGAGCTGCTCCCGCTCCCCGCGGGCTGTCCCACCGGGATCACCCCCGCTCTCCCCGGGCTGTCCCACCGGGATCACCCCCGCTCTCCCCGGGCTGTCCCACCGGGATCACCCCCGCTCTCCCCGGGCTGTCCCACCGGGATCACCCCCGCGTCCCAGGGCTGTCCCACCGGAGCAGCTCCCGCTCCCCTGGGCTTTAGCCTTGGTGGTTCAGAACCCAAACGCAATTTCTGAAATTTGGCCCTTTATTAAAAGTGATTTATTTCATTTTCCTCCTGTGGTGGTGGCCAGTCGATCGCTGCAGGGAGTCTGTACCGACACCTCGAGGATTTGTATCCTTTCTGTTGACTCCGTGAAAAGAGCAGAGTGAAACAGCTGGAAAGGAGCAAATCTGTCTGCACTTGTGAAATGCTGTCACCGTGATTGCGGTGGCTGCCAGTGGCACCAACCACTGAACAAGAGGCAGCAGGTAGATGAAACAGGCAGGTAATGGGAAACCATCCCATGTCTGGCATGGTGCGGGCACTGAAAGAGAATATGGCATTAATTTCTGACCACAGTCTGGCAGAGGTCATTTTGCAAGCAACTCAAGGGCTCCATTCCTCAGTGAGTGAGAGAAGGGGGAGAAAAGCACTGGCAGATTATGGGTTGTGTGGAAGAACTAAATACAGCTGAAGTGGGTTTTGGTGGGGCAAGAGAGATTATAGTGGGTGAATTGATCAAATTTTGGACAGTATTTAGCTGATTAAAATAAGTACTATTAGGGCAATGCAGCAGTTCTCAGGGTTTCTGGATGACAAATCATGGTGATTATTCCCACAGACCAGTACCTTGCTGTACCATCGTCCCTGAACCCAGCATTATCAAAGCACTTCTTTATAAAGAAGATGAATCACAGACAGTATAATCTGCTAAAGGTGACGCAACAACAATGTATGTTCATAGTTCTGATAATCCGAGGATTAGTTTGTAACTTCTCCTGGTTCAGGGGGAGTAGGTGTCTTGGTGTTTCTGAAAATCCCTGAGTCTTTGCACTTTCAGGTACCTAAAAACCTCAAAAATCTGCCCCCTTGTATCTTATAACTTGAGATGTTTATATTTCAATTTTGGAGAGAACCGACTCTGAATTCTGTGGAAGGGAACAGTGGCAGCATTATTATTGGTGGCACTTATTCTCTCCGAGAAGCTTCAGATTACATTATTTAATATCTGTTTTATCTGTGTTTCAGAACTGATTTTGGTGTTACAACAAAGGCAGACTTGTCTTATGAGAATCAAAATTATACTTAATTGGATTCTGCTTTGGGAGTTTCTGTCAATCACACAACTGCGTGAATTGGAAAAGACACACGATTGCAACTATGATTAACTTCTCCAGAGTCACTCCGTGTGCTGTGTATCACATTTCACAAAGAGGTGTAGTATCTTCAGAATAATTGTATTGTTCTAAAGGGTATCTTCTGAATACCAAAAATAACTTAATTTTCTTTGAGGGCTCATATGAGGAGGTGACATTCTTAGACTGAAGGTTGTGAATATTTCTGTATTAGACTTCTCCCCCTGAAGCAGCCTTGACTACCTTCCTCCATGCGTGATTCATAAGAAAAACATAAACAAATGGAGAATTCCCTGTTCTGAGAACAGCCTGCCTTTGATGCCAACCTGCTTGTGAATGACCTGGGCATCATCTAGAGGAGGGCAGGTGGTAAATTAGCAGCAGGTATAGACTGCCAGTGAGTGAATGTTTGTGGTGCTGGAATATTTGAGCTACTTATTGTAAGTACATCCCAATGCTGTGAGTTTTCCCATGTTTATGTAGCCAGGTAAAGGAAGCCAGATCGTTTTTGCTATTATATTACTGGTTTATTTTTCTGAGTTGAAGTTTGATGTTCCTTTTTTCCTGGCTCTTACAACTGGACAACAGGAAATACAGATCACTTCTACTTCAGAATATGAGCCTTTAAAAGAACTTTGAGGACTTCAATTTATATAGTCTATAATTATATTTATCTTAAGATTTCTAACTTACCAATTTAACTTTTTGAAGTATTGGAAGATTGCATTTAAAGAACCGTGAACAGGGTTAGTCCAAAAATCACTGCACTAGGGATCTCTAACCTTGAAGGGCAGACAATAGGGGTTTTTTTTGCACCCCTGTAGATAGTTAGCCAGTGTTAATATTCACTTTGCTTTTATCTCTAAATTGCATCAACTGTCTCCAGTGACATTTAACTTACATATGTGAAGGGTTTGGCATTTTTAGATTGTCAGGGTGTTATTGGATGAAAAAGCTGATTTTGTCACAGGACATCTGTTTTATTGTTAATTAGATGAAATAGGAAAGACATCAGAAGAGTACACACAGAAACTATTTCATAGTTCCTGCTTAAAACCTTACTCTGATCCCTTGAAATTAACGATGCTTTACGGATTTTCACATTTTGATGTGAGTTTCATTTAGGAAGTTTCGGGAACAAATGACAGAAAGTTGTTATCCATCTGTGCCTCTGTCTTTACAATTCAATTATGCCCTGCCATTGTACAGTCTCTTCTTTCAGAACTATCACAAGAGAGAAAACAACCAAGGAGTTCATCTATCGTTTAAAAGACCCAATCCAAGCACAACAACTTATATTGTCATCACAGCTCACGTTTTGTACTTACCAAAATAAGAAGTGCCCTGTCAGGATGAGCTGATCTTTTTGACAGTTGTGAACTTTTTGATGTTAAGATCCTGTATTCTGATGATGACCTGGCTTTTCCCCCCCATCTCCTCCTTTTTTTTTGGTCACACTGTAGTACAAAGGCTCAGGTAGACCAGATTTTCTCTGTTTTCAGTCATTTTTAAGGATTTGTCCTGATGAGAAGGCAGGTATAAAATACACTTCCCACGAGAGACAGAGAAATTGTACTTTGTGATAACTGGTGATAATATGTCATATTATTTCAGGATGAAGGCAAATGAGATCTCTCACGGGAATAAGGGAGAATAAAGCATTAAAAGCAATATTTGTACGGTTGTATAATACTGTAATGGTATGGAAGATTAGCACGAGATGAGGGCAGGCACCAGACTGAGGTGGTTGCATCTTTCTCACAATAATGCATCTGTAACTTGGGAATGGAGAGCTGAATAGATCCAAATGAACAGTGAGGTGTGTGGGGAGCTGTTCAGTCGTTCCTGTTCCCTTTGTTTTGAGCCCTTTGCCAGGGCCCCGATGTGGCCTGGAGAAGAATTTGAGGATGGAGAAGCAAAGGATGCACGCTGGCTTTGGCAGGCCCATGCTGAGTAACCCTTTCAGCTGGAAAAGGGAGAAAAGCTCTTCTGCAGCTCCTGTCTGGAGAAATGTAAGGTAAAGAATACACAGAGACTGCAGAGCAACTCATGCTGGCACAGTTGGCATTAGACTCTATCCAAGCTCACTAAGTGCTGGTGGGAGAAGGAGATAAGGACAAAACTGGGAAAGTAGAATTTGATTTGGGGATGGGGAATGGTTTCTAAGTCCCTGAAGTAATGTTAGCAGGAAAGTCAAGTGACTTCAAAAATGCAGCCCTCAGCTGCGTGCAGACAGCTCCTTTTCTGTCCTTGGAAATAAAGCCCTGGTGTCCTGAAGCAGTTTCCAGAGGCCCTTTTCCCCGATGTGTACAGGGATGGGGAATGATTCTTAGGGGAAGCTGCACGTCCTGAGCAGCCCTGTGAGATCAGAGCCCCATCCAGTCAGGGCAGTGCTTTGAGGTGAGTGTCAGTTGTGGTTACTCTGGGGGAATGCAAGAGGAATTCTGAAGAAGAATGCTGGAGTTACCTATGTCTCCTGGCTTTGATTCTATAAACCCCTTTCAATAATGGAACAAAATCCCTCACCCCTCCCCGAGACTTTCATAGACGTGGTCTGATGTGTTCTACACTGACCCTGTGAACACAATAATGGCCATTATATGTGCCATTAAGAGTGAGGGTCCCAGCCCTCCACTTCACTACAGAGGTGGATGTTATTATCCTATTCCTAGCCCCAAAATGTTCTTAGTTTTTCTAATATGTAATATCCATTAACTAAAAATACAGGTCCATTATTCTCAATGCTGTACCCCCTTCTTCCCCTACTTCTTGTTCTGGGATTCATACTAGGGATAAACTTGGCAAAACACTTTCATTAGTGTGACTAAGAGAAGCTTACAACTTGTTTCATTAAAATGGGAGCAAGATTGATACCCTTTATTAGCGAGCTGGAGCAATCCCTGCCTTTTCTTCTCAAATGCTCCATATCTGCTTGGCTCTGGAGTGCACAATCTTGATGAATTGTGAGTTAACTTAATGGAGAAGAAAATGTGTGTAGAGCTGGGTGAGGGCAGAAGGGAAAAATACAGATGAGGATCAATGAAAGAGAGAAGAGACTTGACGGAAAATGAAATGGCCTCTTCCCAAAAAAGTTGATGAAGAGAAAATAAACAGCTGGCAAGCAGGCACAGAGAATGGCAAGCAGGCTCAGAGAGGGAATGTAGGAAGGAACCCAACAGCACTGAGGGGAGAGATGGATCACAGGCACAAGGTCAGGATTTGATTTTTGAAGAACAGAATGTGTGGGAATATTCGGATCAAGGATCTTTGTTCTGGCCCATCTTTGCTTAAATTAAGTAAGAAAAGCTCAAAACAGGAAAAAAAGTGAAAAAATTATTCTTTTTCCCTGAGGCATAGGATTTAAAATAAACACTAGAAATTTAACTCTATTAGCAAAGTGTTTCAGGCAATTTCTGAACGTTAGCTTCTTCTCCTGTGATTCCAGACTCAAAAGCAATTGCTCATGAATGGAAGGTTTTTTCAATCTGTAGATTTCTGCTACCTAGGTATATTCAGAGCTACATTTTGTTACTCTGCTGACTAAATCAGTGTTATTACTTCTGCCAGGACTGTGGTGACAGTACAGACTGTCCTGACGGCTTATTAGCTAACCTCTGATTTCACAGTTTACTGCTACTAATGTATCAGCCAGAACAGACCTGGCCTGGCTTTCAGAGTCAGACAATTACCAGGAGTGGCTCTTGGGGGTGAGAGGGGGAAACACTTGAAAATTGAGCTGCCTTCATGAGGAGATCTCCGAGAGACAGAGCAAGAGAGCAGGACCCGAAATACCAACGTGGTCTCTCACGAGAGAGTTGAAGAGCCTACAGCTCCAGGAACACTGGGGCTGGAAGAGGCGTGCCAAGGCCATTCTGGAAAGGCCCCAAAATTGCTGCTCCTGCGTCTTTCTGAGCTGGAAAACCCTCAGTATTTGGTTTGGGTTAGGGCTAGATCTGGGTTTAAGGTTAGGGTTAGGTTTAGGGTATGAGTTAGGGTTAGATTCAAGGAATAAACCTCACTTTCCCCTTTTGTTTTTTAAATTTAAAGTTGGCTAACAGTAAACTAAGCTCAAGAGCAACATCTACGTGACATTCAATACCAATGTGCCTGTAATGAGCATGAACACCCGTCTTTCAGTGTGCATGTAATGAGCATTAGCAGCTATTTCCATGTTACACTTGGAAGTTATGCACCCTAGGGGAATATATTTTTTTTGTATAAGGATAAATATTTGTCAATGAATTGTGCTGGGGCAGATGTTGGTGTAAACCAGTGGCAGGTCTGTTCCTGAATCAAGATGTTGAGCACTCAAGCCCATGATAAGGCTCTGTGTTTGCACCCACTGCTGGCTGGTGTGCCTAACTTATAAAAGGTTAGAAGCCATGTCACAGTTCTTGAGGTTGACTATAACAAATAGAAATGGTTTATTTGGGGGTTGTATTCATTTTTTCCTTTTTTGAAAAAGAGTTTTTTGATATTTTTTTGGACCTTTAAGGTGTCCTTTCTATCTCTCTTCCACATTTTTAAACTCTCCTTTGCAACTCTGGCAACAAGAGATTGCATGTGGTGAGATTCCCATGCAAATATTGTGTTTGAGTACCTGGAAATTCAGGGAAAATACCAAATAACCCAAAGCCGTGGTAAAATCAAGCAGTACTCAAATCAACTAACAAAAGGTGCAAAAGTTAAAAAAAAAAGGTGAAAAAGGAAAAAAAACTCCTTCCAATCCCCCCAAAGCAGCTGAAGTGGGACTAAATCTTTAATGATGGAGTCTTAGATAAAAGACTAAAATATTTATATCACCTTTTTAACCTGAATTTTATAGCAATGAAGTTTAACATATATCTTCTATTACCTTTGTCAAGTTTATGACTAGCTCTCATTTATGGATCCCTTAAATATGTATAAGACAGTTTTAGTTATCTTGTTTACATGGGTTTTCTCTTTGGGCATTTGTCTCCATCACTGCATAGCATGTTTATGGTAATTTACTATAATACATGTATATCAGAGGCAGTTTAAATGACACTTAGCCTTGAATATATTTAAGATTTTTTTTCCTCGTAGCCACCAGGAAGTCAAAAGATATATGAAAAGCTATTAATTTTCAGATGATAGTAACATAAACAATATTAAAACTTGTATTTGCTCTTGGAACAGTGTGAGGGAGAAACACATAACAAATGAGGCATCACACAGGCAGTTATTAAAGAAGTAAATTAATAAACTCAACATTCAATCTTTTCTTTTCACATGTCGGGGATAATGCGGACAGCAGTTTGATGACCAGAAAGAACAAAATGTGTCTGATTGTTTGGGTTGGCTTTAATCACTGATTTTGTTTAAGACTCCTCAGTAAACATTTGCTTTCAGTTGGTTTCCTTTCCAGCCCTATGGAAAGGGATTCCCCACGTGTTTTCCAGAGGGCGCCCTGCAGGTCCTTGTGTCATTGCCTGTGTCCAAAGGCTCCGAGGGAATTGCCTCTGCCACAGGGGCTGCTGCTGTGCTGGTGCCATGGGCTGTGTCCATGGAGCAAGGAGGGGTTTTGTTGCAGATATTTCTGTGACAAGACACAGAAGGAAAAAATCCCCAAAGGTGGGAGGCTGTGGCTTAGAGACCCCAAATTGTTTTCCCATTTGGTGCCTGAGCTGGAGCAGAGCACAAATAGTGTGTAAACCTGGGCTGGGCTTTACCTAGCAATCCACGTTGCTTCCAGCCTCATGGGAAGGGGTGACCTGGCCTGAAGGTCATCGGAGGGAATGAACTGAACTCCTGTTTTTTTTTGGCTTGGGTCCTGTTCATTCCTGACTGTGACAACACGAGTAACATTTATGTATCTTTACAGTCAGGCATTGTTGTGTATTTCATAATGGTAGCCGAATTTCCTGAAATACCTTGAAAATGTCGCTGCATTTCTTACCTGTTCTTTTTGGTGCTGGAAAACCTTTAAAAATCTGCCCCCTAATCTTATTAATCTAAAAAATACTGCTATTATGGAGAGACTATTAAAAGCTGACAACTTGTTGAGAAATCAGGCACTGTGGCCTTTGATGGAGTGATTGAGAAAGACTTGCAGACGTTAGGGAATACCAGAAAGCCCAGCTATTAATGATAATGGAGGCAGCAATCCTTCAGAAATTTCACAAAGACGTGTAGCACTTCCCCTCCACCCCAGCCCACCTGTGTGTACTGTGATGCTGACAAGAGAAAAGCTTACTATTAGGAATGGTTTCCTTTGAATGCGTGTTTAGAGAAAAGTCTTTGAACTAATAAAATTCGTTTTTGTTGTTTGTCAGTAAAGGTGGATGCAGCATCCCTGCCACAGGCACGGGAATGTGTAATCGGGATTATTGAAATTTGCTACATTGCAAGTGCAGAAAGAGCCATCACATCAGGAGCAGCCTTTCAGAGGAGGAAGCAAGGAATGAGATTCCTTTTATGAATAAACCCAAATGGAATGGTGGTGCATATGCTTTTGTGTTTGCTTTCCCTCTTTGTTCTTTGTTCTTCCTTTAGCGATGCATTTGCATGCAGACTGCTGGTGATCAGCATGCAGAGCTCCCGTACAGCTGAGCTGTGTGCTGGCATTGATCTAGTGGTCTGTGCCAGCTCAGTGGTGCAAGATTTACTTTAATTTCCTCTTCCCTTTGTTCTTCTGCCTCTGCGCTTTAAATAAAGGCTTTTGTTTTATTACTTCCAGAAATTTTGAGAAGTCCCAGCTATTTTGTATCCAAACAACTGTGACACGTTTCTCTGTGACAGATAATTGCAGAGCTCCCAATCTGGTGGGTTCCACACTTGTGTACATCTGAAATTCTCAGTTATTAACTTTGGGGAGGTGTGATTTTTGGTTAAACTAAATGGAAAATGAGCATTTTAAAGTAATGAGGGTGTGAAGCTGGAGATTACATGAAGAAACCTCTGACATGATTTTGACAGAAGGTCTGAACCAGGAACCTGACCTCTTCACTGAGACATCAGAGTTGATCAGGATCATGGAGGAAGTGTATGGGAAGGCCCTAGAGAATGGTGTAACACATGCAACTTGGCCATCCTCTCTTTTTGTACTGTTAATGTTGAGTAGACAAATAATGCACAGCAAAAAAGTATCTATGAGTTGGTTTGTCTCCTTTACACACAAAGAGTTAGAGCTTGCCTTTCCCTGACCAGTTTTCCTTTCCAGAAGCAGCCCAGATGCCTTCAAAAAGAACAACCTCATGATTACTGCTATAGTTGGAGTGGTTTTGGTATCTTTTCTCTCTGTGCTGTAATTGTGTAGCTCTTCAGTGGTATGAAGTATATTTACATGGGTTGATCCAGGGTCAGGGGTTTCAGCCTCTTTGCCTGCACTTGACATGGCTTTCTCCAGTGAATTTATTAGGATTATATCCTCTTAAAGAATTAGTAGAACTCATTAGTTTCTATTCTTTAACTTTTCTTAACATATATTTTCTGCAGGAGAAGAATTCTGCAGGAATTATGTTTTAATTCCTTTGTTCTCCAGCTTGATTCCACAGAGACTATTTTCAAGGCTGCTTTAGTGGAATCTCATGCAGGAAAGATTGTGAAGAATATATTCTTGGGCTGTGCGTTATTTTTGTTCCATTCCCCTCCCACCCAAGTTGTAAACCTTGGCTATCTTTGGGCTTATCCTTATATCACCACTTTGCTTTATTTTGAGATGCTGGCAAGCTATTTTAATCCCCTTGTGGAGGAAGCCATTCCAGTTGCTGTGCAGGTGTGCAGCAGCTCAGCGAGCAAGGCTGCACAGAAACCATCCTCCAGCTTTCTGCAAGGTGGCTTCTACTTTCAGAAGCAGCTCCAGGTGCTGGCAGCCTCACCTGGCACTTGGGGATTTTTGACCTCCTGCTCTGCAGCTGGAATTCCCAAGCTGTCAGCTGGTTCTTGAAGGTGGGGGAAAGCAGATTCCCTTTCCAGTTTCATAAACACAGAAACCAGTGTCTCCTGGCACAGCATCCTGCTCCCAGTGTTCAAGCCAGGCTTCCAGAGCCAGGCCAGGAGTGCAGTGGGAGCACAGCAGTGAGCTGTGGGAGCTGCTGAAGCAATAGTTCCCCTTGCTGCAGGATCCAATGAGGACACAATGGACCATGACCAGAGCTGAGCATCTCAAGGTGTTGTGATGCAGGTGAGCACAGCCAGGAAGGTTATCTGCTGGGCAGAGTCTGCAGCAGAGGGGGACAAATGCTGCTTTTAATGAAGAAACTGAGCAGAATTACAAGCAGCAGATTAATTGCTTTCCTCAAAAGGAAAATGTGCTTAGTTTCAAACTGGTTGTTTCAGTGAGCCTTGTATTGTGTAACACTCACCTGAGACAGAGGCTGACAGGCTGTCCCAACCTTTAATTGACTAATTAATAGTTATTAATTAGTATTCCCTGCAGTTGTAGTCTCAACCATGAATTAATTGATTCTGATGGGGAATTAAATGTCCCATGTCAGAGATGAGTGCCCATAACAGCATCTGAGGCAGTTATTTTGTGTAATAGAGTAAAACAAACCTGCTCTATATGTGTGTATACTGGTACTAAATGGCACAAACCTTTGGTTTTGTTTCTTTAAACCTATTTCTCTGTGTCTGTTGGATGGTGGGGTTTGTAAACACTTAATGGAGACACTTATTCTTACCTAACTGGGAGAGAGGAGAGGATTTTTTCAAACCCTCTTCTCTGATGTGGGTTCTGCCTCTCTCAAAACTGCCATAAAAACATCTGCCTTTCCAATTCATTTCTGTCATGAGTTAAAATCCTCTGGAGAGGAGAACTAACTGGTACATTTGATAGTTAAGTATTCCAGCACTGACAGGCTGCAGTATTTCATAGCAGCATAAATACCATTGTGTCTGTTCAGTTTATTAGGTTAAGAGATTTTGGAAAATAACCTCTAATGGGCAGCATGATTTGATAGGCAGGTGCAGCTGACAGAACAAACATTAGTTTTTCTGTTCAATTTATACTGTTTTCTGCAGTGGAGCCCCTGCCAGGCAGGAGCAGCTGGATGACACTGACTTTGGTTAGTGCTGTGCTGTCCAAATCTTCTTGTGGTGCAATAAAGGTTCAGAAGCTGGAGGAAGCCTTACTCCAGGCTTTTCAGCAGAGTCATCCACAAACTTGTCACTACTCAAATTCAGGCTGTCAGGTTTTATGATATTATGAGAGCTCCTGGCATCTCTTGGTTCAAAGTGTAAACATAGTAAGTATATATTAATATTTTAATGGAACTATCCAGACTCTGAAGCAGTGGGGCATTACAGGCAATGCAGAAGCCATGCAAGATAAAATCCTGATCCTGTCAACGTTGATGGGTATTTGCTAAGCAGCAGAACCAAGATATCTCCAAGGGTCTGCAAAGAACATCTGACAACCTGGTCTGCAGGAGGTGGAACTTGCTTGGATGGGGAGCTTCCTGGCTGCTCCACAAGCTTTTACAAGAGCAGTGCAGAATCCAAGTTTTCTCGTGGTGCCTGTGAATGGTAAACACAGAAATGAAATTGTGCAGGCCGTCTCCAAAGACCACCAACAAAATCTTCCTGTCACCTGCCCATGGGGTATTTTTACACCGTTTAACATCCTTGGTTATTGATGAGAAGTCTGGGTGGAGGAGAACCAAAGACAGTTCCATCTTCTCTGCAGTGATGATTGAGAGGTGAATGGGGGTGACAGGAGGTGAGGGAAACTGATAAATGGTTCTGAATTTAACACTTTAGGCTAAACCACCAAATGTCTAATTAACATTTAAAAGGAAGAGAGTTGCCCTGCAGGTGAGAAAAAGGGATGCTAAATTATTTTGAAAAATTCAGGTGTCAGGCAAGAATGGGGAAGATTTACATGTTAATGGGATCCTCAGCAGGAGAAGAAACCTTGGTGTGGTGATGGCAGAGAAATAGATGCACCCAATCTGCACCTTCAGATATTATCACGTAAGTCTGAATAGTTCCACCTTTTTTTATTTTTTTTTTTTTTTTTGACAAAAGTTAAAATGAGCAAAAATTCGTGTTTGGAAGAGACAGCCTGTGAAGGAGCCTCATGTTACTCTGGAAACCTTTCTATAGATCAGGCCTTCCCACCTGGCCTGACAACAGAGCTGTTTGAGATGTAACCTTGGCTGGGTTAATGCACACCGAGTTTGGGGGCCGACAGCTCAGAGCTGGGCACTGGGGAGGGCCCTGGTTCCTGTGAACTTGAAAAGAAGCGACAGAGACCAAGAGCATTTCTGATGGGACCTGACACACACAGCTGAGCCCAGCTGAGATCACTGTAACTAAATTGCAGGAGAGTGCTTTGTCTGGTTAGGCTTTATTTTAGACCTTGAACCAGATGATTTTTCCCCCCCCTTCTCATTTTGTGTGCTTTTCTTTCTAATTTTTGCACAATTTTTTTTTTTTTTCATTTAGAACTCTTCAGAGCGAGGCAGGTTTCACAGTGAACCAACGCAGCTTGCCCACAGCATCTCTCGGGAAGACATTCCAGTGTCTGAAGGGGGCCACAGGGAAGCTGGAGAAGGTTTTTTGTCAGGAACTGTAGCGATAGAAAAAGAAGTAATGGGAACAAGCTGAAAGAGAGGAAAATTAGATTAACTATTAGGAAGAAATTCTTTACTGTGAGGGTGGTGAGGCCCTGGCCAAGGTTACCCAGGGAGGTTGTGGATGCCCTGTCCCTGGCAGTCCAGGCTGGATGGAGCCTTGAGGAACCTGGGATAGTGGGAGGTGTCCCTGCCCACTGTGAGTGGATTGGGACTAAATGACTTTTAAGGTCCATTCCAAGCCCTTAACATTCTGTGATTCTGTGAGTCTCTACCATGTCCTGAAGCACCCTTTCATGGGAATGTGTAAAGCAATTGTATTTTATAAGTTTATTAAATTTCTGACTGCCATTTACTTTAATAAACTTTGAATTAAACTGAGGCTGATGACAGAAGCAAAGGGCAATAAGGCATTCTGCTGTCATCTTTTTACTGAAAAATATTTTACATGCAGGATTCAATAGCCATGGCAAAAGGTTTTTTTCCCCCTCTGTGTTAATATGCAAAGGCCTAATAAGCTTGCTAAACATTTCCTGCAGAATTATCTGCTACAGCTAATTTGGGCTAGGCAAGGCATTTGGGCCTGCGGAGAAGTTCTTAGAGGTGTCAAGCATTTTATAAATCAGATAATTTTCCTTGGTCAGTAAAAGCCGTGGAGATCCAGTCTCTGGGCAGATTGCACTCCTCAATTGAGATGTTAAACTTTGTTTCCTTTCAGAAGCGCTATGAGTCAGCTCCAGGCGAAGCTAAGCATTACAGCAGAACTAAAACAAACATAAAGTGGAACCAATCCTAAATATATTTGCATCTAGATTTTGGCAGACATCGTTATGGCTTTCTGTATTTTATGTGCCTTTTTCATTTCCCTGTGAAATATTTTTTGGTGAACTTATAAGGTTTTTAAACTACTTTAAGTTGTTGACTCTTCCACTTATGCTAATGATGCCTCTCGCTCCAGTGCTTTAGTTTTAAAGTGAAAATGACTTAAAGCTTTGCCTCTGCCTTGCTTAGGCATCTTCTAGAAAGGATTTGTGCTCTTGAGAATGCAAAACAAGGAAAGAAAGGAAAAAAGGCAGAAGAACATTTTTCTTCGTCTGTGAGGATGTATAACACCAAAGTGAGGTTTTTGGAGTGACCCAAGACTTCTGTGATTGAAGTTTGGCTTCACTGTGAGACAGGTTCCAGCTGAAAACAGAAATCTACGCTGGCCTTGTGTACTTCACTGCAAAAAGAAAAAAATGAAAAAAAAATTAAATTGTAGGAGTAGATCCAGTTTGTATACATTACAATACAGTCATTCATTCAAAAGTGAATCAAGGTAGCTGAAACACTGCTCTGATCTCATCTTTCTCCTTCTTTAGCTGCCCCAGCAGCACAGACAGAAAACTAATCCGTGGATGGGGTTTTAAATGAGTTTGAACTGACACTAAATTGAGCCTAACCTTTGAATAAGCCTGGAGCTGGTAGGAAGAGCTCCATTCTGTCTGCACTGATGAGTCTAAATGTTTCAGATTTTTGTTAGAACGGTTTAGGTAGTGACAGTGTAGCTAAATAATGTACTTTTACTTCTAGAAACCTTTTCAGGTCACATTCTTTTCTTTCGAGTTGTGATAGCTACAAGATGGCATTTAACTAATGCAAAGAAAATGGCTAAAATTTTTCCACCCTTCTCTTAAAATAAACGGGCTTTTTGGCTTATGTGGAATAGTTTGCAATTGCTGTGAAGGGTGCATAAAGAACACTGCTTTGGTCATCTGAGTAGGAATGTAAAACACCAAATCTACTCCTGGGATGATGAAGTGATTTCTTGGCAGTGTGTTTTTCTTACAGCTTTCAAGGTCAAGTTTAATTAAAAGTTCCAGGTACTATCAGTGAAGGCTTTTTATTCCTTCAGTTTTTGGAAATATGTTCCTAGCCAGAATTTTCATACAATTATAAAAATCTTAATAATGACTATGCGACAAAAATCCAATTTTTTATTTTTGAAAACCCATATGTAAAATAGCTGAATGATTTGTCATCTGTTATTTGCTTGCTTTATTGTATTTCAAACCAAAAGAAATGCTGGCTATTTTCAGTCAGTGCTTTACATCAGCTTTTCAGTCCTCCAAGCTGTAGATGCATAGTGTAGATATTTGATGAGTAGTCTTGTTTGACTTTTTGGTACTACTTGTATGGGTAAAGTTACTTGTGCTTGCATACTTCCAGTGTAAGGAGAACACAGAAATGTTGCTAGTTTATAACAAGCCTGCTGTAGGGATGCCTAGCATGCAAGAAAAGTATTTCTCTACTAGATGAAGCAGTAAGAGTCAAGGAAACATTTCAGTTACAGGTGGTAAATGACAAAAAACTTCAAGCAAATATTTTAATATAATCTGATTATTAGAAATAGCCATGCGGATAATTGGTGATTTCCTAAAAGAAAACAAAACTTTGGGACAGCAATTCACATTTTTAGTTACAGAAGTCTGCAAAAAGGACTTAAAAAATGCAGTTACCAAAGCACCTTAGTGTTTTCAGTCAGAGAGGCTCAGGAAAACTGTGCCTTTACTCCATTGGTATGAAGATTTCTGTTTTTACGGTTAGAGCTGGGAATGCAGATCCCACAGTGCTCCCCACTGAATGCCTCCTAGGAGGTAGCAGTTGACAAATATTCCATGATAAAAATTCAGAGGTGCTCGATCTACATGCACACAAAGGCACATTTGAACATCTTGCTGTGATTTCCTCTCATTATAATACATAATATTCAGTTTCATGCTGCTAATAAAGTTCTTCCCTAGATAAAACTATTGTGAACATACCGGGTATGATCCTTACCACAATGCCTCTTTTTACCAATTCTGCAATATCAACAGATAAGACAAAATGTAGGTTACTTGCACCCAGTATAGATTCATTTATGCTGCTAGAAAAGTGCAAAGAAGCTGATATAAATGATAATTCAAGTCTAATGTAGTTTTTTCTTTTATATTAGAGAAGCTTTTTGTGCAATAAGAAAAGTTCTTTATGAACAGGAAAGCTTTATTATTAAATATGCTCTATTTTGGTGCTAATTTATTATTTTTGACATCTTAATTATATCCTGTCCCATAAAGTGGTGATTGGTAGTGTCAAGATTCCTAATCTGTATCCATAAAATATATTTCCCCATTTTTTTTTTTCCCCTCAATTTGATTTTTGTGTAAAACTCACTCATGCAGTCAGACACCAAATTGCAGAGAGGAGGGTCCCATCCTCCCTTCCCTGTGCCAGGAGGTGCAGAGCACAGGAATACAGTGGAAACATTAAAAAAGGACTCAGCTTTCCAAATAAATTCCTGGGAAAAGACAGAAACAGCCCTCTTTTCAGTGGTGTAGGCAATAAAAAACCATGTACAAAGTTATAAGAAATTCTGTACAAGAGGAAGTGCTGTTAGGTGCTAGTTCAGCCATGTCTGGGGTTCTGCTTTATGCCCCAGTGAAAAGTCCTTTACATGCACGAGAATGTTTTTCAGAACACGGGGAGGACAATAAAAACCAGCTTATTAGTTTCTAAAAGGCTCTATCCCAAAGCAAAGAAAGATTTTTAAAGAATTTGGCATGTTCCTGTGAAAAACTCTTCTACTGAAGTTTTGCAGATCAAATGTACCAGTCTACAGCTGTACAAATTCTCTTTCACAGAGTATGAATGCTGCAATTTGCTAATGTACATTTTGCTTTTCATAATATTCACAAAACCACTTTACGGTTCAGAACATTCACAAAGCTGCCATTTTTAAACTTTGCTTTTGAACACATGGCATGGTTTTCCCACTTTTAAAAGTAGGGGTGGGTGGGTTTTCTTTTATTTATTTTTTCTTTTTTCTTTTTTAAATTTTTTTTCTGCAGGTGTCTTTTAAATAAACAGAACACTCTTCAGCCTCGGTTGAAGTAAAAGTTTGAAGGGATTATCCGAACCCTGAATTCCCTGGCCAGGATGCCAACTTTTTTTTTTGTTGTTTTTTTGTTTGTTTTACTCAGTATTTCTGGATGTTTCCAAGGCTGTATTTGCTGTAACTTTATATCCTCTGTGTCACTATATGTTCTAATGCAGCTAACAGAGTAAATGAGGGATGTCACAGATAACATCCTAACTCTGAGCAACCATTTCTCGTGTCTCCCCTAGCTCATGGTGGTCCCTGGGAAGACCAAGAATTAAGTGCTGGTTTGCATTCTCTTGGTTACAATTTACCAGCACAAATGCCAAGTGTAGAAAACCCTGCACCATGTTGTGAAAATAACTGCGATGGAGAGAATCTTCTCCTGTGAAAGCACAGATGAATATTCGCTTTAAAACCTGTTCTTGTCACCAGAAATGATGAACAGCACCTCTCTGCCAGTGCCTAGCAAAAGATGGCAGAGCTTTTGGGGCATTTTACCCTTATTGCTGCTGCTACCAGCCATAAATAACTTCTGCACCTTTCCACAGCTCATCCCTTGGAGGAAGATGACTTAGAGGAACCTGGCTGAGGCAGAGGAAGCAGTTCTGAAGCAGATGCTGCAATAGCAGCTGGGCGGATGCCCCATTGCAGGAATCAGTGTATTGTTCTAATGATCTCAGGGTTTGGATGCATTTCTTTGAAGCTCACGCTTGGGCTGTTGTTTGCTAAACTGTTGCCAAGGCATTGTGCATCGGGGATATTGTGATGGAGGGGGGAAAAACACATTGCCACAGATGCAGTGTAGTTTTATTTTATTTTATTTTATTTTGTCTGCCTGTATTGACTCAGCACCATGGCAGCTGTTCTCTTTTCAAATAGCTTTGTTTTCCTGAGGCATAGTCTATACTTATTCCAGGAAGTTGTAGAGGAAGGCGAGCGAGTAAAGGACTGCAGATGAATTTCTGAGCACAACCATTCTCACACTATTTAAAAGTAAATTTTATATCCATGCATACTTTTGCAGATGGCCTGAAAAGAAATGGGAAATTGAACGTTGTAAGACAGAACAGTGTTCTGGAAGAATGGGGTACCAGTATTTCTAACAGTGTGTGAATGTGTGAATCAGGCCTTGAGGTGGGATGTGCCAAGGGCAAGTGCCCATTTTACGGGTGAAAAGTAGAGGTGTAGCAAGTGGTTTGCCCAGCATTTCAGAAAGTCTGACAAAGCTAAAAATAGGATAGACTCAGCCTTGTCCCTAGCAGGGAATGTGAACTGCACTGGGGTGAGAGCTGAGTTTCTCCATTTTTACACCTGAGGCCACCTGAGTGAGCTTTTCTAGGCATGCTGAGGTGATTTGCACTCACTTGGCTGTTTGCTCCTCTCTTCCCAAAGTGCAGTAACTTCCTTGCTGAGGTAAATGCATGCAGACCTTGCTGAAAACTAGTAGGAAAGGTCCTTAATACTTGAAAGGTACTTTCTCATCTGCATGCTACACGCTCCAAAAAAAGAGAACCTATAGTATCTAATTAAGGGTTATTTTCTTATAGGAGATTTTCTTTCTCTTTGTAATTTTTTTTTTTTTTTTTGCTGTTCAGTATTCCCCCTCTGTCCCTTTTCTTTTTTTCTATATGAATGCAGAATTCCAAGAACTTGCTATTTTTCCTGCTGTGGGAATAAATATCCTCTTGGGGTGAGTAGTGAATGTCTACTTGGCCCTGAGTTAACTTGCCTCCTTTAGAGATGTCACCAACAGACACCTAGTTTATTAAACACTTGTAGAAGTTGAACACCTTAGTGAATCAGGGAAGTGCCAGGCAAATTCCAGAACACTGGTGCCAAGCTCTTAGTTTGAAAGTGGGGAGAAATGTTATGTAGCCTTTCTTAGGTAATTTGTATTCCGTGGATTCTCCCTCAATGTCCTGTTATATTAATCCTGAGACACTTGTCACCAGTCAGCCAAAGGATTAAGAGAGAAAACTTTGAGTTGCTCAGCCTTTCCTAGCCATATGCTCGGCCTTAAAGGATGTGTTGAGTATGAGGTGATTCAAACTGAAAAGCTCAGCAGCTTTATAATCTCCTGGTCTCTAAAGTCACTTCAGCTGTGGATGCCAGAAGCAGAAGCTCCCAGACTGGATCATTGCTCTGTGTGTTTGGTACATCTTGCCTCTGCAGCTTCAGGGATAAAGAGCCAAAACGAAAAGCTCTCAGCCATTTCTTTCCTGTCACAGCGTAAGTACCTGAAAATAATTATATCCCTTTACTGGAAATATTTGGCATCGGTGCCGTGGCTCCACCATTAACATTTTCTACAGTTTCATTTCAGACTGCCAGTTCTTTTTTATTACTGCCTTGTTAGCATGACGAAGTGATGACAATCTTCTATCCTTGCTGTGGATGCAGCCAAATGGCATAAGAACATTTGTCTGCAAAACCAACTGAATAAAAGTCTGAAATGACCAACTAATAACAGCTTGACCTTATCTGTAGAGCCTGGCCAGGCATGCACCACAGCCTCTCAAGGCTTTGTACATTGAGACTGAGGAGATATGATTCTGTTTTAATTAAATCCAAATACAATTTTCCAAAATATTATTTATTTTTTAAGGCCTCCCTCTTCATCCCTTTCCAAAATTTCTAGCAGTTCTGCTTTTGTCTTTGGCAAAAGCATCTGTGCTTAATGGGCCTCTGAACAGAGGACAATCTATCTAATTAAAGGCTGATTTTAAGCCATATTCTCTTACTGCCATCACAGGAACCTACAGCAAATACCCTGGAATTTTGAATGGTCTTGAATCACAGTCTTGGACAGTGCAGGTCTGGATTTTACTTTTTACAGCTGGTTTTTTATCTGTATACTGTTTTTACTCATAAATTCTAAACTGATCTTGACTTTGGAAAAGTCGGTGTCTACTTTATCTTGGGCTTTTTTTCCCTACTCAGAGCAGTCACAAATGACTGAACATCTCAGCTAGCATGGCTGTATGTCTCTGCATTGGCTGAATCCATAGGTAAACAAAAAGTCACAATGCTATTGAAACACTACCATGAAATAAAATGTAATTTTACCATCTAAAATTAGTACTCTCATACCTTTCCCTCTTCTGTGGCTAACTTGCTTTTCTGTTCAAAAGCACCTGGAGTTGTAATGTGGTCAGGCATCTCAGGCATGTCTTTGTCCTTCTATTTGTTCAATGTTATCCCATTCTTTATTTTGCTTTACCACAGAAATTAAAAATAAAACCCTACAAAAGGTGTATGGCTTGCCTTGATAACACCACTCAACATTTGTCTGTTCTCTGTTGTTTTTCTGTATCTCCTTTCATGTTCTAGATCCGTCCAATTTAAACTGCATGCCCTGAGGGCAGGGCACACCTCGGTGTGGATGAATTAATGTTTGAACTTTTCTATTCACTGCAGCATGTCAAGCACATCCTCTACGGGCTGGCTGAGACCTGATGAGTAGCAGGAAGGTTATAAAGCACTGTTTGAAATGGGTCTCTGTGTGGTCATTAAAGTGCATTCATTGTCTATCTGCCTATCTCTTACTGTTTTTAACTTCAGTTCTCCTTGACCCAAAATTACGCTCTCATTTCCCATCAATTTTCACTCCTCTTTACCTGGCCAACTTCCTAATTCAATTCTGCAGCAAAATATTCAGAGACACTTTTACATTCCTGTCTTGAATAGACTCTGGTTCTCTAGAGGGCCAGTGCTAACCCCACCATTTCTTCATCTTATCTGCCTGTGGATGTAAGAAAAAACGGATGGATTCTTGTGCTAGTTTCTCTCATTTGTAGTAACTTTGCATAGTGACTGCTTCTATCCTAGAGGTCCTCTCTTGAAGGCTTTCTTCTGGAAAAGTGAGTTAAGCCTGCTAGCCACAGCCTCTCACATTCCTGCTGTTGGTACAGGTACTGAGGAACCGACTTGGGAAGATAGTGCCCTGTTTCTCTGCTAGCTGTGATCAGCATCTGACATGCCAGAGCTTTCTTCCTCCTCTCCAGCATCTATTTTCACATCTTGCTCTGTGTGGGATTTTGGTTATTCTGTTTGTGTTTTCCAGCCATCCCACGCCCTGCTGCATTCCTGCCGCTGTCAGGTGCTTTCCTGTTTTCCTATATTAATGCACTGTCTCAAGAGTTTGTTCAAAGTGTTGAAATCTACAGCAGTGAAAATTGTTTTTGCCTGTCTCAAATTGCATTTTTGAAAGACTACACGGAAGTAAGGATCTTGTAAATGTGAAACAATAATTGCATTATGCAGAGTAGATGTGTGTTTTAATTTGTGAAGAGGAAAAAGAACCCGTGGAAGGAGAAGTCCAGCTTTGCTGCCTGATGCTTGTTGTTAGCCAGGTCTGCTACAGCATTTTGATGTTAGCCTACTTAAATGTTATCACTGAAGCCTGTGGGCTTTCAATGTGTTTCTAGGAGCAGAGTGATATTTTAATTGCCCTCCTGCTCGTCTGATGCTTTGGCCAGGTACTGGCAATGAGAGTGAAAGGCACTGATTTGCCAGTAGTGATGCAGCTGACAGCAGTACAGTTCTGGATGTCTGCAGAAGAAGTAAAAATTGGGTTTGCTGCCCTTAGGAGTTTAAAAAGAGAAAGCTTGTTTTGAGATAAAACCTTAGGATTTGGCGTGGGAAGTTGTCCCAGTTTTTCTGCCTGCTAAATGGACTGCTCTTGACCTGTGTCTCCAAATGCCCTCAGGTACCTGTCTGCTTCTCTAATTGCCACAGTTTTCCATCCAAGAAACATTTTCAAAGTAGTCAGAGTTGTTTTCTGGCCTTATGAGTGTCTCCAGTTTCCCAGGCTGGCATCTGCAGAGCTGCTTGTGTAGCAATGCCATCCTACCACTACCAAGCTCCCTGCTGCTCCTGCTCAAGCCAAAGGCCCAGAGCTCCCAAACTTGATCTCTGGAATGCAACATGGAAAGGTCTGTCTTGTAAATGTGTGCTCCTCCTGAAGTGTGCTCAGAGCATACCAGTGCCTGCTGGTCCCTGCCCCAGAAAGAGTAAGGAGAAGTCATGGATAAATGCAGAGGAGGGACAAGAGGGGTGTTGAGTGTGCAAAGACATGCAACAGCTGAGCTGGCTCGCTGTTGAATTGTGAGAGGATGGGTGCTGAGTGCATGATCCCAAGCGAGGGGTGAGGGGAACAGGTCTGCTTAGAGCCCCCCAGCCTGAACAACCCAATCACTTTCTGGAGCACTTCAGCCCCACTCCACTCCTTCACACCTTCCCCAAATCCTTGGCATGGCAGGCACTGCAGGGAGAGCTGGAGTGCCCAGTGTGGCACTGGAGCATCTCAGCTGAGCCTCAAGGCTCAGAAATACAGCGCTGGGTGGGAGCTGGGTCTCTTCTGAGAAAGGGGAGGATGAGGATGCTAATCCTGTCTTGCATCAGATTTGCAGAATTGCTCGAGGATTTTCAGCACAAAACGTGAGGGTTTTGTGTTGTACTGGGTGGAGCAGCCTCACACGATAGCCAGATGCTCCCTGTGGTTTTCAAGTTCAAAAAATTGTTGGTGCCTAGCAGATATAATTGTAGACATTTATGTCTGCCAGAAAGCACAGAGAGGAGATGAGCTGCTAAATGGGAGAGAATGGGTTTATTTCTGATAATTTCAACAGAATTGCTTTTTCTGCCATCATCTGAGAAAGAAGTCAGAGCCATTAGATTTTATTTGAAAGGAAAAACTGTAATTTGAGTATTTTATAATTTGAACCAGTAGATGTCAGCAATTCCTTTTGAAATGGACCTGGAAATGCAGCGATAAATGAACCGACTTGTTCACATCCAAACTTCTGTGTGATAGAAAAACATTTGCCCAAAAAATCGGGAACTGTGTAAAATATAGCCAACAGATGAGGATGGACAGTGTTCCCCAAGTTATTGGTGAGAGTGACATGAAGAAAAGCAGAAAAACATGGTCTTGATAATAATAAAATATTAAATAGGGTCTATTCTAAACGTGTAATCTTTGATTATTTGGCCACTGCATGACATGGCTTTCACATTTGTGGAAGCCTGCTATAACCTTTAAAATGTGAGGACTGAAAATCATTTTCTTTTTCTTTTTTACCTTAGGTGGTACAGTAATACAGATGTTACAGCTGATCAAAGAGGTGGTTGGTGTCTGCCTGTAGCTGGGCATATATTCTTTTCAGTGTTCTTGTCTAAGGAGAAAGCACATATTCTCCTACCAATCCTATTTTTAATCTGTTACTTGGTGTACTTTTTTTAGAAGCATAAAGATGCATCAAATGGTTTTATTCTATTAGTCTGCAGATTGGTCAGTATCACTGAAATCTGAATTGGTAGCCACTGTAAAAGTACCCCGGTGGGATCAAAATAAAACACGCAGTGTCCTTATTGCTAGTTTTTGGTCTGTGATGCTGTTGAGGCTAAAAGCAATGTCCTTAAAGTGGTCCACTCCTTTGACCTTGAGCCAATATCAAAAGTGTTTGCAAAAGCATCTGAAGACGATTCGTTTATTTGAGCTGGAGAGTCAGCAGGGGGAGCTCACAGCCGTGTGCTTCAGCACGGCAAACACTGGTTATTAAAGACATTTTAAACTAGGCCATTTTATTTACACACATGCACACACTCACCCTCTTAGAAATGTATATGGGATTCCTAGAGTTTATGAGCTATACCTTATCAGGCTCTTTGAAAAGTCTCACTCTCATATCCTCGTGCCAGACATTTCATAAAAACAGGGGTCAAATTAAAAAATGTTTAGAAACAGTCCTAAAATACGATTTTCTTTTGCTTCTTGTCTCAAAGCAAGAGGAGGGAACTAATGTGTCCCTACATCCTGTGGTCAGGAACTGATGCTCAGCTGAAGAGATGAAGTGTGTTTGCCTGCACCTCTAAGGAAGCTGGATGCTTTGAGAGTATGGTCATTAAGACAGACATTTAAATCAGGCTGTTGTCAATATTTTTGCATGAGATTAGTGAATTTAATTTCATTCTTAATTTGATTGTGGAAAGGTACATTCTGGTTCATCTGACTGCATGCATGCTAAGCTGCTTCCTTTTTGTTTCATGTGAGTAAAAATTAGACTTTTGCCATAGGTCCACAATATTTTCTGGAATGTCATTTGGATGAGTTAGTGCAAGTCAGACACAGAGTCTGTGTAAGATCTTTTCTTCTGCTACATCTCTGTGTTAAATGGTGTTATGTTATCATGTTTTCTATATACATCTGATGTTTAGAGGATTATTAAGAGAAATACAATTTCTTCATACAGACCTTGAGCCACTCGAGGTAAGGAAGCGTTTTTACTTCATTCTGGCAGGGGACAGTTGAGTGACCTGCCCAAGGTCACAAAGCAGATAGCTGGCATTGCTGGGAATAGACACCTCACCTCCTCAAGTTTCTCCGTGGGTCTCATCTATAGTTCCATGTCATTGCCTTGGGCAAACAAAGAGATTTTCTATTTTCTTATGGTCTTTAAGCTTTCAGATGTTCCTTAAAGTATCGTGTATTGTTTCCTCAGATACTGTTTCATTGTAACAGAGAATGTTTTAACCTGTTGATTGTATTGATTTTTGATGTGGAAATAGCAGGCTGCTCCATTTCAAACTAAATTTCAAGGGCACGAAGATTGTTAGAATGGAAAAGCCACTTAGCTCAATAGAGTTGTTTCTTTTATTTTTATCTCAGTCAGGTATAGAAAGAGTCGGAGAGGTCCTAGCCCTATTTTCTCTGTTCTGGATGGAATCCCGATTGCTTTAGTTGCTGGAAAAATTGGGATGAAAAGTAAAGCTCCTCTGCTGTTCGAGTGGATGTGTGTGCTGTGCTTGTGCTGGGGATATCTGGGGACATGGGAGGTGCCTGCAGTGCCCCTCCCTTCGTGCTGTCCTGCCTGGGTGCTGCTGCTGCCAGAGGCTCCTCTCTGAGCCAGTGACAAATGGGGACTGTCCACCTGAGGGTCCAGCTGCTGCCTTGTAAAGCAACAGCATCCTTACGTGATTTGTATTCTACTCTCTGAGTGCATTTCTGTCTCCCGTCTCCCAAAACACTTTTATTTCCATTTTTTTTTTCTTCTTTAATTGCATCCCCAAGCCAGGATTACAGCTTTTAGGAATTGTCCTTAAGTCCTTTCCTTTGGCTGCGTGCTGCATAATTTTTCCATTTAATATGGATTTCTCGCTTTGGTCAATTGCTCCTAGTCCCATTACTTCATAGCAATCTACATTTGATGCACATTTCCTTTCACAGGCCCAGCCATCTCCCTCAGAAAGTCATTCCCTGTGCACGATGGGCCTGAGCCAACATACACTGGACTCTGTGGCAATATTCCCATTGTTCAGAATGAATTTGAAAGCTGAAGCTAAGGATGAAACCCCTAGTCAGCAGTACAGGTTGGTGAAATGGATTCCTGCAGAACTTGGGGATGTGGGTGGAGGAAAGAACACTGTTTCTGGGCATTTCTGTATCAGAGTTTGTATTTTCTGGAAGAAGCTGCAATTCTTTTATTCCCCACCCTCCCCAGTCCTGAGGCTTTTGCAGTTACCTGTCTATACATCCCTTTTTGGAATTCATAGGGAGAGCCAATGAAACACAGGTGTTTTGTGTATTCTCACTGGTTACTGTGCATGGCAGAGCTGTGGCACTTCGCTGTGCCAAGGAGTTCTCCACCTGTGGAGTGTAGGATTTATCTGCTCCGAGTTGGTCAAGACATGAATCCTCGAGGGAGAGGGTTTCGGGTTGGTAACTGGCAGCAGGTCCTGTCCATCTCCAGCTGCTTCCAGTGAACCCAACTCTGCCCCTGTGAGAAAGGCAAAGCCTTATTTTGTGATTGCAGGATATTGAGAGTAAAGGAGTGATGGGAGAAAGAGCAACTGCAGCTGGTATAGGCATATCTTCCAATATTTAAAAAAAAAAATTATTTCTGTAATTTTAATGTCTTCCCTGTGGCATTTTAAAATACAGACTAAAACCCCCATGTTCTGTGTGTACTATCTCCCCCTCTCCCTCCCCATCAGCAAGTTTTTAAACCACTGAGTCACTGGCAGCTGCAGCGTGACAAAATGAGGCTGTTTAGGGTAGCTCCCTCTTTGGCACAGGCTGGAATGAAATTGGGGAAGATATCAAATTAAAAAGGGCTCGTTCAAAACTGAGTGCTGATTACCCACTTCCATAAATACATTGGAGCACAAGAAATTTATTGCACTTGGACATATTTGCAAGCTGCTTTTTGAAAATGGATAGAAATACACCCTGAATAATGTACTTTTGTGGCTTGACTGGTGGACAAGCTGTCTATAGTTCTACTGAAAAGCAACCTATGCTGGATTTTTCCTTAGGATGGATGTCTGAGCCTAGTTTTCATTCTTTCCACGGTGGTTGAGAAAATTCAGAAAGTACAAGAGAGCTTGAGAGAGGGATTCTACTGTAAAATGCAAAATCATAGTGCTTTTCAACAAACGAGAAATATAAAAGTCATTGGTCTGGCTGCTAAATCACAGAGCAAACTAATTTTCATAAATAGTATGATGAGTCAAAAAATATAGCAATAAAGAACTGAAATACTCGACATAAAAATTTCTTCTTGACTGTAGCACTGTTAAACCAAGGGAATAAGTGTCTATAAAACAAAGATGTAACATTTCAAACTTGTTTATAGAAAACTGCTTCTAGTTTTAGGACTGATGACGTGGGGACAGTCCAGGGTTCTAAGCAAAGATACCAAGATCTTGGCAAGACAAAAACACAGTGTGAGAAGTCTGTGCACTTAGTGTGTGTGTGTGTGGTTTTTAAATTTTCCCCAAAAGTGACACTGCTTTTTACGAATGTACCAAACAGAATTTGACAACGGCAGGAAATTAAAGAAGTTATCTCTGTATAAAATATTCTAAAATAAAAGAAGCAACAGAAACCAAATTACAGTGTGACACTGAGCCTTCTAGTATCACAGAGAAGATATTATTTAAAAAAACCCCACCAAACCCCAACAAAATCTTACACGAGTCTATGAAAGTCCCCATTGTAGTCTGAAAATCTGTGATTTAATTGCCTCCAGAGCAGGACCAAACCTCCCGAATTTAGGCTTACCCATGCCGTATTTTTATCTGGTTAGTTGATGGAAGGAACACTAGCATCTGTTTTCTAAGTAATACACTGCATTTCTTCCTGTACTTTTACAGACTTGTGTGGAAAGTATCGAGATAGGAATGGTAATTCATATTGCGTCCGAAAATTGTGTATAATCTGTGTAAGCTTGCTGTGCATTGCTAACAGGGATCTGTGATTGAGGGAAAAAATGTCTGAGTGTTAAGGACAAAGTCACCAAGCGGCGATAGAACAAGGGGAACAGCCAAGTCCTTTCACACTTGGAACAAATTGTTCCACTTAAAGGCAGGGGAAGAATAAGCCACTTAAGTGAATTACTAGGTGTATTATAGGTTCTTCAGGGCAAGTCTGGTAACAGCAGAAAAAGTTGTTTTACCTATTCTTTGTGTGAAGAGGTTTTACCTAGGTAGCATCCTCTTTGATTTAATTTGTCTTTCACTGATGTGTTGGGAAGTAAGGGTGGGAATGATACAATGATTTGTCTGATAGCTGTCGTCACCATGAAATAAAATTCATTTATTCAGAGGAGCAGGAGAACTTTGGAAAGTTCTGTTGAAGTACAGAAGCAGAGAAGATCCATTTCTACCTGATTTCAAGGATGTTAGCTGATATTTATAAATGGCTTAAAAACTTCATGTTTCCTCTGACTGATTTAAAATATTTACACAATTGAAGTTTCAAAATTTTTTCTAAATCTTCTTCAAATTATGGCTCCATCAGCAAATTTGTTTTCAATTTGACCTGTAATGTCAGGTATCACTGCACTGATTCATGTTCTGCATCCAAGCAAGAAGACAAACTCTGGCTCCTTATTTTTCATTGACATTGTTTAAATGTAATAATTTCCAGCAGCCTGGTGCTGCTGTTTGTAATACTGAATGGTATTTGAAAGATAATTCAGCTGAGTATCTCACATCCTGCTAGATCCCACGTGAATTAAACAGTTTCACACTGTAGTCCAAAGAAATGTAACACTGACATGATGTTCTGTACAAAAATCCCACAGAAACACCAGTTTCACCAGCATCCTGTGGATGTAGACATCCATGTTATGCAGACAGAGAAACCATGGCATATAGCGATTATTTGTCAAAGATCTCTGTAAATTAGCCCCAAGGGCCAGAAAGGAGCCCAGATCTCCTAATACTTCCTCAAAAACCTGATACATGTAGGTTTTTAAAGAGTTTAGGTTGACAAATGACCACTCCCAATTTCACCATGGATTAATCACTGATCTTGGAGACTGGATTTCAGTGGTTTTTTCCTCATTATGCCTTTGGCATCCTGTGTGGCATGTGACAGAGCACTTTAGCTCTCTAGCAGACATTTTTTTCTCTCTGTTATAAACTGCACCTAAGAATGGTCACTCAGTGTCTTGACATGTTTGAATTACATGGAAAAAAAATCTGAAAGAAATACCAGTTGGCATTACTAATTGTTAGGCTTTTATTTTAATTATTGTTGGATATTGGTAGAAAGTACTTCAAGCTAGAGGAAAAAACACTTGTTAGCAGAAAAAAGCAAATGGAAAATGTGACAGATTAAAAGGTGCATTGCTAACAAGGTGTGGTATGTTGAAGAAAGCACACTGGTGCTGCTCAGAAAGGGTCTTAATGTGTGTATACAGGAGACAACAGCACAGAAACACTTGATTTCATATGATTTACATACCATCTTCCATTCAAACAATAATGAGACTAAAACAGGAAAAAAATACAGATTTCATGGGTTTCCTTATATCTACAAGGAAACCTGGTCAACGGTAAGAGCTACAAAAACTGTTGCGTAGTATCAGTTATATCATATAATATTCAAGAGATTAGAGAACAGAGAAAAATGATTCCTTGCTGAAGGGTAAATAGACTTTTGATCTGCCAGAGAGTGCCTGAGCAGCTTTCTAGCCTTAGGAAATGACCCCTGATAGGTGAAATAATTTTTTTTTTTAAAACCCATTCCCACATGATGGACTGTACCCCGTGTATGATCTATTGTATTAGTGATTAAACTCATCAACATTCTGACACTTCTGGAAGAAGAGAATAGGACCCGGGAATTGAACTGGAATATTCACTTCAATAGCCTGCTAGGACCTACACAGTGAGGCTGCTATTTATGAGTACTTGTTTATGTTGCTATTTATGAGTATTTACCTTATGAATTCTGGTACAGGGAGTGATTTCATTGCATGAAAGAAAAATCATGTGTAAAAGTTTGCTAATCCAGGGAAATTTACATGCCCAAATCTCATTTGATTTGAATGTAGATCATTGGTACACAGGCTTTTTTTAAGGTACTGCATAAATCAAGTGACACATTCTTTCTACAGGACTTTGAAAAATTGAAAAATATATTCACTCATATGCAGGAACCAATTTGTTGCAATGAAGCTATAAATTGTAGTATCCTCTGCCCGAGTAGTTTCTGGGTGAAAAAGAAGGCTTTTCTCACCTTTATGGAGAAATTTGCCTTTTTCTTCCTTGCTTGATTGTGCTGCCTACACCACCAGAGAGGATGCTGAGGCCACTGGGGGAAGTTTTACCAGAGGAAGTTGTTCAGTCAGAGGGCAGAGCACCAGTGGACTTATTGATTTCTACAGTGAGCATAAACGGAAATGAACCCCTGACAGTAATTTGAGAGTGATGCTTAATGTCTCTGGTGATGGTAGAGGCTGGACTTACCAATATTGTAATTGTTACTTGTTTCTGTATTATTTTCCAAATGTTGTTAAAGGATAACTGGGGTAACCTGCCACGTCTGTGTTCTGCTGGAGGCTTCTGTGAAATACTTTCTTGGTGAAAGTTTGAAGTTCCTTATCTATTCTGCCATTGTCTAGAGTGCTGACTGTATCTGGGACACTGCACAGATCTAAAAGTAAAACCTCAGAAAAGAGGAAGATTCAATGCTTCAGTGAGAGCAGCCTTTCTTAGCAAGGAGACTGAGGGACAAATAGCCAAAAAGAGAAGTAGAAAAAGAAGGCAGGCAAAATAGTCAGATATGAAACCTTTCAGTAGAAAAATCTCAGATTGAGCTTTGAAGCTGGTCAAAGAAGGGGCTTTGCTGAAGACACGGAATTTCATAAACAGGGCCCTCAACTGAAAAGTCCCTGCTCTCAGCTTTACCTTATCCAACTTAATTTCCTTTTAGAAAATTAGCAAGATAGAAACATGTCTGAAGAGATGACAGCAGTGGCTTGTGTCTGGTGTTTGATACTGGGATCCAGTGCCATCTGCCTGAGTTATCAGCCCCATAAGTTCAGGCTTTCTGGAAGCAGCTTTAACTGGCCTTTTGGTCTTTTATCTAAGTATGTCTATGTGTATATACGTATATAGGTATGGATGCATACTAGTTCACCAAAATATTCATCCATCCAATGTGGTCATTGTCCTTTCATTGTGGATGTGGATTTCCCCCTCCACCTCTTTGCACCATTTCATGCAGCAAGCTCCTTTGAGACTGAATTCACCTTGCTCATGAAAGATTCCTCTTCTTGTTGCTCTTTGTGCTCAGAGAGGAGTTCACTGGACAGGTTTTGCTTGGCCTACTTCTCCTGACACTTAGTGTATGTTATCAATGGCACATTGTCATGCTAATTTAAGCAAATTAGTGTTAAAATGTATCAGTGGGGGAAAAGGAGAAAATGGTCCATGTGCTGTACAGTCCAAAGTGAACTCCCCCTCTATTTAAAATGCCTTTGATGTGGTTGATGGTAGTGTTTCAAAGGCAGTAGTTGTTAGCAAATGGGAAGAAAAGCAACAGTCAATTAAAGATTTGAAGAGATAAAAATGGTAATTTATAGGTGAGAAAGACTGATTAGAGATGTTGTTACTTTTTAGTTAATGAAATGACCTATCTAGTCA
This sequence comes from Pachycephala philippinensis, assembly GCA_013397055.1. Taxonomy (NCBI): domain Eukaryota; kingdom Metazoa; phylum Chordata; class Aves; order Passeriformes; genus Pachycephala; species Pachycephala philippinensis. Next base: position 197,732 of record VWZT01010739.1, on the reverse strand, counting down.
AATTGGATAATTCCCGTAGTGAGATATTTTTTCTTTATTGTCAGTTTAGCAGAATCTCTCTCTTTCCTTAGTGAAAACGAAATGGCAATTTTAGCATTCTTAATTGGTTTGGTTCTTTTCCATGGTAGCAAGTGAACTGAAAAAATACTGCTTATGAACAGGTTATGAACTTCAGTCTAAAGCCTGTGCAATGTCGACATCAAATAAAAAGGTGGCTAATGAAACAGTTTTCAGTTTCTAATTTCACAGAGGACTGATGTTGCTTTAAGGTGTAGTTCCTGCATGGAATTCATGCAGTGAATGAACATTAGTAATGAGAAGCAGAGATAATTTGTGGTTGAATGGTGTGTCTGTACTCAGAGTGACACAATGCATAGCCAAAACTATATATTATACCAAATTCGACTGAAAGCAATAGTGAAAGAGTAGAAAAATGTTAAAATGACTTCTTTTAAATAATCTTTTTGTTCCCAGAGAAATCTGCAGGTGAACTAAAGCTAAATTATAGCACGCTTGCAGTGATTCGTAAGAAAGGTATGCATTTGAGGGGAACAGAAAATATTGACAACAAGGTTATAATATAGCAACTTTACCTGTGGTCAGAGAGGTGAATTAAGTAAATTTTGCTCTAGGTGTCCAAGTGGATAGTGTTGAAGAACAGATAAGTTTGTCTAAAATAAAAGCTAAGATTTTTGCAGCCCAGCTGTTCATCTTGGTAACAAGTACTGGTGTCTTTGGCCAGACCTCTGTGAGTTTTTCTTTCTGGCTGTTTTGGCACGTAGCTCATTTCTCTCTGATGTATTAAAAAATTCATAACAGAAATGATCTCCTCCATCATCTGGAATACTTTGCTCCTGATGGGCTTTTCCTCTCTGCATGTGATGCTGAAGCTTAAACCTTTTATTTCTCTTGTCACACCTGCTATCTCTGCCTCTGTCCATTATACCATTCTTTTAAATTCATATAATGGTCTTCTAGCTTTGTGTTCCAATTTTCTTCCTTTCCCCCTCCCCACACTTCTTTTATGACACCCCTTTCAGTGGACTTCTCATCTCATCCAAGAATATGGCATTTCTAGCAACCAGGTTGCTCCACATATTTCCTTTTTTTAGGAGTTTTGCAAATATAAACAAAGGATTAAAAAATTACATTCAAATACAGAAATTGACTCTGGAAACTCAGAAGGGCGACATATTTTTTTGGTGCACATATGTAATCTGATGTTCTCTGGGTCAAGATTTTTAAAAATTTTTTTTCTTTCTCTGGAAAGAGCACATTTGAATTTGAGATGCTTTTGTCACATATTGTCTCCTCCCAATGGTTTGTTCTCAAAACTACTCAATTCACTGTAGTTGAGAGTTCTCCACAGCTCATTTTGTAGGGAGCTATATTGAGGATTCTGAAAAATGAATTGAGTTTCTGTCAACAGGAGGAATAAATGTGCATCCGTGCAGGTAGTCCTGCATTACTGCATTGTCGTAAGCCATTATGGCAATGTTGATCTGGTAAACTTGAGAGAAAGAGCTGTCACCAGGAGCTGCAGAAGATCAGACAGAGAGCAAGTAGTCACCAGCCCTCTGTTGTCTGTGGTGCTGTGACAGGCTGGCACATTTTGATTGTGGAAGGAAACTACACTTTTCTAACCTTCAGTGCACTTATCTAACCTCAAAGTGCAGGCAGGCCAGCTAAAAAGGCAGATTGTTTCTTTCCCAGTGGTAGTGTCAGCTGCACATTGCTGCCTCTGCCAGTCTCTCACAATAAGACTCAGCTATGCTGTTTCTTTATCCTTTTTGTTTTGATAAAAAAGGAATAGATTGATAGTACTCTTTATTTTGAAATGTGTTCCTTGCAGTATTAAAGAAGATTAATTCTTCCTTCTTGTTGCCTCAAATACTCATATAGCCATGGGAACTGAAAAGAAAATGCCATTTGTATCAATCGGATTTTTTGTAAATGGATTTGTTGTTCTTGCTATGATTTGGCAGAGAGGTGTTGTCAAGATATCTGATTTATGTATTTTAGTAACCTAGGGAAGGCTCATCACTTCCCTAATTTAACCAGCTGAGAAAAAGTTGATCTGTTTGCTGAGGAGTAGGGGCTTATTTGTAGGTTGGTTGTTGTAGTTTTTTTTTTTGTTGTTGTTGTTTTGTTTTATTTGTTTGTTTGGGGTTTTCTTTTTGGCATGAATATCTGAAAGCACTGAAGCTTTTATAGGGACTGGGTGATAAACTGTTCTGCACAGTGTAGTATTAACAGAGAAGAAAGGAACTCACACATCCTTTAAAATACAATTGTTCTTGCTCTTCCTTCCAAGTCTCTCTTGGCCGTACATCTGAGCAAGGGCAGCTCAGGGTCTTTCCTATAAAGGGGTTTTAACTGATGGATATCAAAATCAACCCTTTTACAGATACTGTGCTGAAATTCTTACAGATGATTCCTTTATTTTTAATATTTTTTTTTAATGTGAGAAATCAGACTAAAATTTATTAAAATGTGTTAAAGGGTCTTTTTGTGTTGTCTGATAGTACATCAGCCCCACCTCAGATACAGAATCAAGAGTTGTGCTTGGTCTGCTGCAAATCATACGAGGCAAAAAAGACTTGGAGGACAAGAAGTATTCTCTGTTTTGTCTGTTCTCCTGACTTCAGGTACCACTGTGGATCTTAGTAAATATTCCTAGCATTTTTTCATTGCTTAACTTGCCAGAAATGTAAAAGTATTTGAAAAGAAATATTTGAAAATGTACCTGCGTGTTTTTTCATATCTGAGAGCTGCAGTTTTTAAAAGCCTTGAGGAAATCATGCAAATCTGCATAATATGTGTAAAAATGTCTTCTCTCTCAGGGCCAAACTGAGACTCACAAAATAAATGACTTTCAGAGTCATGCTGTGACTGGCAAATAAAGTTTTTGGAAAGCCTTGATTACTACTTAGTTGTTTGGTTGGGATTTTTTAAATGAAAAAACTCTAGTAAATAGAGTTCAACATATTAAGAACTGAGCACCTTGGGTTGCTATAATCAAAAATATTTGCCCTGTCTCTTCAGTGTATAACACTCTGGCATGTCTCTTTCTCCCTTCTTTTTCTTGTGTTCTTTTAGATTAGCTGTTCGTTTGGGAAATGCTGTTTCTACCTGTGTTTGAACAGCAGCTGAAACAGGGAGCCAGGATCCTGGCTGTGGCATTGACGGATTAGTGTAACAGGAAATCTTACAAAGGTGATAACAACGGCTGAGGGATTTCTCCTATGACAGCTGGTCTATATTCTTGCAGACTTCCCTCTAATTTTGATTTACAGGGCCAAACTATTGCGTCATTCCAGTTTGGTAGGTTTGGGGACACAGTGATGGGACCAGTGGTTGTGGTCTCAGGGCAGGGGACACCAGTGCTGTCCCCGGGCACCATTTGCCTGCACTAAATTTGCTGCTGAAAGAACGAACCCAGCATTGATCTGTATGGATCTTCCCTGCAACCAGAGAGCTCTGCATCCAACACGTGAATGCTCCTTGCAGCCTCCTCACCGTGGTGATGATTGGTGGTGAGGGGCAAAGAGAGAACAGAGTGAAGGATGCCTGAGCCTCAGAAGAACCCAACTGAATCAACATTAGTTTTCCTCCCGTTGTCTCGCCTGACCTGCAGGCCCATTATGGGAGTGACTGATGTCTGTGAACTCAGATTTTTAGCTAAGTCATGTTCAGTGTGAAGGATTAAGTCATGACCTTCACAGGTAGCAGGGCTTCTAGTTTACACTGCCTTTCTACCCCTGGGTGTGTGGTGCTGTAATGTGCATTGTCAGGCGTCTCAGTCAGGCAGGGCTCACTTCAAAACACAATAAATCAGCCTTATGATATTTGTATTGAATAATATTATATAAAATGTTTTGTTTCTTACGATGCTTTTGGGAAAAAAACCCACCAAATCCAAAACAAATCCCCAAATCTCAGCAACACACAACAATTGGTCAAGAAGAATAATGACTAAAACTTCATGGGGAAAAAACCAGTCAGGATGTGACCTTGCTGCCTTTGACATTTCTGTTGGAAACAGAGAGAATCTGTGAGCACTGTGTGATCTATACAGAGAGATGACAATTACCCTGACTTAAATAGGCATGGATGCCACTGTGAGGAGATTTGGTCAGTCATGTTCCAGACTATAGAAAGTACGCTTTTTTTAATTTGCAACTTTCTGCTTGAATATATATTTTTTTTTTGGCTTGGATGAGAAGAGGATTGCTATGAATATTTATAACAAATCACTCCTATCAGAGGACACATTAAGTCTTGCAGCATAACAAAACTGAATTACCATGAAATAAACTTTCTTAATTAAACCAATTAAATTTCTTCCCAGCATGTAATTTAGAAACTCTGATAAACCCTGGTTGAAAAGGTTTGTTCTAGCCTTAAGCTGGCCTAAGAAAGAGTGAACATCTGGCCCGTATATGAAAGGCCTATTTAGGCCTTAGGCAGTGTGCAAAACATGAGCTGCTGTCCACGGCACTGAACACTTTGCGTGGCCCCAGGGCTTTGCTAAAGGACAGTGGTATCATTAGGGCACAATCATGTTTGTGGAATATGCTGTAACTCAGCTAAGTGAGCCCTCAGACTCCTACCACAGTGCTTGTAGCTCAACAAGAAGTGTTTCTGCTTCTTCCCATTTTTGTTGTAATTCTACCAAAACAGATGTGCTTTTTTTCTTTTTTAAATTAATTTACATTTTCTAAACGTTGATATTGGCAACCAGCATGAGGTTTTATGAAAGAAAGAAAAGAAAAAAAGATCAGAGAAAGCAAAGACCTGCTAGGGGCTTTAGAAAGGAGGTATCACCCCCTAGTTCACAATTTCTTGCTTGTTTGGGAGCAACTGTGTCAAGAGAGAGGAAACTTTGAGGTAAATGCAGGGACACTTGAAAAATATGCTGTCATCTGAGATAGAAACATAATGTGACAACCAGTATCCTGCTGCCTTAGGAAGAAGCTGAATGTCTTCAATGAGGAGATGCAGTGCCTCAAAAAAGAAATACTTGTACATGGGAAACACAGTGTTCACAATTTATTCTCAGAAGAGTCACATACATGTGCACAAAACCTTGTGGAAAGCGAGAAAAACAGCTCTTACAGCAGCCTGGAGTCTTGCTCATTAGGATGCAATAGAGCTGGGAAAAAAGTCTGTCAGCATGCCAGGAACATTTCAGAGGAGAACTGCTACAATGGTCGGTTCTTCCCTAATCAGGAGATGGAAAGGGTGAATATCCTTCTCCCGGTAAATCCGTGGTACATTTGATGAGGAAATAGTCTGGTTTCTATAAACTTACCTTATGCTGTTCTTAGAACCATGGAGGTATTGAAATTCAAAATGCCTGGCACTGCCAAGGCTGATGAATGATTTACAAGTATCTTTCATTAATTTCCATCTCCCAGCTTACACTGAAAAATACTGTCTCTTTCACTGTTTCTCAGGATGGGAAAATCATCCTCTTGCTCAGAAACAAACACAGACGTTTTGAAGAAAATAAGAAATAAATCTTAACAACTCTACTGTTGTCTACTTCAGCTTGTTAAGTTTAGCAAATGCCTGAGACAAAACACAGTTGCATAGTCCAAAAGTATTCCTGATGTAACTTGACATGTCTTAATATAAAAAGATTTTGTATTTTACCAGTCTATCTTTTCCCCATGAAATCTTGTCAATGATTTCCTTCAGCAAAACCAAGGTCAGTCCTTTGTTGTGGTTTTTTTTTTTTTCCTTTTTTAAGGAAGGCTAGTCCTGCTTTGAAGCAAGCTGAAGTAAATACATCACAAACCATTCTGTCGTTTATGGATTCCTGTGCAGCTGTATTTGAAAGCCTTGTATTTATTACTGGTTGGGTCATAATGTTGTTTAAACATTATGGAAGAGGTGGTTTCTCATGGAAAGAAACAATCTAACATGTGCTTTGTTTCACTGACTGAATTATTGCAGCCAACCTCATGGATCATAAAATAGTTGTATACTGTCTAATTAAGTAAGCTTTATTAGCTATGGTGGCTTTTGATTCCCACTTCTGATCCCTTTCTTTTTCCTTAAGACCGCTGTGAAACAGCTTTGATGGAGGAGCTAAGCTGCATGCAGACATCTTGAAATACAGGCAGATACCTGAAATGACAGTAATCATAATTTCTATGAAAGATACCTTAAAGAGCACAGGAAATAGATATAAAAAGGGGGGGAATGATAGAAGGGGGCTACCTAGGTAATTCTAACAGATGCACAGTAACATGGCCTAAGGCCCCGGGGCTCCTTGTCCATGTTGGATGCTCCTGACAATTCTGTCTAGCCCTCCTGCCCACTACCTTGGGTGTGTCTTTCCTTCCCTCTCTTCCCCATTTCTGGCTGCTGCCGACTTCTGTGCCCATCATCAAGAAATGTGTCCTTAACCATTCCCTTGAGAGGCTTTCCCACATCTCATATCCTTATGTAGCTCCAGTACTGTCTCCCCTCCTAACCTGTACAGAGCTGTCATGCAGGAAACAATTATTATTTCAGTCATGTAATAATGGGGAGGTCAGAGAGAGAGAACAGGTGAATCCTCCCATATACCCAGAACCCAAGTCCCACTGAGGTGTGTTTTGTGAAGGCCACTATCCAGTGAGGAATTGCTGTGAATTTCCCTTCTGCAGTTACATCGTGGCTCAGGATTGAGTGCTGAGTGCTGGTGGGCTTTTACCAAGCCTCAAGCAATGGTTTCTTGGCCAGATTGCCATATCCAGCCTTCTAGATCTTTCTGCTTAGTTCTTAAGTCTTCTCAACACCCCAACTTCCCTTGGCACTTACTCTATGTTTTTCCCATCCCTACTTAGCAACTCTTTTCTTCCTTAGTTCCCTCTTTTTCCTGTTTTTCTGTTTTATTTGTTTTACCATTTTGAAATTTTGCCTGCTTTCTCTCTGGATGATGCTGTCCAGTTGTATAATTTCACCTGCTGTCCTTACCCAACTGAGACACAGCTCTGTTTCTCTGCTCCTGACTGCTCTGCATCCAATTCCATCTCCTTGTTTCTCTCTCTGACAATTGCTTCTGGGTATCATGCCATCAGCTTAGACTTAATTGTGTGCCTTTCTTTCTCCATCTTCTCCTTGCACGTCATTGTCGACAATGACAATATTGGCACCATCACGGTGACTTACAACCTGAGGCAGGTTGTTTTTTTAGATTGTTTTCTTCCTTGCTGCAGTAGACAAGTCCTGTATAGAAACATTTACAATTAACAATTGAATACATGAAACTCCATGAAAAGGGGAGTGAACTGACACGGTGTAGCAGAGGATAGTGCTGTCATGCCACTTAAATTCAGGAGATTATGCCTGTGGCAGCTGTGGTCAAAGAGAGAATTGAAAATGTGTTAATATGAGGACTTTAGACACTTACATTATTTAATTTAAGACTTTGGGAAGAGGAAGTCAAGTGGTTTGATGTTGCACACTGTGTTGTTCTAAATTAAGCAACATGTAATAGTAGAAGAACAGGTATGAATTTGATTCCAGTAGTTCTTGTCCTCGCTAATTAATTCTGAGCATTACATTAGATGGGTTAGGGTGTTTTGTTTGGTTTTTTGGACTTCATCTTCTTTTTATGAACACAAACTGATTTCAAATAACTTAAGTTCTAAACTGTACCTCTGAACACACTACTTCAGCCTCAAAGAGCTGGGTCTGTGTTGATAACAAGAGCTGAATTTGTCTTGACATCTTGTTTGGAATATTTCTAATCAAATATTAACATTAGCACTGCTACGTCTCTCTGTTATTTCCTTTATCTTTTCGCTTAGTCCCACAAGCCTGCTCTAGATAAGAATAACACTAATGCATTACTTAAGAGGGTTTTTTCATTTTTTTTTTTCCTGGAAAGCTTAAATAATATAGAGCCCAGTCTGAGCATACTCCTGCAGAAGAAGCATCCCTAAAATGCTCCCAAAAGAAATAGACCCCATGGAGGCTGACTTCACTGGCTTACGTATTTTTGTGTCACCAGTGATACAGGAAGGACTCCTCAGCACCGACAAGTAACTTTAACATATACAGCTAAATCACTGTTTTATTGGGATTATGTGACAAAATTGAAAGTAAAACAGAATGTTTGATGTTGCCATAAATCTTTAATGAATGTTCCATGTTTTTGTGATGTGTCAGACTGTCAAATCCAGGCCTTCTTTCCTTGTACTAATAAGGAAGCAGAGATGAATCTTGCATTTTAGCTGTGGACAAAAAATGAAAAAAACCACCAGAGTGAAATTTGCCTTTCACGGATAGGGAGAGGGCTTGGCATGGCTAAAGTATGGATGGAGGCTGTGAAGGTAATAAGGCTGTAGAGCTGACTGGGAGCCTGTGGCTGTAGCCTGAGCCCAAGGTGTGTGTGCTGAGCAGCACGGGGCTGCCTGGAGTCTGCGTGCCTTTACTGCTGCCCTGGCCTCCACTGGGAAGTTTGTGTGCGAGATAGGAGAGCAAAACATTTCTTGTGTCCTCAGATTCTCCCTTCGTCCTCATTTGAATCGATGTGGTGGTTAATTATTTACTGTTTGCCTGCCTGCAGCCGGAGTGCGCAGCCCCGTGTCTGTTTTCTGTGCGGTGCCGCGGCGCCCCGCGCCCCATCCATCCCATTTTCTGCCTCCTGCAGGAGCAGTGGCCAGGGCTCTGTGGCATCCTGGAGGCTCAGCTGATAAATCCCACCCGATGCTGATGGCTGTGCTGCAGTACAACCTGGAACAGCAGCCAGGAGCCTGCGGCCTGGCATGGACCATGGAATTTATGGCTGAAATGTCTCAGATATTTGTGCTGACAAGGGAAATATTCGATGTTTCCTGCTAATGTGCTGGCCCACTCCTCTGGTCTGCTAATTCTAGATGCAGTTTTGGCCTGTTGGGAGTTGAACTCAGTGATCCTTACGGGTCCCTTCCAATTTGTGGTATTCTGTGATCTCTCTCCCATTTCTGCCACCCATCCTGTCACTCACAGCTACCAAGGCTCTTTTGCCTCTGCTGCCCCGTTTATTTTAACAGTGAGGGTAACAAGATGACTGCAAGAGTTTGCCTGGAAATAAAATAGATTCTCTAATTAGAAGGATTGGTGTCCCTCTAAAAGTGATGAGATCGTCCAGCCTCACATGACCAGGTATGACTCACGAGCCACTAAGTGGAACCCTCTGGCCCACATTATGTAGGAATCTGGACTGAGGATGGATATGGTCCTTGGATCCTCTGAAAACATGTCAGTCTTCTCAGATGCAACAATTTTTGTTCTCTGTATCTGTTTTTAGAAGCTGTGTATTACTCCCGCCTTGCATTTTTCCGATTAATTAATTAATGCATTAATCTCAAACAGCCTCTGTAAAAATATTGATTTGAAACATCTTTCCAATATAGACTGTAATTATTATTTAAAAAAAAATTATAACACAAAAGATGTTTTCGTGCATTGTTCTAGCAACATGCAGAAGGAGTGGATTGAATTGATAAGGCAGTGGTTTTCACTAGATATTATTTTATTCTTTCAAACAGTGCCTGTAATATATAACTTTTGAGAAATCAAAATGTTACATGATTTTAACCTTTTAAAGACACTGTTCTAAGAATGACTATATCACAATAGATGGAGTAAAGCAGGCAATCATTGAACAAATATTTGATAGTATTTTCTGCAGTAAATTTTGTCTTTTAAACTAAGATAAAGAATACTCTGTGTAAGGCTTGGTTGTGCAGGCACCTTAATCTCCTTTTCCTTTAAATTGCATATTACTAATAAGTCCCAAATTTTTTCCTGGTGTGGTTTTTTTTTTTTTTTTGCTTGTATTTGCCAATGCTATAATGGATTCATAAAATACAAATCCTCGTTGCAGTTTAACCATCAGTCATGTGTACAAAAATCCTTTAATTTTACCCTGCCTAGATGCTAAAATAAGGAGGAAATTACATATTTAAAAACAAAACAAGCCAACAGGATTCAAAATTGCATCAGCCTCCATTTGTTTATATGAGCATGAAAGAGAAGAGGGGGAGACTTATCCTTTGGGACTGTAAATGGCACCTCCTGCTGCGGTATTAAATTTACCATTTGCAACCTCCTGTGCTTCTCTGGGGGGAGAGGGTGGTGCCTGACTTCTTGGCGCCGGCGAGTCAGCAAAGGTGTCTGAGAGCTGCAGACACGAGATGGGGGTGCTTACTTAACCTTGCTCCAGCTCAGCCCCACCGGGGACAGCCAGCTGATCCCCCAGCCACACCCAGGAGAGCCAGGAGGCTCCACCAGCAGTTTATGGCTTTAATAATTTACATATCCTCAGTTAATCTCCCTTACCAGCAGCCAATTAGTTGGGGAATATTCATACTGCTTTGATACATATATATATATTTTTATATACACTGATCAATTATCGGGGAAGTAATGAGGTCATAGGATAGCAGGTGTGACTATTAATCTTTGTTCTTGAGCTGGATACTTCTGCAAATATTTCTTGTTACAAAGAAATACAGAGCAGAAATACAGAGCAGAAAGTGGTTTTTTTTGCTGTTTTCTGATGCTGTTTTGCATTTCCATAAAGCTTTTAGCCAAACACCTGATAGTTTGATCGTCAAGACCCTGACCCTACAAGCGTGTGTTCAAGAGGGTTGAAACAGGATTGCTCATGTGAGTAAACTTATTCACAGACATAAATCTTTGCAGGATTGGGGTCCTTAATGATTTAGGACAAAGCACCAGTGGGAAAAAATGTTTATTCTGTTGCACCTGCATGATGCAGCAGATATTGTGAGAGCACCATTAGCTACTTAACGTACCAGCTAATGACTGGCAGCCTTGGAGGAATGTCTCTGAGTGCTGGGCAGCCTGGTCCATGCGGGTTAATGCTTCCAAATGGCTTAGACACTCCATGGGAACACTGGAGACAGCTTTGCAGCCAAGCAGAGCTTAAACAGCACCATATCAAAACACCATAGACACTGGAATGACATGATGAGAATTGTTGACTTACCCTTGAATTGGTATTAATACAAGGAGAGGAAAAAGTCTTGTCTAGCATATGAAGGGCTTTTTTTCCCCCTCTAAGCACATAACCACAGTGAATCTGCATGTGTTCTGGTGGGTTAATAGTGATATATTTCTACTGTCCATCTAACCCTCCTTTGCATAATTATATTCTTTCTCCCAAATGAGGAGAGAAAACCTATGAAATCTATCACCATGTCACCTACTAGTATGAAACAGAAATCTAGATAAGAGTGTCTGTAAGAAACTGCTGCTGTGGCAGATTTTTCTTTAGGGTGTAGCCACAGAAAAATAGGGTGAGAGGAGAAAAGCAAAGGGATAGAAAACAAAAATGATCCTGGAATACATCAAAGATACAGCAGAGAAACAAAGGGTAGAAGCAAATACTTAAAAAAAATTAAGATCAAATGCCAAGTCTAGTTTTTACCACAAAGCACCAAGCTGATTTTTCATAAAATAAAAGAAGTCCCTGAATTGAGAAATATGTGTCTCTCTTAGATTGGATTGTGCAGTGAACAGTATCAAGAACTAAGCAATAATAAATCATCAGGCTGTATGTCAGAGTGAGCACTACAAGATAAACCCCTGTTGGAATTGTCATGAAGGTGACCTTATGAGCAACTACAGAAATACTAAAAAATAAAATAAAACAAAAAAAATCCATGTTTCCCTTTAAAACTCTGAAGCAAGTCTATTCAAGCTTTGTCTTTCACTACATTTGCTATTTTAATTTGCTGTTTATTAAATGAAATATTGGTCTATCTAGGGAACACTGCATGATAAAATTATTGAAGATGCTGCTGGTGCAAAGCTATTTGTAGCAAATGAAATCCTGCTGTGTGCAATTCAGAACATCATATTGAACAGTCCGGATAGCAGCATCTGTGGATAGCTCTCAAGACTTTAGACTTGCCTTAGTTAGCTTATTTGTTTTTATCCTGTGCTATTGATCTGGGCTTCATCATATGTGTGTGTGGGGAATGGCTTTTCTGACGCCAGGAACATATTTAGAGGCAGCTCAAGTGAATTGAACAGAGGCATAAAATCTGCTGATTCCTCGAAGATGTCAGCACATGACAGAAAGAGCCTAGAGAGTGGGAGACCTCTTAAACGGGTATTGACATTGCCCAGAAATTTGCAGCGTGAAAGGGGGAAGAGCGTTCTGTCTGAGGAACAAAGCTTGCACTCTCAGCAATGCCTTTGTGAGCTTTGACAAATAACAGGCTACCCTTGCATGTGCTCTGAAAGGTGCAGTCACTGGGAGTTTTTGAACACTGCAGTTAAGGCTAGAGGATAAATAATGCCACAAGTACAGGACGTTTTACTCATTACACATGTCAAAACTATAACGAAAAATAAATCCCCACACTGCCAGATAACACGTCATTCAGACTGATTCAGTACCCTCTGGACTATGCTGGAAAAGGGATGTAAAAAATAAAAAAGGGAAAATAAAGAAAGAACTATTTGGGTTGTTGAGAAGAAACAGGAATACTGAGCAATACCCTATTTCTCTGCTACAGGTCTCTTGTGTGACCTTGGGCAAATCATTTATCTCCCTGTACCTCAGTCACTCATCTATGATAAAATAGAAGTAGCAGTCACTTCTCCTCTAATAGGGGTTTGGATCCGCAGGATAAATGGACAAGCCTGGATAGCACAGTCATCATGGGACACAGTAAAGAGGATATTTCAGATGCCAAAGTGGCTCCCGTCCACTCAGGAGAGCCTCATCTGGCTCTGTGCAGAGCAACTTTGGGTATTTCTGCATTGGTGCCATGCCTTATCTATAAAGTGGATAAACTGTGTGTGGTTTAATTGATCATTGGCTGCAGTATTTTAGCATCTCCAGGGCTGCTTAGAGGCTTGATTAATATTTAAAAAGCTCTTTAGGATCTCAAGATGGAAAGCTTTTATTGAAATAGAAAGAACTCATTGCTACCACTGCTTGAAGGTATTGTTTTCAAGGTTTGTTTTGATATAGTCTGCAACTAAAATGTCTTATCAGAAGCCTTGCATTATTGCAGGATAGACTACAGTCTAAAACTCTTGTACTGTGACATTTTTTTCATCCTTATATTCAATAATAAATGGTTACATGACAAAAATGTCCTAATCAGGACAAAACAAGCTTTGTAGTCTTAATAGAGATGCTGTTAAAAGTGAGCTGCTCTTGCACAAATAGGGATTGAGTTTATACATGTGGGATCTGAGGGGAACCTCTGCTACTGCAGTGTGCTCCCTGCCACATCTGAGGTAAAGCCGTGGTATTGTCAAGGACTGATTTGAGGCCTCCCAAGGATTCCTCTATCCAGCTCTCCAAAAAGCCTTGTTAAATGGATATCACAAAGCAGGTTGCATGAATCCTACTGTAGCACTTATTTAGTGGCTTTGAATTGTCAGAGGGCAGGTTTAGATGAGATATTGGGAAGAAATTCTTCCCTGTGAGGGTGGTGAGAGACTGGAACAGGATTCCCAGAGAAACTGCAGATGCCCCAGCTGTGGAAGTGTTCAAAGCCAGGTTGGATGGGGCCCTGAGTATCCCGGTCTAGTGGAAGGTGTCCCTGGAATGAGATGATCTTTTAGGCCCCTTCCAACCCAACCCATTCTATGATTTTTCAGTGGGTCCACAAGATAAGGCTGTTTGACAGGAACCAAGGAATTTTAGGATTTTGTCAAACTCTGTGCATTTTTTGTAAAAGAAAGTGTTCTCACAGTGTTTAAATAAATGACTTAGACAGTGGGTTTGTTGGTATAAATCAATGCAACTGTGACTTTTTAGGTTTTAGAAATATAGTTAATATATTATGAGATTTTTCTGTTCAAATAGTAAATGAGTGACAATTTTTGTAAGTGAAATTCCCTTTTCTTCAGTCCAGCTGCAGAATAGACATCTGCTGAGCTTCTTCCCCACTTGCTACCGACCTAATTTCTAATAAATACTGTCAGGATAGGGTTTTTTTTTTGTTTTAGCTCAGTGAAACAGGTTCTCCTCAAGACCAACTCATTTAGTACTGGACCCACAGAAAATGAATAGAACAGAACAAATGATTTCGATTCATTGTAGCTAAACACTGAGAGCTTGGGTGTGGAGAACCAATGCATCAAAGTTATGGCAACAAAATGGTTCACCAAAAAAACAGTCCCAGAGCCTTCTGAAAAAACATCGTATTCTGATCCTGGTGAGTGATCTGAGTTTGAAAAGCCAGGCACTATTTGTTATATATTTTCCATATACAGGTTTAGCCTTGTGCTAGGATGGCAAGCAAATTTCTCCCTGGCTTGTACACCTGTATTCCTTCCCCATGGAGACTGTAACAGGCAGAAGGTGAGAGACAGCATTTGCCATCTGGTTTGCATTGAGTCAGGAGGTGGATGGAACATTGAATTGGACTGAGGAACTCGGAAGGGCTCCCAGGTCCCACAGTTTGTGCATAGCCATGTATCTGCAAGCATTGATCCTGTCCATTTTTGTCATGATCTCATTGATAGTGTAGCTGGAATTGCTCACTTAGAAATTCCAATGGAAGAACACATTTTCCAATTCAGGAAGGTGTAAGTTTGCAAGCGTCCATGCAAGGCTGGAAAAGACCACTAAGGTATTTCCTAAAAATATGCACAGTCATCTTTCCACTGCTGGGCAGAGTTAACTCTTGTATGTGAGTGTGTGTGTGTTTCTCTTGCCTGCAGAACATCTGGCTGAGGTGCAGCTGTGCAGCTTGGAGCAGCTGGGGTGTCTGAGATGGGCTCAGTCCACCCCTCAGCCCACCCTGTCACTGCTGGCAGCTTTCCGTCAAGCCTCTTCTCAAGGGCCTGTATTGAGGGGAAGCTCAGAGCCTGCCCTAAGGACCATATTCCAATGCTGCACTGTCCTTTCTGCTGCCCTTTTCTCTGGTGTGTGTTTTCCCTTGGTCTAACTTGACTCCTTCTTGCTGCATTAGCTGTGTACGTCTTGTTCTCTTCTCAAGGACATGGGGCATAAATCGGTCCTTTCCTGTATGCATGATTTATTAACTTATTTATTTATTTATTTATTTACACAGGAATTTCTTTTAAGTGCTTGCACCCCTTCTCAGGTATCTCTTCTTTAGAAACAATCAGAATTCTTTTTCTCTTTTCTAACTGGTCACATTTTTGAGTTTGCTCTCTGACACAGTGGGGTCTGCTGTGGATTCCTGTCCCCATCTTTCTGAAGCAGATGGTGACAGTACAGCAAAGAAAGCAGAATCATTGTGGGATGGCTTTTACAGGCCTGACTTTGTGTGTTCCTGTGCCATGACTGCCTTTTGTGAAACAGCATGTTACTACTAATTCATCTTCAGCTCAAATAATGTGAAATTCTGACTATTTTTTCAATTAGGGTTTAAGTTCTTAACTACTTAGTGATTTTACATTGTATGCATCTAGATTTGGTTATTCACAGGTACTGTATCTCAAATTGTTCACCCCATTTTTCTGAACATTTCTCCAGGTTGCCACAATCAGTATGAAATCGGTTTCTGATTTCTTGATGAACAGTCAGTCTTTCCAAGTTTCTTGTCATATGAAGGTGGCAGCTAAATGTCCTGTGATTGTGCCATTACAGAAAATATTGAGCCTAGCAACATTTAGGACAAATCCTTTGCAGAAACCATGCAGTGATCTTGCCTAAGTATGGAAAAATGACAGGTAATTTCTCTTTGAGCATGATGATCCAAAGAGTTGTGTACCTAACTCGCAGCAGTTTCATTCATGCCTTTGTTAGGCTGTCGTGTCAGATCACATGGCAAATGTTATTAGATTCAAGGCACAATATTAACTGTTTCTCCCTTATCCACAAAGCCCATTACCTCGTTAACAAATAAATGATGGTTTCTTGGCAAGATGACTTCCTGACAAAATCTTTTTTGGGTGTAACCCATTTCCTTATTATCTTGCAGGCACTTATAATATGTTTGATTATTTAATTCAAGCACTTTTCCAGGAAATGAAGTTAATTAATAATATTCCAACTCCTTTCTAAAGAATGGAAAATATAATAAAAATCTAATCCTTTCTTCTATGGCAAATCTACCATTAATTTCCAAGGCTAACTTTTAATCTGAGATCTCATCTCTGAGAAATCTGAGGTCTGAGATAACTTCTACCACAGGTTTAAGCAGCCTAGGATAACAGAAGACCTGAATTTGGAAACTCTTAACTTACCAGAAACCAAATCAGTGGTTGATATGATGTATGATTGTATGGCTATTCCAATTTTTTTTTTAAATATTCATGAGCTCTTGGGTACAACTAGCAGTCAGGCCAGCTGGAAGAGCTTTGCCAGGCTGGTAAGCCTTTCTAATTCTCTTCCACTCTCTTTTTTATAGAAGTGATCAAAGTTATTCCCTTGTTTCTTCCAAGGTGACAGGTTGTTGGTAGTGTACTAACTTGGCAGATCAAGGAAAAATTATTATCTAGTAATACTTCAAAGCTACTACACAGATCAAAAATCTCTTTGCCTTTACTAGGGAAAGGAAGGGAGCTGACCAAATAGCAGATTTTCCAGACTTGTATCAGCCTTTTCCCCACCACAGACATGCAGGAAAGGCACTGTGCTGGGCACTGATTCTTTTGGAAAATGCATCACTGTAGCACTGTAGACTCTGAGCTTTAGGAGCTGAATACAGTGGGTTTGGTATCCTAACTCATGTCTGACTTTACTGCTATCAGAAACTTACTTTTCTCTTCTAACTTTTCTTTCAGTGAATTTTATCTCCAGAAAAACAATGCAGGGACCTGTCTTGCATTGGATGCTGCTGACAGTACTTTCTCTGTATTTTAATAACTTTCTTCTGCTATCTCTCCGCCAATAACTGAGCATCTTCTGATCTATTTCTATTCACTTGGTATAAACATAGTAATGATGCCCATGTATCTTCTTAGTCAAGAGCATTATATACCTTTTACATACATAGAAAACAAATTTTCCAGAAAGGCAGTGATAAGGGTCGTTTTGTGCTGTATGCTATTTAATCTTCCCCGTGTCAGCTCTGACCCTTGCTGAGGAATTGAAAAGATGTAAAACAGCAAAAAGTAATTTACCTTCCATTGTTTAGTCCATTCAGCTTTCAGAATCAGATCTAAATGGTTTGCATTAATTACTGTGAAACCTCATGAGGTTTGGAGATCTATCTCTACGGGGTTGCAAAAGACAGAGGTTGCCTCAGCAGAATAAGGCTAGGGTTTTTTTTTTTATTTTCCTTTTGGTTACAAACCCGTTCTATTCAAATATTTTAAGTAAAACTTTTTTTTTCCAATCAGCAAAAATTGTTTGAAGTTGCCATAGAGAAAAAAAAGAAGAATGTATTTGAAGCTGTAGCCTAATTCTGGTGAACCTTGCAAGGTCTAGTGGTTAAAATATGGAATTTCTATCTATGTATCTGCATAAAGTAATTTTTATTGCAGGAGAAGTAGTAGACTGAACACTGATTTCTGTTTCTAAGCAATACTCAATGTGTTTACACACAGCTCCATATTTTGGGAAAGTTTTCTGAAGACTAATAAAACTGGCAGGCAGTTCAACATCGGCAAAGTGATTACATTTTAAATGAAATGGACTTTCAGTGACGTACTGCTCAAAGTTACTGGAGACAACTGGCAAATTGAGGGTGGGAGAAGATCAATACATAGAATCTACAGAACTTTGAATCTGTTATCCGAATTATTGATTGAGTGCAGAATTAAAGCAGAGATGCAGTGAGTTTAATTCTGCTGTGTGACAGGTGGAAAATGGGTACATTAATTAGGGAGCCCCAGCAGGAATGTTCTCAGCAGGACTTGTGGTTGCTCCAGGGAATCCTTTAGTAATTCTGCCTCATTTCGTGGTGTGTTTGATGATGTCATTCTTAAGTCTCATTTTTCTGTGCACTGCACTTTTTAATCTTTAAACAATCTGTCTTGCAGAGCCAGACAATAACTGTGTAGAGTGGACATAAGCAGGGAATCTGGGCAGAACACTTCTGGATGTTTTAGGATGGTTCTGTCAGATTTCATTGTTCAAAAATCATGTATTTTGATAAAAGCAAACTGTTGCCATTTGCTGTGCTTAACAAGCAACAGGCAATCTCTGTAAGTCCTTTTTATTGCATTTCAGAGTTGTCTGGCTTTCCCTCTTACATGGCAATTCACTTTGCGTTCACTTATAAAACCTTTGCCACTCTCTTGATTTATTGCTTTCTTAATCTGAAATAAATATAACAACTTAAAATAGCCTGTTGCTTTTTAGGTAAGGCAAAATATAGCAGATTGTGTGAATGACTACAGGACTCAGGAATGAAAAGTGACAGAACAAGTGCAGCCCATTACCCAAACATATCCCAAAGATCCATGCGCTATATTGTGATTTCTCTCCTCCCTGGCACAGGTTATCCGGAGGTTCTGGCATGAAGTTTGCCCTCTGGGCCTGTGGCAAGTGCTGTGTCTCTCCATGAAAGAGAGAAGCACTCAGTCCAGCACCAATTGCCATTGGTTTCCAACAGATCAGAGTCAAGCTGCTAAGGCAGCTCTGGCTTAGGGAGAATTTGGTCCTAACTGTGACAAGAAATGCAAACAAAAATGAAAATTAACACCTAATGCTGTCATGTAATACGAAACTGTCAGAGCCAATTCTAAACCCATCGGATTTTACGTTCATTTGGTCTATTTCAAGCGTTTTGTGGACATTTTTCCCTTGACTACATTCTTGGTTTCAGTCAGTAAGATTGGTGTCCCATTTACGAGACAGGGAGAGGTAAACATAGAGACCTTTGAAGTAAATTACTCCCCTGATTTATTTCTGTCACCTCTGCAGGAAGTAACGTTGCTTCAATTTTTCATCATGATGTTTGAAACATTAAAGTCTTAAAGTAGGCATTTAGGTCCCTATTTTCAAAACGTTTACTCAACAGAGGACTGGGGATTCATGTTTGTTGCCTGAACAACGAGGTGCCTTTCATGAGCTGCAAAAAGAGAGGGGCTGAAAATTCCCTGCCATTCTCAGTGCAGCTCTCAGGTGGGGTGTCCCGGTGTCCATGGCTAATGGAAGTACTTTGTATTTGATACAGGAAGAGCAGGCTGCCCACATCCAGAGGTGCTTCCAGGATCTGCAGCTCCAGCCTTGCTGCTCCGAAGCTGTGAATGCTGTGGCAGCTGCTGCTCAGACCTTGTCTCTTAAGGTTCAAGGACTCCTTTGTGCAGAACAAGTTTTGCAAGGCTGCAGACCGGTGCTTTTATTTTTAACTTGTCCTAGAGCCACGCACTCTGGAAATACTCTGGCTACATCTTGTGAGGTTGAGCTGAGAAATCCACACTGGGGTTGATCTAAGCAGTCCTGCACAGTGGGGCTGTTGCAAGGTTGGGGTGTTTGCAGCTCTAGCACAGCCTTCCAGGGCTTCCAATGCCCTCCTGAAACATCATCTGAAACAGGGAGTGTGAAAACTCTGCTTAGGAAGGCAAAGAGGTGTGACCTGCAGCTTGGGGCCTGGAGGCCTTTGAAGTGCTCCCAGTCTGCAGTTGCAGGGCAGCTTTTTCCTAATGGTCAGTTCACCTTCAATTTCACTTTGGGGCCAAGTGAAGCAAGCCCAGGCAGCCTTTTCCAAAGCAGAGGGCTATGAACACTCCGAGTAGAATGACACTGAGCAGGACCAAGGGCCATTCTTGTCCCTTTCATGTCGCTGATGGTTGTTTCCCAGTGAATCTGAGAAATGTCATGTTTCAGTCCTTTCAAAGTGCAATTTTTTTTTGAAAGTGTCAAATCCTCATTTCAATCCAATTTGGAGAAAAACCTTAAGAGACATATTTTTTTGCCAATTGTCCTTTCTTTATATTGGCTAGCTCTATTAATTGTGGCAAATGATCCATAGCTCTGCAGTATATCCAGGTAGGTGCCATATGCTGTCTAAAAGGAAACCACCCTGGTGTGTCTCTATTATTTCAAGTTCCTAAACAACGTGCTCCTACAGACTTGTAATAGGTGCAGGAGGCCTTTAACAAAAGCTTTGTGAAGTGTGGCTATAAATATCAAATGCTGAGTAAAGAGAATAACTGTTTTCAGAATGCAATGCAAACCTTTGAAAGACAGGCACAAACAAAATTTATATATGCAATGTCTCTAAATAAAAAAAAAATTAGAAGAAGCAGTCCTGCAAGAAAAGAGAGGAGAATGATTAGTGCTAAATCCTGTTATTAATATTAGTCTCGTTCATTCAGACTAATATATTCCTAGCAATCCCTGCTGACTTGTACAACATAGGCTGATATTTATTGCATTGAAATGGTGAAGATACTTTAACTGATCACAAATGAGCATGAATGATCATCTGAGTACACACAGGGCAATGATATTCCATCAGCAAAGTACAACAAAAGTCAACAACAAAGTCAGAGTTACTTCAACTTCCAAGGCTTTTCTTATATGTCTATTGTAGTGCACAAAGGACATCTTTTCAAATGTACTTCAGCAAAAAAGAATTAATTAATTTTGAAAAAAGGCTTATGCCTCCAGTGTTGCCATCAGAGTGATGTAATTTTGTCATGCATGCTACAATCTAGTCCTACAAAATGTCAGCATTTCCGTGTCTGATTAATAACGTGGTATTGTGATATGATTAGTGACCTTACCCATTCTGTTTTAAATGTTTTGGTTGAAAATTTACTGTTTCTGTGGAACAGAGTTTTTTTCTCTATGTTCTATATTTCTGTGTAGCAGTTCTGTATATGAATCACGTTAAGAAGAGAGTAAAACTGAATTACATTACATGTGACCCAAGTACAAAGGTTCAAATCAGATTTTCCTTAAACATTGCATTTATGATTATGTTCATGATTATACAGTCTTTTAATAAAATGAAATGACAGGGATATGACATATTTGAAGCAGAGGTCAGATAATTAATTCACACATCTGACTGTTTTCTCTTGCAGCTTTCTAAAATTCTTCTGAGTCTGGTATGTCTCTCTAATTCAGTGTAACCTGTACATTTGTGAAATGGTATTCATTACGTCTGAATTCTTGTATCCTGTCACAGAGATTATTTTCCCAGCTATATGCACTATAGAGTAAGTATTTAGCCATGTGTGTCTCCCTTCATAGTCTGTGGATTGATGCTTCTTTGTGGTATATGTGGATGAACCTCAGGACATGTGATAGACACTAAAATTTTGCCTATAAATTGTGCAGAGTATTTAACACAGTTTTTATCATGTGGTCAGTTGAAGAAACTTCTCCTGAGGATCAAGAAAGAGCAAGTAGAAAATTGACATGATTAAATTCAAAAGGTCTGTGGCTGAAAAATTAAGAGAAGGTGTCAAGGAACAATGGATCCAACTCTCTGCTAGGTTTAGAGCATCTATAGGGCCCCTTACTTAAAGAGGAGGGCAATGGAATCTTCAGGTAGCCAACAAAGGACAAGAATACATCCAAGTCCAAACAAAAGTCTGCTTGTCACAGTGGACAGACAATTAGGGCCATCATGAACAGGGCCCCAAGGCACTATTGTATCAGGAATGATATATAAATAATAAGGTGATATATTATAGCCAGAGTTATTAGATAGGCTTTTATCAGGACAAAAAAATTGCTTTACTTCAGGTGATGTGACTATAAGAAGTAGAGAGATCATGTGGTCTTTGGTGATCAGTTCTTCTCTGAATATTGACACTATAAAGAAATAATTTTATAAAAAATTGTGGGTCGGTGCAGCATTGAAGATCATTCTTAAAAGTGGTCCTCTGTGTAGTTTCGTGCTCATTATGGTTCAAATAGGAACAATAAAACATACAAACATCTGAAGAACTAAAGTATGCAAAGAATTCACTGACTTTTGACCTTCTTTCTTCTGTAGATGAATACTTTCACTTGTCATTTGAAAAGCCGCCAGCACAGCCTGCTCTATGATTAGCAATGCATTCTGCTGTCAGGGAACTGGCAGCTTTCACCCTCTAAACAAGGGCTTGTAACAACAGAGTAAGTGCACATGCTCATGTTGTTTTGATGGTACTTCTATTTTTTCCGTGGTGTGTATTATATCAGTCTCTTTCGTCCTTGTCTTGCTAATATCATCCTGGTAGTGTCTGTACACTTCTGCAATTGCCTATCCATGCTCACTTTCTTTATGGTGGTTAAAATCCTTGCAGAACCCTATTCATAATAACCCACTTGAGCTATTCTTGATGGGTACATCAAGGTCTTCTGTTCTTCTACCACATTTTTGCTTTTTTATTACCTTGGATGAGATTCACGTAAAAATTTTAAAGGCATTTCTTTGCCTGTGTTAAAACTCAATGAAATATTCCCTTCTGGTCCATTGACCATGTTGCTATGAGTGGACACAATGCCACCAAGGAATATTGAATCCTTTATCTCTAATGCTTTGGCATTAAACTTTCTCTGTGTGAAAAGGTGCTGTCTTCCTTTCTGCTAACTGTTCACCAGCCATTAGTTTTTCTAATACATTAGGCACAGTTTGGGGAAGCTTTGGACTGCCTCCTTCTCTTGTTCTGTTGCTGCATATTCATTTCACAATGTTCTCTGCAGAAATCATGACCTAAATGGACTTTGCTTAAGCCCCAGCTTGCTTGTACCCTCCCATATATGAATAGAATTTTCTCCCAATACCACCACTGAATCTTCTCTTTCCTTCTCTCCACCCATTTATTTGTTTGATTTTGCTCTCTTTTAGCTACATGTAATTTTCAGAGGATAATTACTTTAATTGTAAGTGCAAAAATAACACCACCAGTATGTTACAGGAGCTTAGGATGAAAAGAAACTTCCTCATAAGACATAAACTCTTTTTTTTACTTTTTCTTTTTTTCAAATTCTTTTTTAGTTGGGATGGTGCCTTTAAAATGATGTCAATTTTAATTGCTATGACTACAATTCCTATGACTCCCTACAATTGATTCTACCTGCAGATAATAACATGACTTAGAGAATTCTCTAGGACAATTGATAATCACTATTTTCCATCTACCAAAGATGTGCTCCTCAACCTTGTAAGGCCTAAATTAAAAACGTTTGCAGATAAAACTATGGGGCCAAGCACTCCTGGTGGGCACCTGGCCTATAACATAGCAAAACTCCAAGTGTACCAATATAAGCCAAGATTACATTTGAGGTTTAAGTTAATAAAAAATGTAAAAAATAAATTAAACAAAATCATGGACTTAGATGGAATTACAAATGTTACAGCACAGGTTTCTACCCTAGACCTGGCCTGAGGGAAAATGGAGGCTTCATTGCTGCCTGTAGGTAATTGCAGTGGAAACAGAAATTCTGCTTTGTGTTTCTCAAAAAACTGACCAGGAGCTCCCTATGTCTTCTCCCTTGGCCCTGTCCCTATCAGATCAGTTCTTTCCTACCTCTTCTTCTAACTTTTTGCCTCCTTCATTTTCACCCAAATGAATGAAGAATAAATTGTCAAATAAGGGAATAAACGGAACAGAATTTGTTACAAAAATTCCCCAAAGACATACCATGGTATGCTTTCTTCATTCCACAGCTGCAAATCCTCATTATCTTTGGTGGTGCTGAGGAAGGACTGAATCTGACCCTGCCTTTTAATACTTTTGCAACATTTTCTTCCTTTTTGGTTATGTAGAGAGCCCAGCTGGAAATCTCTGCACAGCTTAGTCTTTCTTGAATTTGTAGTGATATCATGGTTAGCTTCTTCACGTTTTTTGTCATGTACATCCTATCAAATCCTATCAGAGAGTCTGAAATATCTGTTCCCAACCTCCTTCCTCAGCCCTAGAAAGCCAGCAGCAGTTAGGTTTCCAGGGATAAGAAAGTAACTTAGAGACCTGTCCTCATTCAGTTCTGTTCTGCTGCAGGCCCCATGATCATGGGCAAATAAATTGGACACTTAGTGACATTTCTCATCTCCAAGGGGTGCAGATCTGTTAAACACGCTCTGAGTCTGTAGGATGGCAGAAGTATAAGGTGCAGTGAAGACATGAGTTTCAAGGGGTATTACGAAAAAAAAAATATTATCAGAGCTTTGCAGTGCATCTGCAGTCAGCAAGAAACAGTTAATACACTCCCTGAATCCTGACATGGTGAACTTTAAACTTTTATCTTTGGACAACAACATATCCAGCTTTTTTTTTTTTTTCCCCTATCACTTTAGCTTTATGACTCTGCGTGGGAGAAAATCAAAAAACTGCAGAGTTTATGAGGAAAAGTAAATAATGCTTGGTAATTTCTTGGATTAATGTTTCTGTTACAGGCATGACTTCTGTTGTGTACAGGATTTTTTAAAAAAAGCAGAAGTCACAACATGTACTGAGCACCCATGCAATTAAAGAGTATTCTGTGCCATGAGATAGACTTTTCTTTGTGATATTTTTATATAGCTGGAGTTAATGCTGAATATAATCTACATCCAATCAATGGTATTGTGCATCATCAGATGAAAAACATATTCAACATAACTGCTGTTAGTTCCTGTTTAAAGCCCTAATCAGAGTCTATGCCAACATGTAATCACATTGCAGAATAAATTGTTATAATATAAAGTATGTGGAATAGATACTAAGACATACTAAAAGACTGCTTTCCATCTCCAGAAATAGTTGCTGAGAGGTTTCCTTGGAAATGCCTCAAACCACATGACCAATGACTACAGCAGCTATTACAGCACAGAGTGCAGGGTAAGAACCTGTCCAGCTCAGAAGCCAATAAATACAGGCAGGGAGAAGGTGCCCAGGAGGTTGGTCTCACCTAATTCCTCTCTGAGCAGAGTCCACCATAAAGTTTGGGTACCTCGATACATTTAAGACTAAAGGATGCAGAGATTCCCAGGTGAGTTCTCTGCATGTTTCTAAACATCTGAAATAAAAAAAAAAAAAAAAAAAATCAGTGATGTTAATAACTTATTTGTGCTGTTAAGCACCTCCTTGATTGTGAATGGTTTATCCCAGGAAATCCATGTGGTCAGAGAAGACCCTTTTGATGCACAATCCTCTCCTTGCTTCACTCATTCTGCAGAGAAATGTCCAGGTGGTGTGTCAGGCAGCCACCCTTGGCTCAGTGGGGTGCTCCAAGTCTCTCTCCCCCTCATCCCCAACCAGAGCTAAGCAGCACAGCGGCCTTTTTATGGCATTTTCTTCCTCCAGTCCTGAATTGTCCATCCAGGTGTACAAGACTCCCACTGTCCTCACATTTGCTCTTCTCACTGAAGGTATGCCAGTCTCAAAAGTTTCTCTTTGCCATACAGCCCAGCTTGTCTGAAGTGGAGTGATTTTAGCACATCTCTGCTAGCCTGGATTTTTGGGCTGAAACAGCAGCCAAGCTGACAAACTTGAGAAGGCAGTAATGTGTGGCAAGGGGTGTGGAGGGCCTGTGAACAAAGCCAGGTAGAAGAGGTGAGCAGCCAGCTGGGGATGCCCCTCGTTTAAGGACCAGGAGGTGGAATGCTGTGCAGCTCCTAGGCACTAATGTGGGAAGAGAGGTTTCATTCTAGTGCACAGCTTTGTGAGCTGCAGTGACAGCTGCGGGACAAGGAGGTGATTTACAAAAAGGCTGAGTTAATTTTATGTGTTTCTAATCTGTTCCCTTTCTCTTGTGGCTCTCCTAAATCTCCACTGCTCCAAAAGCTCATTCTGGGTGAGACCTTTGTAAGAGCCCAGAAGGCATTGAGCCTGGGAGCCAGTCAAGACAATGAGCATCACAAACTCTTTCTTGAGGCCTGACTGTTCGTATATGCAAACATCTGCGTCCTGCCTTTGAAGGGTCTGTGAATGATACTGCTAAATAGAACTACTACATGGTAATTCTTTGGCAATTTTCCTCTTGCTGTTGCTGTTATCCAATTGCCGGGGCCTCACTGCTCAGTGGCTCACGGGGTGGGTCTCTGCTGGGTTGCCCTGCCTTGTTCCCGCGGTTATGGAGCCAGGTACCACTGCCAGGCACATGGTTTCTCCCCAGTGTCCATTCTATCCAAGAGGCTGAAGGGCCTTGAGGCCAGCACTGCAGGTGCCCTTGATGCCTAAAGAGGCCAACCTAGAAACAGACACTAGACAGGAGTAAGGGAATAAAGGTGGATATTTGTTTGAAAGGCCTTCAGAGGCACACCCTGGGCAGGCCAAAGGCTACACCCAAGATGGACCCCGAGTCACGAGTTCTTCACACTTTTATAGGTTTGGTCCAATTGCATCTCAACCCAATTTCACCAATTAAACTTTAGCTAATGATGTCATTTCCCCTCAGCTTGCCCCCCTTCTCAAATGCTGGGTTACACATTTTGGGCCTAGGCCGGGCTGGGTGTCCTTGGAGAGCAGCCTGGAGAGGCTTTGTTCTGTCTGTCTCAGCATGAGAGAGCAGCAGCTCACTGGCTAGAACACGCTTTAGAGTTACACACTGGGAATACAGAATTTGAAGAATATAAAAGTTAAAACCTAAGGCATCACCCTGGTAAGGCATAATGTGTCTTAGGACTGTTTCTTACTGCGCAGAGGATCCTTTACTCACCATCTTCTCGTCCTTTCCTATCACGTTCTGGTTGGCTCAACCCCACGAAATTGGAGATGTATGGATCTGTCTTGCTTTTCCCAGAAAGCCTCTGCACTGCTTCAGAGAGAGCTATCAAGCATGTCCAGTGACTGCCACTCTCCCTTGTCTGCCGGAGCCTCTGGACCCATCTAATTAAGATGCTGTGCTTTGCTCTTGGTGTGTGTGCACACAGAGCACTCAACACAAAAGAAATCTGTCTTCCCTTCACTGCCTCTCTCCTGTTTGGACAAAACGAAAATCAAACTCTGCAGTATAAACATGAGGGTTACAAAAGTGTTTCTGGCTTCTTTGGATGTTGCTACTATGGAACATATAGACCAATAACAGAATTATGATTTAAACGGTCTCCCCACCATGGATCTGCTATTGCACAGTTTTTAATAAAATTATTTGCAGCCGCTCCCAATCAGTTGTGTCAGCAGATTTAGTTCATCTTTGAGGCCCAGCAGGGATGACAGTCTATTTGTTATTAGAGTAATAAATAAACAAGGAACTTGTCAGAGGCAAAACTGCTATGTGTGCCTTTGTAAGATAAATGCTGCCTTTGAATAGACAAATATTTACAGTTTTACAGACCAAAATTGTCATCCTAGCTGAAGGCCTTGTATTGTGAAATTAAAGAAAAAAAGATTATGATTTCTAGATCTTTCCAGTGAAGGCAAAGATAGCTCTACCTAATGAAAATGGATCAATAGATTTCATGATAATGAGCAGGCCATTTTAGTAAAGCTATAGCCCTGTAGCCCTGTATCTTTCTACAGAGAAATTTATGTTGGGTATTTATGTCAGCATGCTATTGGTATAGCAAATATTAAAAATTTTTAACATCACCTTCCATTTCATGTCCCTGAGACTGCACTACATATGTTTTCTGAGGCTTTTTGCAGGAGGTTTTCTGAAACACTTTAGAGGAATTAGGAGAAAGGATTTACTGAAAATCAATGTGATTCCTGATTTGAGTGCTGTAGAGCCTTTGAAAATCTTCAGAGGAGAATGCAGGAGGCTGGTTTGTTTATTCCAGCCTAGCCTATGTGAAGTTGAATGTTTGGGGAATTACTGTATTCTTTACAGAACTGGAAAGAAATGTTAAGTTTTAAGTTCATTATACAGCAAGTGATCTGCTATATGACTATTCTTCCGTGGTGGTAAACCAGTCACTGCATCAACAGACAGAAAGAAATACAGAGTTGAGGGGTCAAAACAAGATTGGCAAGGCTCTTAAGAATGAAAAGATGTGAAGCGTGAAAGCAAAAGGATGCCAGCTGTTATCAACTTTTAGGAGTTAAAGTTCCTGCATTTCATTAAAAATCAGGGAAGAAATAAAAGATTCATCAAAGTGAAGTGAAAATTCTGCTTCTCCTAAAAGAATTCCCAGGAGCTCTCAGAAACTCCCAAGAGGAGTTAACACCTCTCAGACCAGGCATTATTGTACATTTAATTCAGTCTTAGACAAAACACGTTATGTGCAGGCTGCTCCTCGTGGTGTTCAGACCCATCACTGTGTTTATTTGCTTCAGTAAGATGCATCAACCATGGGCAGAAACACTGAAGTTTGGACAGTTCCAATAAGAAGTGTAGCCACAGCTTCCAATTCCTTGATACAAATGCAGGGTTTTGTTGGAAGCAGGAATCGAAATAAAAAATGGCATCGCTAGTCATGATTGGGTTTTTTTTTGGGGTGATGTATGTTAGACAGGAGATGCTGAGGAATGAAGTGATACCAGTGTTACCCGTCCTTGTGCTTTGATATAAGGAATCTGTAACTCTAGCCAGCAAGTTTCTTTAGAAAATTACGATTCTCTTAACTTATGCTACCTCTTATGATCTTCATGCTATAATTATATATTTTAAAAAGTGTTCAGAGGGAAGTCACAGCTGGGGGTTGACTTTAAGTTACTTCGTGAGCTGCATCAAATCTCATTTAGGAGCAGGTAAGGCTTACTGAGGACTCCCTCAGAGTTTCTCTTCAGGCAAAACTTTGATTCCTGTCCTGTGTTGTTACAGAGTGATGACAGCCTACATGTAAGTCCAGGGCTGATCTCACTTGCCTTAATTTGTCAGTGTGACTATCACATTCACCTTGTTTATAAGCATGTAACTGAAATAAGAATTGTTCCTTTTGCATTTCACAGGAACTAAAATGCAGAACTTACTGCTATTACTTTAGCAGTATTTTTATAAGCTGGATCCATCTTTTGGTGCTGTCATTATAATAGAGTTTATTATGATCTGCAAGCTAAATAGCCTGAGCTGCAATAAGAAGCAAATTAAAAACCCCAGAGCAGTATGATTTCATTCTTCTTCACTGTGATCTAACTGTAATGTAAAGCTTGCTTTTTTTTTTAAGGGGAAATAAAATTTGCTCTTCTGTCACCTCGTTTCTCTTTTAAGAGACTACCTCATTGCCCAATTCACCAAAAATAATTTCCTAAGCCCATTCTTTGTGCTGTATCCTGATGTACACACAATTTGCTGAGATCATTTTTTCTGACTGTCATCCAGCAAGCCACACTACAACTGTGCTTGTGCCCCACATGGGACACAGAGAAGCAAGATTAACCACCATCTAATTTCTACTTTTGTCATAAATGTTGCCTATAACACATGGCAGACAAAGTGTGCTCTCTGAGGAGTTTGACACAGCCACTGTCTGGCAGTCTGGGTGGTAGAGAATATATTATTTATCATACTCAATGGGATGAGGCGGGCACTGAAGCTACTTATTGGAGCAGCTGTGAACCCCCAATCTCCTTAATTTTCAAAACAGGTAATTAACTGGAAAGTCATTTATAATAACTACTGACATCTCCAGAAACCACAGAATGGGTTGTTAACTTAGCAGCTTTATTGTACTGATATTTTTGTTGACAGTTCTGCACTGAAGTCTGTCAGAAAATAGCATATTCTTTATACTGAAGGAGAAATATATCTGAACATTTCTGACATGTCAATATTAGCCTTGGACTTACCAGAAGAAACGGTTGGAAGCTGGGTGATTTGGAGGACAGAGCACCGGGATGTTCTTGGCTGTGCTTGATTTTTAACCACTGTGTGGAAAAATGACCAGAATCTGAGCAACCGGCATTTTGTGTAGTAAGGATTTTTTCACGTGCTCTATTTGGATGCTGAATTGAATCCTAAAATAAAAATATGCGTTTGTGTAAAGGCTGACATGTTGGGAAGGGCAGAGGACCAGCAGGCATAAGGCTGCTGCAAACAAAAATCTGCTCTGCTTCGCTCCAGCTTAAGTAAAGGGCCAAGGTCCAGGACACTGTGAAGAATGAATTGGATCTAACAGGGCTGTCATTCCAGATAAGCAATCAGATATTTAAAGTGGTAATGTGGAGAATCATGTTATGAGTCCGTGTATCAAAACTGACTGGTAAATGGAGTCAGTTGTGGCATCCAGGTGCACTGATAAGGGTCTGGCAAATGCGTTAGACAGATGAGAGGCATCAGATCAGTGTCCTTACTTTATATCCTGCTTGACTGTGATAAAAACTTCCATCTTCAGATGACTATCAGGGAGACTAAGGCTGAATTTTCTGCTCTTCTCAGGAAGGTTGCTCAGGGTGAAAGACATCTGATTTAAGCAAATGTTTCTGTGGAACGTTTCTGAGCTGTGAGGTGTCTTTATTATACTGTTTGATTCCTGTGAACAGAAAGGAGAATTCAGCAGAAACCTGGTCTTTGCTAACCGAGCATCATTTCTCAAAATATACTTGATATTAATAAACTAACTCCTGAATATGTGGCAGTAAGCAGCAATGTAGGTTATCTATCAGGAGATGTTTTTCTTCTAAACTTGGCAGCATTGTTCTGGAGTTTGGGTTTATCTTAGAAAACTACTGTCTGTGGCTGTTAGACAACAAGAGAAGTTCTTTGTAACCTCACAAACCACAGATTTATGACACCTCTAGTAATAACAGCAGCTTGTTGGTAAAAGTGATAACAGAAATCAGGATTGTGCAGAAATTTAAAAAACACTCAGCAATGAGTAATTCCGCATCCATTGAAATGTGTCCTTAGGCAAAGGGGAGGTACTTGGAAAAATTCATCCCATTGCAGAGGGTGTACGTGTGGAGGACGCATGTTGAGGTGGTGTTTTGTGAGCAGTGTTCTCCAAATGCTATTTTTGTGGTCTTAATTTAAAGACATTCAAGGCTGAAAAAGAGAAACTGAAATAATAAGTCAGGAAAAAAATAAAAAAAACTTTTCATGAAAAATCTACCCGAGAACTTGAATCTTTGAGGCAGATTCTCCTGTTGACTTCCCCCATTCTTAATACACAATAAATGCTGTTCCCCAGAATCTCTGACTCGTTTTGTGAGGGCTGTGAACGTGGAGTGGACAACAGAATTAAACTCTGAGATTTTATTTACTAAGTGAAATTTTGTTTCTGTGTTTCTACGTTTGCCTCATTTAATTGAGTTTTGTCTATTGTAGTGGGAAGCACATCTTCCTTCTTTGCTGAACATAAAATTAGCTTTCATTGGCGATTTGGGTTTGTTTGTGTCTATATAAGCTTTTTCTCTAAATGAGTTTGTTCTTTCTAAAGCAAATATCACTCTCATATTTTGGAGGTGCAGAAAATTTGTAATCTTGTTTCTTCATTTTCCTTATTATGTTGTGTTAATTTATGTATACATTAACATGTATTTGCATGATTTATTCATTTAAAGCTGTACATGTTTATTTGAAAAGGAACGCAAAGAGCTTTATCACAAAAATGCTAAATTCAACACCATTGACAGAGTGTGTGGTTTTGGACTTTAGCCACAAGAACAAAAAATGGGTCTATCATTTCATTTGATTAAAAAAAACTTTCTGAAGAGGGATTTTCTATTTTTTTAGTTACTGAGGGTGAAATTCTGCAAGAAATGTGAGGATTAAGGAGAAAGTGTTGAGTTCAAAGGCTCTGCTGCACAAGACATTGTCTGGAGTATTTTCTTCTGGTCCTTGTGTAAATCTGGCAGATTTAGAGGAGGCAACAGTAAATCAGGCCAGACCTAATGATTGTAAAGGGTAAGGAAGCATTAACTGCTGTGAAACAGAATCCACAAAATCCATCTGCAGCAAACCAGGAAAATAAGTTTCTTCTCTACAACAAAGTTGATAAAAAAGTGGAAATGTCTTCATTAAATTAAAACCTAACATGAGTTAATGTTCTAAACTGAGAAGTTCCTTTCCATTACTTGTAACAGTGAAATCAATTTCATGGAAAAAAAGTAAACTTAAAAAAGTAAACTTTCAGGAAATTGTCAGATGGTGCTGGTCCTTCTTCAACCATAAGCATGTTAGACCAGAGCTGAGTCAAAGGAAAGAATTCTTTCTGGGATCACTCCTTGGACCCAATCTCTCACTGCACATCAGAGCTCTGACCTTGACCCTGCAATCAAGAAATCTTCAAGGTGTAGCATTTACTACCATCAAGAAAGAAAGCAATCCTGGGGTCTCAAACTTGCCACCCCATCACAGGAACAGTATGATGTAAGAAACTTGTATTTGTAACATAAAAAAAAGGCCTTATGTCCATTGCAGTATAACACAGCTCTGCCTTGGATTTTCTGTTGTGAATATTGACATTTCCTCAGTTAAAATCAAAGTCAGCAAGACAGTGGTGCATCTTTCTCATTCTTTTTTTAAATAAGATTCCTGTTGCTCTAATAGTTGGGCCTTTTCATTTATTTTTTGCCAAAAAAAGATTAAATCACCACTTCAGCCTCTTGTTTCAAATAGTTGAAAAATATGAAACTAAACTAAAAAAATAAAAAAATATGTAGAGAAGCTGAGTGGAAAATTGAAAAATCTGTAGCAGTTCATGGTGCTGTGTAAAATAATTGGCATTAATTGCTGTTTGGAGCAGGAAATAAATGATTTTCAGTTGATATTACATAGTAAATAACTTAATGACAGTTGCTATTAAATGGGTAAAATTGTAAAAAAGTAGTCAATGAAAAATATTGAGCATGGAAAATTTTTCTATTAGGAAAATTTTTCATTAAATGCCTTGGTATTCAGCATATGGACCATTTATCCACAGTCATCTCCCATTTTCTGATAGGTCATCTCAACCTGATTAAAGAGCACTGTTAGAGCACTCCTGCACTTTGGAATTGGATTAACGTGCTCTCGCTGAGCCAGAGTCCCTCAGGCACTCAGTTAATTGTAGTCAGGGCCCACTCCAGCCTCAGCCACTGTCCCTGCTGTAAATCTCTGTAAATCTGCCCTTGCACTGCAGAGCCTGCCTGAGCTCCAGCTCCAGGACGTGCTGCAGATGTGGGGAACAGCCCGACCTTGTTGGCTGGGTCTGTGGGACTGGGTTCACCCCATGTCACCAGAGTGGGGGCCCGGAGACAGCTGAGCTTTGGGGTGGACTGAGACTTGCTGGATTTTTGGCACGATTCTCCAGCTCTTCCTCTACAGCAGCTTCTGCCTTGGTCTGTTCCCTCAGGAAAGGAGATGTTCACAGTTTTTACCCTGTGCCCAGGGGTGATCTCCATGCTGTTTCACCTGTCAATGGGGGTGAAGCCCACTGAGGCTGGTCAGGACTTCCTGTCCAAAAATGCCCTCTTGCTTCAGTTTGGAGATTCTTTGCTTGTAATTGTTCTGAGATATCATAATTATTATTCACTGCAAAGCTAATACAGGCCTTGCTGGGAAGAAAGAGCATTTAACATCTTTATGTTTTTCTCTCCAAGCCACAGTGCTTCTCTGACCACCCATTATTCTACGTAAGCATTAGAAGAGAGGCTTTTAAATCTCTGGATTTGCAGAAGCCAGCAGAACCAGACAGGATCAGCTGCGTGGGGCTGTTGACTTCAGAGATATTTCTCTGCACAGTCCTTACCAGAACTTCTGAAATAGGGTGGGCAAGACATGCAGACAGTGGTGATCAGACTGATTGCAGAATGTTCAGATACAAAGGTTACCCCAACAGCTGTAGGGCTGCAGTGCAGAACGATGTTTCTGGTGTCCTTTGCCTTGGGAGAGAAGAACCTGCTCCTATAAATAGAAGCTGCTCCTTTTTTTCAAATTGTTGAAGATCCCATCCTTTTCAAGTTCAGTTTTCTCTGCTTTACCTTGAGGTCAGGATTCAGTCCTGAACAATTTTGAACAGGAAAAGAGTGTTTTTTTGCTCAAGCAATCCAATTTTAAGCTGCTCAGTCTGCAGTTCTTTTCACACATACCCACTCTTCACATGCTCTTGATGATCTGCAAATAAACAAACAAAAAAATCAACAGCCACCAGTTGTGAGTTGGCCAGCCCACTCTGTTGGATTGCACTGGAATTGTGTAGGCACAGGGATATTAAAAGAACTGTGTTGAAAAGGTTTTGTGTAAAAGGCTGAACCTCGTACAGAAAACGTATGTGATTGTTATTGCACAGAACTGGATTACACAATTAGCTGAGACAGAAATAACAGAGCCTTTAAAAAATTCTCTTCAGTCTCATTTACTTTATTCTATGAATCAGAGAGATCCAAGGCCAAATAACAAAAATAGGAAAGAGGTACCCAGGTCCTGTGATGAGCACTAGACAGCTCAAATTCCTGTCACCACACAGAACTCCTTCCTGGCTCAGAGGTAAAACAGACCTGTAACGTGAAGGTTTAAAATTTAAGGAGCAAATTAGAGGCCAGGTCTCAGTTCCACCCATGATCTTGGCTTACCCTTATTGCTTTAGGAAATCTTGGATTCTTCTTACAGCATTATGGCATGAGGCTTCAGCAAAGATTCCAGCACAGATGTTGATGTGTAGAGGTGAATTCAGATTATATGTGGACTGGGATCAGAATTCAGACTTTGTGGGGCTGAAGTATATAAGGGTTCTGTGTTGTGGGTTTAGCCTTCCTTGCTCATGAAAGTCATACTTTTGGATTGTAGCTTTCCTGGATAGGCATCCAAATCAATATGTA
This sequence comes from Pachycephala philippinensis, assembly GCA_013397055.1. Taxonomy (NCBI): domain Eukaryota; kingdom Metazoa; phylum Chordata; class Aves; order Passeriformes; genus Pachycephala; species Pachycephala philippinensis. Next base: position 163,292 of record VWZT01010739.1, on the reverse strand, counting down.
CATGAATGATGTACAAAACATGAAAGGCAGGTTTTCTAAAGAGCTCTACAGCCACATTTTGAATGGTGTTGGTGTGTCAGTAGCTGCCTAACCAGAACTGCAGAAGTGCCTGACCACTCTCTTCTGACTGATTTCCACCGAGCTTTTTGAATTTCATTAAGTGTTAGCTGACTTGTTCAAGTTGCTAGAGGACTTCAAACACCGGCCCTGCTTGAGCTGGGAGGGCAAGTTTCACCCATCTGTATTGGGCATAAATTTGTGAGTCAGATCTTTCTGCAAATCTTCTGCGTGGGATTTCCTGGGAGAGATATCTGCATAGTGTTTGTAGCAACTCTGGAGCTGCCTCGCTGCAAGTGAGGTGAAGCTGGAAACAGCACAGTTTGGTGAATGAGTCTCTCCTGTGTGGGTCACCTACAGGCTTGGGGCCAGGTTAACCTTGGAATTGCTGGTGCAAATTCTGATGATGGGCAGCATGGAGTGAGGGTGTATCTCTTTAGGAGAGTGATGATATCAATAATCTGATAGAAAGTCCCTCAAGAAGGCTGGTGCTTGCTGCACTTTGAGCAGGGCAGAAATTCTGAGAAATAAATCTTGTGATCTTTCTGCATTCCAGCTGCTCCTTTCAATATATGGTGGAAGGCCAGGCAGTTTCTGGTTTTATTGGGGGCCATTCACCTGTCCTTGGGAGCTGTTGCTGATTAATTTGAATGTGGCTAACGTAGCTGGCTGACTGAACACTGTACTTTCTTTTCTATTTCATTTTCTCTGCATTTTCATGGGGTGCAGTATCACTGTGATTCACATATGAATGTTAGTTTGAATGGTGTTATTGTTGCAAAAAAAAGTTTAATAGGAGCCTGAGGGTGTAGAATATTATTGAAATGAAAGTTTTTTTGAAACTCATATTTCAGAGCTCATTAACTTACACAGTTCTGTGGGGGGTAGGGATCAGTAAATGAACAGCGATTATCTATAATCTCTGTGCTGGTGTCTGCCTTAGCTTCCTGTCTAGCTCTGTATCTGGATAGACAACCATTGATATAATTGTACATGGGGTACAGAGAGAGAATTTATCTTTGGAACTCATTGTTTAACACTGGACAAAAATACAAGGTCAAAAGATGACTGCACATCTAATCTTTGACTTGAACTCAAAGTCAAGTCAGAGTGGGAACCAAGACAGTCAAAGCTCATGAGCTGGGCTCCATGGGGAACCAGCAAAGTCAATTTTCAGTTCAGAATTCATCTTTCTTTGGTGGTTAGTTTGGTTCCACATCTGTTTAAAGAACCCCTAAAGGTTGGATTTTTTTTCTTCTTGTAGATACATGCATTTCTTTCTGCCCTTTCATAGAAGAACTTGAATAATTTTTACTGAAGTTTCCCAACCTTAGAAAATAGGAGCTTTAAAGAGTAAAGTTTGAGAAAATTGGGTAGATGAAAATAGGAAATTTTCTTGCTCTAATCCAGGAGTAGCTGCTCGATTTATCTCCAACTTGTGGTGGCCATAGCACAAGAACCTGTTCAATATCAAAGACATTGAAGGATACCTAGACAGAGTAGACTGTGACTCGCAGCACCACGAGTAGTATCTCAAGTAATTTGTGACAGTTCTGCAGCTAGGACATGTGGAAAAGACTATCTTAGAAAGTGTTCCTGATTGTAAACTTCATTTTGTAATTTATTAGATAAAAACTCCTCTCTGATTCACTGTATTTGTATGATTCTCCTTTTCCTGCAGTTTTGGTTCCCGCATTCCAAAGCCATCTACAGATTTGGCCCTATGGCTCTGCCACTCTGCTCTCCTCTGCCATGCCTCACCTCTCCTGCTACTCTGTTTTCCCATAAGGCTTTTCCCTCACAGCTGTTCTGCTTCCTTAACCCAGAATCTCTTCCTCTGATGTTTTGCTCTCCTTGCTCCCTTGGAATTCATCATCTTCTTGTCCTACAGGACCTCTGCTCCCGTTATTTTACCCTGAAGATTTCCTTGTCCCCACTCCAACTCCTGGCAGGATTAGGAAGCACTGTCTGCAAGAGTGACTTCCATCTGCAAGTTTCAGCACTGTATGCCCAAGGCAGCATGGAAGGGATTGGTTTTTATTTTAAAATACTATTTGGGAGTAATAAGAATTCCTGATTAAGTTTTTCAAATAAAAAATAAGACTTGTTACAGGGATAACCCTAGGGTTTCATTATTTCTCTTTTTTTAGCATACAGTATTTCACAGTGAAGATATTAGGTCCATTTAAACTTCACATTCCCACTTCATGACTCCCAGAATATGTAATTCCATCCAGTCCTACAGGCATCTGCAGTGCCCAGCACAGATCACCCACACTGCTCGGTGCTGGACGAGCCACGGCGAGGGGTGGGAAAGGAAAAAGCAAGACTGACTTCTGAGATGAGGCTGGAATTTTTTCTTTTAGCTGACATCCCAATGGCAATGCTGATAGAGGCTATCTCTGTGGTTATCTTGTGGCAGTGGAATTGGGACAATAAGTTGAAAACATTGGAGGGTGCAAGGGCTGACAGGATTTGCTCTCTTGACTGTACTGATGTCAGCAGTACTACTGTACATACAACTGGCACTCAACGTGCTGGTAACTCTGTCTGTCCTCTAACAACAACAAACTGAACTAGTCCCTCTCTTTCTCTTCTTGACCCTTTGCCCACTCCAGGTTTTCTCTTCTTTTTTTTTTTTCCTTCCCATTTTCTCATTTTCTTTCCACTGCTGCTGGAAATTTAACAAGAAAATTTCTTTTCTCCAGATTCGTAGCCAGCTGTAGCTCTTTCGATTGCTTTTACTCAGGGCTATCACAACTCTTCACTTTGAATTTTTATTAAAAAAATCTTAAAGTGGGATGGAGAGTTTACACTCCTGATCTAACTTTTTAAAATAGAACACTTACAGTTCAAAGCCAGGACAGCTGCTGGTAGCTGCCATTCAGAGTGCTGGCTGTCAGTCTGATTTTTAAAATGACTGCTTCCCTCTTCCCCTCCCACTGTAATAGCTTCACATTCCACACTGAACCTCAAAGCTGTGATGTCACCCGGGGGCTGTATGTACAGCAAGTGCCGACTTAAACATTACTAGGCTTTTGAAACCGAAAAAAATTGAAAAATAAGTTCGTTTTTACTTTTCTGCCAGTAAGACAGCAACACCAGGGCTGGAAAAGACCTGCCTGTTGTCAAATCAATGCCAAGGAGGTGAAATTAGGGCCTGCTTGGGGTTTTATTTTGTTTTTTTTGTTTGTTTGTTTGTTTGGCTTTTGTTTGTTTTGCTATCGTTTCCGGTCTGCTTTAAACCAGTGTAATAAATTCAGATCCAGTCTGAGTCAAGTGCTGGAGCTGGTGCCAGCTCACCAATTGCTGTAGGATGGGCACTCAGATCTGGGGCTGGGAAGGGAAAAACCTTTGTAACCTTTGTGTACTATTTGCATGCTTATGCACATACATATCAAGTGCCAAAAACTGCCAAAGGTTACAGACTCCAGGCTTGCTCTCTTACTGGTGAGCTTAGCAGTGCTGCAAGAGTTTGAATAATCTCCTTGATATATAGTTTACTTAATAGATTTGGTCAGGAGTGCAAGCCTCAGATCAGGCTCAGATTTCCTCAGACGTGATGATGGAGGGTGACAGTGATTAAAAGTAATGTTGGAAGTTTGCTTTGAAGTTTTGGTGTGCAGCAGCCTGCAGTGCTCATGACCTTGGGCAGCCCTGAAACTTCCATCTTCACAGGGTCAGCCCTTGCCCAGAGGTAATGGCATTGCTCTCCCTGCACATGCAGTGATGAACGAACAGGACTTTGGTGATATTCAACCAAGTTTCTCACCCAAATGCTTGAAGGAAAAAGGGAGTTGCCTTCCTCTGAGATAGTCATAGAATGTTTTAGGTTGGAAGGGACCTTGAAGATCATTTGGTAATGAAAGGGTAAATACTATTTTTTGTTTTGTGAGTCCCTGAATGTAGCTGCTGCTGCAATTATAAAATCAAATAGTCTCCTTTTGGAGAACTATTAGCATTGACAATGACATCGAGAACCAATTCATCAGGAGCCACAGTGTCAACTTCAGTCTGGTAGTGCAAAACAAACAGAAAACTGAGATGCTGTTTTGGGGAGAGGAAAGAACTGCTGTGGGGAACACATTACATTATGGGCACCTTTTTCTTTTAACAATAACATTTAATAGTCTTTAAAAGAGCATTTTCCCCATTCCCCCAAGTAATTTCTTGGCAGGGAGTTAAGTGAAAGGAAGAAGGTTTTTTTTTCTAAGGGCTTTTATATGATACTAAATAAATCTAGCAGCCTTCTGAACAACAAACCCCTCCCCTGTGCTGCCCAGACTGTCTCTTACCACCAGCCCTGGAGTGGCCTGATGGTGTCTGACTGGTAAGTGCTGAAAGCATTACCAAGCCACACTGAGGGCTGAGCTCTCCGGCGGATGCCAGATGGAACCGGCATCAAGTAATTATTATTATTATTTATTAATTACCCACCTCACTAATGTGCAGAGCAATTTAATGCTGTTAAAAGGCACATTACAAGTGAAAAACAGGAGGCCTTGTCTTGAAGACTGTGTCTATTCTCCAGGGATAGACACCTCCTTCTAAAGAGAGAAGTTTTTCCTAAGTCAAGGCAGAAAGCGATGGACTCCTGGTCAGCTTAACAATGTCTCTTCTGGTCCCCCTCTTTCTACACTGACCTTACAAACCCTGCTGTCACACAGCACATGGTGCAGGGATGGAGTCTGCTGAGTTTGCCCAGCTCTTTTCTAAATCATGTCCCACATGTACAAGGGTCTCCCACTTGCACTGCTCTCTGGATTCCCTTGGCGCTCTCAGGGGAGCAGGCAGAATTTCTCCCTGAATATTCTCCCTGAATATGGAATCTGATTCTACAGCTGAAAGGAGCTGGTAAACGCTGGAGCTGCAGATCAACATTGTGCATTTGAACCTGGTTTTTAGGATCATGTCCAAGGAAAGAAGAAATATAAACAGCTGTTCACAGAGTGACTGAGAGATGACATAAAGAGAAAAGACCTTTTCTGGCAACCAGAGGTAGCATTATCTCGCAGGGGTCAAGGGCTAAGATGTGGCTCCTTTTTCCTTCCTCTGTCATGTTTTGGCTTATGTAGCTGTATAATTTGGGATTTCTCATTGTGTGAGGCTTAATATTGTTTGCCCCTAATGTCAGTTTTCCCTGCAAGCTGGAAGTGCTCATGTGAGCACGGAATAAGTAATGGTTATAGGGAGAGCTGGGACGAGGAACAAGACATGCGGGGAATTGGAAGAAATCAGATCAGAGAAACAAGCAACAGTAAAAATGTGGAACCTCTCCTGATCCGTCTCACACATTTTTTTCCTGAAAATTTCCACTCTGATGTTTATTCCCCTGCCCCCACTCAGGCCCTTATGTGGGCAGGAGTGCAGGTGCTGAGGGATCTGCAAGGATCTCCGAGTGTCTGGTTTGTAGCGGGAAAGCCAGTGCTGAGGCTTGTGGAGCTGTTAGCTGCAGCTTTGGGGAACAGGAGGGAGTCAGGAAGAAAGAAGTAAATCTACTTGTCTGCTCAACATCAGTCTTGGTGAGACAGAGGGCTTTATACCAGAGCCAGGGTTCCTTGACCCAACTGAGACTGACCCTGGTTTGGCTCCTGAGGTAGTGGGCATTTCTTACTATTTTGGCCTAAACTCTTAGCTTGCCTGAGGGACATTTTTGATATTGAGTTTAAAAAATAAACAACAGCACCTAATACTATATTCAGCCTGTGAACTGGACTGAATATTGTGCTGACGATCCAGTTCTTGACATTTGCATGCCAAGGAGCTATGTAGTGCAATGTGATATATATTATTCATGCTCTCATGTACCTCATTTTCACTCTGTGTGACAGCACTTCTAGGATCAAGGTTCAGCACACTTCAGTGGACCTGGAGGCTTTATGGTTCTGATGCCTGGAAGCAAAACAGAAGAGAAACATTTGGGATGTGAGGTGTCTTTTGCCCAATGGATTTTCTTTGGATCATGCCGGTTAACCAGGTCTTTGGTCAGCACGCAAATAGGTACTATCTTGGGCTCAAGCATGCACCTTAATTAAAAGGATTCAATTAATGCAGACTAATTTAGGATTCAATTTAAAAAAGACCTTAGTTAAAGCAATGTGGATAGCTGTGTAGACACTTTGATCTTTCTAAACTAGAGTTTTTTAGCTGAGTTTAAGACATTTAGGCCAACGTGAAACAAGATGCTCACCAATTAGTAACAGGGGCTTAGCTCATCCTGGATAAACTGCTTTAAGTAAATCAGAATAAGCTTGTGGGCAGATAAGGACTAAATAGGTCAGAGACAACTGGTGTTGACTTAATAGATTTGCATTTCCCTCTGAGTTAGTTTAGAGCTGATGCCCTCACACTGTAGGGTGTCTTTGCTGATAGTGCTGTTTTTCAGAGGAGCTATAAAGATGAGTTCCTGACCAACTACAAAACACCACAAAATAATCTTTCCTCTTTATATTGGCCTGCTTCCACTTTGAATATAATTTGTGTTTGGGATGTCTAAATTTTAAACCAGTGAATCTGCCTTGTGCTTGTGGCCCTGATCCCAGGTGCAGATCAACAAGTGCACATCACGAATCAAGGGGATGTTGAAAGATTGGCTTTATGCTGCTTTTGTGGTGCTCTGCCCCACTCCAGGGGTACCAGCACAGTGTTGACTGCTGCATAACATCTGTCCAGGCAGCTCTAAATTATGCAGGCTGCCAACTGCCCTTTGCAGATACAGAACACGAACCTCCTCATCCTCCTTAGGAGGAGAAATCTGCTTTAAGGGAGGAGCTGTGCTAATTCCATTCTCCATGACAGTTCTCCCGTAGCAAAGGATGACTCTTAATCCTGGCTGTGGGGCTGGCCCCACACACTGTAATTGCAGACTATACCCAGGAAAGGCCTGGACTGACAGTCACTGGGAGCATTGCATGGTGTTGATACCCATGAGCTGGAGACATTTTTGTGGGGTAAGATGACAGAGATTCAAATCACATGTTTTTTGTTTTCTTTTTATATCAAGTGAGCATTTTGCTGTTCTCTGTTAAGCAGATTCTAGGATGGCTGTTTCAGTGATGAGATGGACCATGCAGCAATCACACTGCTGCCCAAATATCAGCTAATATGATAAGACTTCTCCAGAGCAATGGTATATCCTTATCCTCATTATGTACATGAGAAAATGGAGGCAGAGAGAAGCTGTTTCATTTGTCTAAATCTGTGCATTAAGTATTTGTCAGCCAGGGGTGTAAACTTGGATCTGCCAGAGCAGGAGCCCATGACCTACCTCGGACCATTTTATTCCAGTTGAAAAGGTTATTTGACATTTGCATTCAGCTTGCAAAATGCTTTGGTTCCTGTATTAAGCAATATGTAAAACGTTGGGCTGAGATGTAAACCATACACCCAGGGCAAAAATGGGCTAATCTGTCTGGGCAAAATTAGATGCTGCAAGCAATCAAAACAAACCCTTGGTTTTTGGAGACACTGACTTTTTATATAAGAGAAGAGCATCCGGGTCTGTAGAGTTTAGACAGATTTGGGCTTAGTCCTTTCTGTCATTGTGATCCCTGTACTGTGATTCTTTGTAGACGGCCATGAAGATGGAAAGCTACACCCAGTGATCATTTTTAATTAAGAATAGTTGCTATTATTTAGCATAGTGACACGGACAGCTTATCAAGGGAATTTCTAACTTTGTAAGATAGACAGAATTGATGACAAAAGCCTTTCCTGAAAGCTAATTGTTTTGAGTATACCCAAAGTTGTGCTTGCTTTGCCTGTGCTATTAATCAGAGGGTGGAAGCCAGTGAAGCAGGAAACACTGGGTGCAGCACACAGAGTTCCAGGGGCACATTTGTCTGCCCACCCTGGATTTGCTGGAGTTTTGGGCAGGGACTGGAGCAGCACACGGGATCTCACTCTGCTCAGAAGCAGCTGCCATCAGTATCACAGGGACAAAGGACCAGTCCCGAGGCATGGGCTCTGCCAGATCCCCTCCCTGTTTGTCCCAGAGTTGTTCCCTGAGGACCTCTGGCATCCCCTGTGGGGTACTTGAATGGGGGCACCCTGCCTGGCACTTGGTTAATGGGGTGCCTCTGTGCAGAAGGCAGCATTTCTGTAAGTCACTTTGTATTGATGATGATTTACAGAGGAAACACTGTTGGGTATTTGTCCTTGCTGTGAATTTTCAGTCCTACCAAGACCTGAGGTGGGGCTATGGAGTGTTTGTGTCTGATCCCAGTGAACCACTGGCCTTTCACACTGAGATATTGTGATGTAACTCATAATTTTCTCCTGTTTATATTTACTACAATCTTTTTTTTTTGTATGTAAGTTTTAAGTTCTCTGCAATAGTCCTGTGTTTTTACCATGCTTAGGAAGAAAGGATCCATATTCGTGAATAAAGATTATAGGATGTAAAATAATAATAATAAAAGACCACAACAGTAAAAATTCTTGTAAGAATCTGGGCCATGATGATAGTCCTATCATACGATGCAATTGAAATTAAGTTTTTCTTTTTTTTTTTTTTTTT
>VWZT01010739.1:120553-154693 GCA_013397055.1 Pachycephala philippinensis | reverse complement strand
TTTTTTGGCTTTTTGTGAGGAATATTGGAGCATTTCTAGGGATAAAGAAAAAAACCATGTCAATGAGGGGTTAAAAATATTGACTTTTGGTTCTTATAATAGGAAGACTTTCCTTAGTTCTGCAGGCAGGCTCGTATCAACTTTGAATTCAATTTAGGGATTGAATTTAACATGCGTAACCCACTGGGTTTGAAACTATAAAGGGACTTAAAAATGTACAACAGATAGGACCTTAGAAGTCTAAAGGATCCTTCACAAGATGAAAAGTATTTTATGTTGTTTGAGATACAGTAGTCTCTGAATTACACTTCAAAAAGCTTAACACATCCTTAAAATACATTCACAAGGGAAGATAATAATGTACAGTTTTAAATTTAGGCAGTGCATGTTCACCAATAAAGTTTCATCATCTTGAATAATTTAAGCTAGCGTGGATATTATCATTGAACTTACAGAGAAAACTGAAAAATGTGGAGACCCCTGCTTAGTGCTGATGACTGTGTAATGCTGTGAATGGTTGTAAATTCTTTGGGGAATCCACTGATGCATTCTTCTTGTATATTTATAACAAAACTCTGGTATTAAAGTTTCATTTTCTTCTGTTTTAAACCTAAGCTAAAACAGGAGTATAAAAGCCATCGAGGAATGCAGAAGTATTACTAATGTTTCAGAAAATGGAATTATTAACCATAACACAATAATGCTCAAGGCCTGCTAGACGTTGCCTACCGATCAGCCCGCCTTGAAATTATGTTTATTTGCTTAAGTGAGTTTTTGGTTTATATTCTGTGAAAACATTTTTTTTTTCCTCCCTATGCATGAACCCAAAATTGCTTAGTCTGTGTCCTTTTCCCTTGGATGCGATATCATAGCAGCAGCAGCAGCAGCACACGCAGTTGCTAGCTAGGTAGCTTATTATTATGGTCACACTCCAGCACACAGCATACTTGTTGGAAGTTTCCAGAAATATTGCACTGCAGTCATTTTCCTTGCCGTTATGCTAATGGAATCAGGAAAATCAATTGTCCTTAAGGAACAGGGGAATGAGATGTGCTGTAAATGCCACAGGATGAGTGATTGGTTGATTGCAGGGATGGTGATTCAAACACGCCTCATCTCTACATTATCCTGATGAATTTTTATGGCCCTGCCTTTTTTTCTTCTATAGCTGTGGAGGAAGGTTTATGGCTTGCAGCTTTTTAGTTGATTGAATGCAGCTGGCATTGTTGCAGTGCAGAACAAATAGGTACTTTTTCTTTACAGCCTTAAAAGTAGATTGAAGAAATTGCACACCAACATTTTTGCAACAAAAGCATTCTTAAAAATGCAGATATTTTATGAAATTACTTTGCTCTCCTTCTCTACTGTCAGTAATCTTTCTATCAGAATAAAGGACAAAAATTGCTTGAGATTCTAAAGGAACATAGCTCCAATTTTTTATTCTTATCACAAAGAAAGCTAACTAAGGAGTTTCATTAGTATTCATTTTAGCCCAATGTAATTTTCTCCTTCCTAGTAACAAAAAAAGAAAAAAATGTATGCCTGTAACACCACTGAACCAAAGAAGGTCATCCTAAGTATATCAGCATTTTCTGTAACTCTTTCAGATTGTATTCACAAGGTAGTAAAGATAACTGCTTCAGCTCAAATTATAATAGTTCTAGTTACAGAATATAGAACACTATAATATAAAGGGTCTTATTTGATTGAATAAAACAACACCCATGATCAGCTCTGAGCGCTGAGCTGCTGACAGCTAAAGCCAAACACATAAGAGCATTCTATTTATATCCAATTAATTTGCTGATAATTTATTCTCCCACTACACAATTTCCACATTACAGACAATGTTGATGTGACGTAGGGAACTTTTTTTTGGAGGGTATTTTTTAAAGATGGAAACTCAGCTTGTTTTTCCCCTTTGAATTAGCAATCCTTAAGAGGCAGTAAAATTTGGGTTACAGTATTTCCTTATGGAGTAACGTTGTTACACTATCATGACATTTTGAATATTTTGCCATTACATTTTGCGTGTATTTAATATTTTTAAACCCCAGAGGTCTGTAACAGCTATGCACTGTGACATCTTTCTGACACAGCCATGCCTGTGCATTTTGAACCTGATTTATAACAACTTCGTGCTTCTTGGGCTACTCCTGAGCGGTGCCTTTCAGCCACTGCTTGGTGATAGTTACATGAGAATTTAAGATGAACTCAAAACATTATTTCCCCCGTGCCTAGATCTGGTGATGGTATCTATAGGTGAAAATGTGTGCTGTTGTTTTAAATACAGAAGGCCTCATTCACCACTGTGTTTAATCTCATATAATAAATTGCATCTGTGCCAAGCGGGTGCAAAATACCACTGCTGATGTGATTGGGGAATTGTGATTTGGTCGCATTTTACACTCAGTTTGCACAGGTGTTAGTATCAGCATGAGTGTAAGGAAATGAGGAACACTAAAATGAAAAAAAATCCTTCTGTATGGAAAAATAAATCCAAACCCGTGGTGTTGTAAGGTTTTACTTTTACATGTGCATCACTGAAAAGATAAAATGCCTCTAATATTTGGATGAAAATAATTTTTAACAAAGTACCCATGAGCAAAAGAAGCATTTAGGTGTAACAGATTATAGTATACACCCAGAGTAAATGTAGGCTTAAGTAGGACATAAGTAACACACAGCTCTTGTCCTGTGAATTTCACCTACTGACAGCATTATAACGAGAAACAGAGGTGCCAGATCGTAGGGCTAACCTTAACAGAGGAAATGAAATATGATTTTTTTAGCATTGTGATGGCTCTGTTCACAGATGTCATGGATATTGATGACACTGTGCTTCAGTTTTTGCCGCCAGGTTACTGGAAGCAATTTTATTTTTATTCTTTTCATCCTGTTACCTCTGTTAGCAACACTTCCCTACAAAATCTTCACTTGTGTTTTCTTCTTGTTTCAGATACATACACAGATAAAATTACAGTGAATTGCAAATGCCCGTTATTGGAAATATATACTTTCTGTGTCTATTGTCTGTCAGATGGATTTGCTAGAATTTAATTTTATACACATAATATTGTTCTTTCCAGTGTCCTGGTTCCACAATGAAGCAATTTCCTCAAAATCATTTATTGGTAATTCACTAATGCGAAATGGTAATGACCTTCTCAGGTTATTTGTTAGCGTTGATTCTTTTTTAATCCAAAATACGTAAATGTGGTTCTGTTAACACGTTTATAGTAAAAACTGCAAAAGTTATTCATCTTCCCTTTGGTCATAATGGCTTTGATGTGATCTGTGTCAGCCATGGGGAAGCAGAAGAGCAGTGGCTGCGTCACGAGGGTTCGCCAGGACAGATTCATGTTTTCCGAAGCGCGTGTGGATTTCAAGGCGGTTTACATTGATAACGCTTTAAGAATGGCTTATTATCATAGTTACACAGGCAGCGAGCCAGAGTCAGCCTTCCCTGGCTAATATGAATGGTCTTTCTTGTTTATGTTCTGGTCAACCATCTGAGGGGCTGCAAGGAAGTAGAAAGAAACCATTTTGAATGTTAATGAAGGAGAGAAAATCACGGCTCATCAGACTACAAAGCCCGCGCTCGTTCTGGTGGGCAGCAAGCAGGAGATGTTCCCACATCTGCCTAGGCAGTGGATAGATATTCCTGGTGGAAGTAAGAGGGCTCTAACAATCCAGTCTCCTGTGGACAATTGCATTCTCAGTGCATTTATTTACATTAGGGTTGTTTGTGCTGTATTATGCCTGATTGAACCAAAGTCTCTTGGAGAGCAAAGTGCTTTTATTTTGACATTTTCACATGGAAGTCAGCCATCACCCCTATAAGGAGAGTAAGCAAGATTTATGATGGGAATATTGATTTCCTTTATACTCTGGTATAAAATACATCTAAGCACAAAAGATAAGCTAGACCTCTTTGTTTGCTCCTTCTTGCCATCTGATGTCAGGACTTGCTGGAAGTGCCTTGATATTTTAAATCATAATGCAGTGAGGAAGGCAATTTGGGATCGTCTGTACATCTTTCTACATGTAATTAATAACCTTAGAGGGTGAGAGCTTCAGCAAGACTGGCCAGAAGTGCCAGCCTGGGGGAAGGGGGAAATGCCTTTCAGCAGCCCTGTGGTCCCTGTCCACAGTCACTCCCTACACGGGCTCTTGATCTGCCCTTAACGTGCTGTGTAGGCACCTCCAGTGAAGGGAAAATTGTCTGTGCTCCTCTGCTCCAGTTCTGGAACCAGATCTGGGGTTTTGAGGACCTGTTTATTCCTCTCTGCTTCCGAGTCTGCCATGAGGAAGCTGGATCAAGGATGGAGCTCCCAGGTGTTGTTACCAGCCCCATGTTGCTGGTCCAGGTGTTGCTGGTCTGAACACAACATTTAGGCCCAATTTCCCAAAAGCTTCATGTACACGGTTTGTGTGCAGTGTTAGCCCTGGCCACGCTGAATCTGTGAGCTGTGGCTGGCTCCTGCTAACGTGGCTGACAAACATCTCTTTGCAACGAGAGCACGGTCAGCTCAACTGCAAAAGATAAGTAAATTAAATCTTTCCAGGATTTGAGTCCTGGTAATTTTGTTCCTTCACCCTTTGCTTCATTTATTATGGGTCTGATTTTTTTCCAGGTAAGTTCACTGAAGTAGGAACAACATGGACACAAAGTCAAATAACAATGTTAACACTACTGTGACTTTTTGCCATTTGCCAATTTGCAAAAACTTATTGAACGCATTGTAGACAGCTGGCATTAATAATGCACCAACCCCACGTTTTCTCCTCCTCTCTTTGGATCTCTCCTTATTACATGTATTACTTGACCTTAAAAAGAGAATGAGTAATTTTTCCCTGGAATAGAAAGTCTTTCTACTCTGGGTTTAAACTGAAAATAGAAGCCAGCTCACAAACGAGAAATTCATGATTATATCAAACGTTTATGTATCACAGGGTGCTGCGTGCCTTACTATTCCTTATTGAAAACCACCACCAAAAGACAGAAGTGTCAGTTAACCTTGAAGTAAATTAATTTGGGAACCTAAGTACATCCTTTTGTGACTCTCCTCAGTTAACGTGTACTATGAATAGAAAAATAACAAAACCGTGAGGATCTGATTACTCTAAATAATCCCACTAGGGGGTGCAACAGAGTAAATTATTTCTTTCATGCAAATGTGTTAAACTTGCTGAGAATCAGAATTATTCCTTGTAACTGAGCCAGCTCCAAGAGTGACTGAAGCTCGAAATGTGAAGTATTGTCTGCCTGCTACTCCTCGGTCATCAAGGCTGAGGCATCAAGGCAATTCTGTTGGTAACCAGGCACTACCTGAAGTAGGGAGCTTTATGCTGAATTCACTTGAGAAGTCTGTGCTCTGTGTGACAAGGGGAAGACAGAATTATCCCTGTTTGCTCTGGAATTAGATATGTATATAGTTTTCATATGGAAATATCTGATATGTCTATTTTTCTGAAACAGACATGGCTCTTCTAGTATTTTTTTTTTTCAATTCAGAGATGCTATGAGTGGCAGAAATCTCGAGTAAGAGCCATTTGATGTTTCAGTTTCTTGCTGCTTTGTTTTTACCATGCTTCATTTCCATGCTATGCTTTGATGCTGTGCACCCATTTTTAGCTGTAAATGCAGATTTCACATATTGTGTGTGTTCCAACAGAGAAAGAAAGATTTACTGGTATCCCGTGAAAAAAAAAAAAGAAATTGAATTAAAAAATCCAGATATAATTATGCAGCGGCATTCTATTTTAATGAAAGTTACAGATGGATACAGCTTCTGCTCTCCAATAACAGCTGATGTGCAGCCAAGGTGTACAATGTACCAACAGGCTAACAGTGCTGAACCATTTTGGTAAAAATTGTCTTTTTTTTTCCTGCAGCATTTATCTGTAAAGAAAGTCTTTCTGTTTTTCCTTTTGTTATTAAAAAAAAAAAAAATCCCTCAAAGGCCTATTTACAAATGAAGTGACTTGCAATTTCTTGCTGGATTGACGAAATTATTGACTCATTTTAATGGTGCTGCGTGAGTCAAATTCAGGTGCTTTGGCCAGATGTTTGCTTCCAGGATTCCTTGGTCAGGGGCTGCAGAGGGGTTGTGTGTGGAAAAGAGCAGTTCTTGCAGGTCTTCCTGAAGACAAATATTTAATGAGAGATCGTGCAGATAATTTTGCAATGCAGTAATTGCTTGGTGTGTGTATGTGCCTGTTTGTGTGTGTGTGAGTGCCACCCTCCGAACCCCTGGCTTTGTATGCTATCAGAGGAAAGATAAGTTGAAATAATGTAAGGGTCTGGCGTAAATTGAAGAAATGTGGGAAATTCAGTTAAAGGCTGAAATGTCATCTTCAATTCACCCCTGCTGTACTTAGTTATTGCAGCACACTTGGTACATAAGGTCATCCACTGCTCAGAGAAGGCACTATTATCTCTGATGTGCAGGTACAAGAGGATAAGTAAAGGATGATGTTTTGGCCCAGCTTTGGAGTTTTCCTGATTTCTTTCACCTTAAATGAGTCTTTTAATGAAACTTTGGCAGGTTTGTCCTATAATTGAGTCTCCCTTCTGGACTTTTTTTTTTTTGTTTGTTTATATGAGTTTGTAGGCTCTTTATTTTGCATGTTTATTAATTCCACGTATTTATGAGTCTGGGTTATCAGGGTCATTCTGACGACCAGCTCTAAGTGCTACAGAGGTGCTGTTCTTTCCCTGAAGTACTTTAACAAAGATTTGGAATAACCATGGGCTAGTGTTAAACATGCAGCTGGGGTTCCACTACCATTTGAGTGGGTATTTATTACATTTTTAGAAGGATTCCTTTATTGTCCAGAGCTTAATTCATGTAGTATTAGCTTCTCTGGTGTTCATTTTGTGAAAATGCCTTGCAGCCCACTCTGTTCAGTGTCTCCAAAGACAAGCAGGATGCAGATCTTTCATCCACCACTGCAAAACATCTGCTTGGGCCAAAGCCCTCTGACAGCATCCTCGGGGTGGAGTTGCTGGGATCAGTTAAGGTGCCTGGAGATCCTCGTTTCACCCTGAATCCTCCCATATGCAAATTCCTTCCTGACTGTTTTAGAGAAGACTTTAAATAACCTTTGTTCTGTGATTCTGGAGGCTCTGAGTGATGGGCAGTTCTGCTTTAAAGGCCAGATTGGGGTGGCTGACCTTGCTTGCCTCAATCGATGAGAAAGGAGAGGGCAGGAGCTGGGATAAATGCCTTGCCCTTGCTCAGGGCAGAAAAAAGAAGCCAGGAGCAGCAGTGGAAAGCCCAGCAGCAGCACTTCATACATGCATACAGAACATCTGTGCTCAACACTAGGACTGCTAAATGATGTCTGCTTTATCATTTATCAATTTCACACTTGGTAATTAGTTTATCTTTCCAATGCTGTTTTAAGAAAGCCTGGCCTCCCACGTTCCTGGCAGCCTTTGTTCAGTGCTGCCCTTCCCTGCCCTCTCCCCATTACCGCCCTTCAGTTGGAGCAGGGTCAGGGAGGCAGCCTTGGTGTGCCACATAACTGAGTAGCTACAAGAGTGTAAGATCAGGAGTGGAGTGGGAAGGTCCCAAAATAGATCTGCTGCCAATGAAACACAACCTTTTTTCCTTTGTGGCGTTCGTTTTGGGGCTCTTACTCCCTCTTAAGCTTTGCTAGTTCAGCTGCACGTGGGCTGTGCAAAGCAGGGACAGAAGCAAAAAAACCCAAACAAAATAATGTAATTGCCACTGTCCCAGGCTGGTCACAGGTTATGCTTGCAACACAAATTTAATACCTCTGCTCTGTAGTATAAAAATGGATCTCGTAGGCTTGTCATTTCTGCTTGTTGGGGTAGAGCCAAAGAGTGGTTTTTCAGAGGGAGTCACAGAAATTTGTGATTTTGAACTACCTGGTATTCTAAGTTTTCAAACATCTATTGCTTCAGATGGCATATTGCTGTGCAGCTATCATGGTCAGGGCTTGAAAAAAAAATCATCTTGAAAGCTCTTCCAGCTTTTGGCACCTAAATCCTTTGGCATGTGGATTCATTTAGAATAAATTGACAGTCAGATCAGCAGACCCAATATGTGCTTCATTAAGTGTTTGACAAAGACACGTTAGGCAGTAATCAGCGCATGAGGCTGTTGATGTTTCCTTAGTACAGAGTAGTGCAGTGTGGTACTGGGCACCCCAAAAGGTTGACATCTGCCATCAGAATGACCGTGCAGAACAACCTGCTGGAGAAGTTGGAGAGGCAGCTGCATCATCTCAGCTGTGGCCGTGCAGTAACCAAGGGTGCAGGCTTAATTTTCAGTAGAGATCTTTGAAACTCAATGGTATGGCAAGGAGCCAGCGGGTTTGATTTTTGTGGAACTGTATTCCAGTTATAAGAATGGTATTCTGTCCTTACGTAGAAGATGGACACAAATATCCTGGCACATATTTCCGATTGCTTTGCTTGTCCCTGAGAGGATTTTTCTTTATGCAAATACCCATGGAGGTGACTGGGAGCCTGTTTCCACATGGTCTGGTTATGTACCATGGGGATTTGACCTTTCTACATCAGTCTGACCTGGCAATAGCTCACTTCACAGTGGAAATGCAGGATCCAAAACATCTTTCAGTGGATAAGCAAATCCCACCCTACCCAGGGACAGATAAAGATTATACACCTTTACCAGTAATTAATAATACCCATATTTGGAAAACAATGTCTGGGCAAGTGTCTTCTCAGTACTTTTTAATGAAATAAAAAAATGGGAAGAGACTGATTTCTGTCAATGTGTGAGCTGTACAGGCTGTATCATAGATCTGCTGGGACACTGTCTGTGCAGGATGCTCACTTGCAGCTGTGACCTTGGCTTTGGGAGCCATGGCTGTAACTCTCCCAGGCAGTGTGTTCTCCTAAGGAAGGAAACCTGAACTAGATGTGGAGTAAAGTATTCTGTAAACACCAAATACACGTCAGTTAAGTGAGTGCATTGATAGGCCACTGTCTAGATAGTGTCCTCTGTGATCCACTTCTGCACTGAAACTGCACATGGTATCACTGAAGGATAGGGAAGGGCTATTTATTAGATGTGTAGCATCCGAATAGGAAAACATTGCAGTTTTGAAGATCAGTGCCTTGTGCTGCTATGATTTGTAGGACAAAGCCAAGGCACAGATGGAAGATAGACTTGCAGAAAAATTTTCAGGAAGGAGAAGCCAGCTTTGTCTTGAACAAACTGCATGAAATGCTGTTTCCTTTGAGATAACGTCTGGGACCAAACCTGCTTTGCACATCTGAGAAAGCCTAGTTTGCTTACATCACAAAATTCTGATACTATTTAGGATTATTATAAATAGATTTTATTTTTTTTTAAGAAACCTAGAAGATTTTTGTAGGTGAAGAACTCAGCTGTAGTAATTGGCAGTGGAAACTCTTCATTAATTAGCAGATTTTTTTTTTTTTTTAATTCTTATGTTCCTAAGTATAGTATCAATTTTCAGGGAACACATGGCAATCACTTGTATGTTGACATTTCCTAGAAAAATCAGTTGGATACACTATAAAAGGAACATTGTCTAATATACAGAAAATTATTTGTGATTCTCTAAAATTTTAGCTGATTCTTCCAGTGCCCAATCTTTCTTCACACTTTTTTATTTTCCTTAAAAACACTGTTTAAAACACTTGCATGGTACAGAATTTATGGGATTTGTGACAGTACGAAAAATACAAATCTTCTAATTGTGGCCATCTTTTGTAGTCCTTCCTGGGTGAGTGGCAGAATTTTTATCTCCACCGTGCAAAGGCTCTGGATAAGATGTGTGGCTGAGGTTCCTGACATGTTTGCAACAAGTGGAGATGGAACCTCATGGCACACCTGTGTGCAAACAATCGTGTGAATTGATGCTCAGCAGTCTCTAAATATCAGTTTGGTCTGCCAGAAGTGCAGCACGAATTGGCAGGTTGAGAGAAGCAGAGGATGATTAAATATCTGAATGGGAACACACTGATTGACTTAGGAAAGCTGGCTTAGTTCGGGGAAATAATTGGCAGGTGTTTTGCCCTGTTTGCTGACTTTAGAGATTCAAGAAATGCTGAGAATTTGTGAGATACCTGTAAAAAATCTGTATGTCACAGACTACTTGACTAGTGTTCAATTCAAAGACAAATATGAAAATGGCTTAGGTAGAAGAGTCTGTACAAGTTAAGGGGCTGTAAAGGAATAAAAGCAGTTCATGATGGGAGGAAGAAATGGAAGAAGAAAATGTGAGGGTGTGCTTGAATACACAAAGATGAAATCAGATGAAATGCCACATGTGAACATTTGCAGGGTGACTGAAGCCCCATTCAGTCAGGAGTGGCAAGGAGGCTTTGTTCAGTGCCAAGTTCACTTGTAGAAAACCGTGCTGTGGGGAAATGAAAATGAAGAAGAGATGAAGAGATGTTTTGGCCTTGTGATGACAATATGCACATTTTAATTGTTTGACAAATCGCATGTAAATCCAGAGCAGTGAAAGGGATATAGGCTCGGTTTCAAAAATTATCTGCCTCTGAAAATTAGGTCTTCACACCCAGAAATAGAAATCCAAGGCAGAGCCCATCGAAGCCAGTGCACAGGCTGTCAGCCCCGTCGTTCCATTTGGAACGCCTTTGAAAATGGGAAAATTGTGGTAGGGAAGCAATAAAGAGCTCAGTTATCTGCTGCCTTTCACTTTGTCTTGTTGCCTACACAGATGCAGAATGCCAAATTTCTGCTGTTTCTCTGGCAGTGGCTTGCGTGGGTGCTCCCAGAGCTTCCTTTTCCTTAGGAGACCACGGGACAGAGGAGAATTAGGACCCATGGCCACTTTCGGGGTGTGCTGTGCACAGAGGATGCCATGCAGCAAACAGAGAGGTGTGTTAGCAAAAGGCAGTGCCTGGGGTTCTGTAGAGCTGGGCGTTGTAGCAGACAAGACCTCGTCAAATCAAGGATTTTGTTAAGCGGGAGTGTTAAGTGAGCCAAAAGCTACAAGAACGTTGCTGTGGGCCCCATCTGGGAAAATGCCACAGATGAGATATTGTGGGAGTATGTAAGAGGATAAGTGGTAGGAAAAATGATATCTCAACATATATAAATCCTCAAAAATACATGAGGGTATAAAGTCTTAATATTAATTTCAGTGATATTCAGGGGATTTTTTTAAAGTGGTACCTCTAGGGGCTGAAGGAAATAGTCCCCCTTAGTATAAACGTTTGATTGAATTCCCAGTGTGCCAAAGTCATTGGGTATCACTAGTAGTCTGGAGTTACATGAACTGAAATAATGATTAGTGTAATCGAATCCAGCTCAGTGCTTCAAGGCAGAAACTGATCATTCGTGGACATTGGGAAGGAAATTTTCCATCTCTTGCTTAGTGGGTGAGGTGCACCATGGAAAATGCTTGTTTGGTTTAGTTTTAATTTATTTCACAGGCCATTCAGTGGTGATTACCAAGTCCTGGACTCATCTGTTGAGGCGAGTCATGACTAAAAGTACTCTGGAGATCTCACTAACGAAAAATCAGAGAAAGAAGGTGAGAAAATCTCACCTGTGTTAGTTTTCTAAAAACTAACTAAGGGCAATGCTGTGGGCCAGACTTTATCCCTGGTCAAGGGAACAGGTATGAACCAGAACCCATCTCACATCTCTGCATGGAGTATGGGTACACCAGCATCTGGGAATGACACAGGCTGTTCAGACACACCTTGGAGGACCAGAGGGGACCTGGGTTGAAACCTCTTCCCAGCTGAGGCCCTTGGCCAGCAATCAGGAGCTTAAACTGCTACAGGCCAGCAGTAAAGAAACATTCAGGGGAAATTGGAGAAAGAGAGCTATGGTTCTGAGGCACTCAAATTTTAAATTAATACAATAATTGCATTAATTTGGACGGGGAGCTAGACTGTAGTGCATCACTCACACTGTAGTGAGTTTTCCTGTTGCTCAGGAAGGGCAGCTCCACTGGAGCCACTCAGTGCACTAAGAGCAGCCATACAGGGAGATTGTGGCCAGCTAATGTATGATCACATCATGCCTTCCTTTTTACTGATTTTCTCAGAGGGCAAAACCTCGGAAGCTAGTCTTGAAAATGTTGTAGACAGCTCAAGATGCTGACCCAACATGAGAGGTATTTCCTCAGGGTATCATAAAGAAAAAAATAAAACCCTCTCTGAAAGCCTTGGCAAAGAGAAGGAGAAAGATCTGAGAGAAATGTAGTTTGAGTAGTCCCTAATTTTAACACTGGAGTGTCACATGCATAATCCAGAAGGACATCTCTTCTACCCAAAAGGGCTTCACATTCCTCCTTTTTTAAAGTCACATTCTTAGGTGGGTTATTTACAGCATTTGCCTCCATGAATGACAATATTCATAAATTCCATAGCCACTGCATGTAAGGAATATGCAAATTAAGAGAAACATTTTACACTGAGCCATGGGAGAAAATATGAAACCTTGTCCCCCCTCTTTTTTAAACCAGAGGCACAGAATTTCTCAGGCACAGGCCTTCACTAGAAATTTTCCAGCCTGGGCCTCATTATATGGACCATTACCGTAAAATCTCCCATTGATTTCAGCCATTGTGATCTGCTGGGAAAAATACCCCGCTCAAGGTTTTAAACACAGCTGTAACCTCCAAGCAGACTGGAAAGGAACACGGAGCTGGTGAAGAAGATAGATCATTCACCTAAAATGATCCCATTAGTGCACCCGAGGCGGGTGAGTGGACAGCTCTGTTTCCATGCGGGAATGCCTTTGAGGCAGGGGATAAGGGGTTGGATGGTGTGTGTTCCCAAGCCAGCCGGAGATCCACGTTCCAGGAGAGCCACAGCTTGTTAACACAAGAGGATTGCTGTTCTGGCTATTCTGAAAGCAGTCTCAGGAAGTGGATACATTTTAAAAAGTGACTTGCGCTCTTCCCTGAGCCTGTAATGAGAGCAATCAGAAAAGCAAGATGACTCGTCAGAAAACATGCACTGCTGGATCCTGAAGGAGCAAATCTAAGCCTTGCATTTATTAATCTCAGTTACATGAGACAAACTAATGGATTAAATGTATTTGTGATGTAGTTGCCAGTTAAATTTTTCTGACTCTGAAGATGACACGCAATTTTCCAAATCTCCCTTGTTTAAATGTACCTTTAAACCAAATATGTTGTTTCAGAGGGTGAGATGTGATGAACTGGGGACAGATGTGTGTTTGTATCATTTCTCAGTATGCAGATGCTGAAGAGTTTTCCAGCCGTGAAACCTTTGAGATGAAAGGTAGAAAATAGTACCCTCACCACTGTAAATTGTGGCGTGAAAGAGAGGGGTGTTACGTGTGACCAGCCCCAGCTCTCAGCAAGTGCTTTTCTCAAGGAGTTTTGGTGTGTGGTTCACAGATTGTAGCTGTCATGGAGCACACATCACAAAGCCATGCATTATGAATGTGTCTGTCTTCTAACTCGAGGCACAGGAGAAGTACAAAGATAAATTAGGTCCTCCCTAAATGAAGGAATGGGTGACTTTCTAAAGTCATACGAGACGAATCTCAGGCAAGCAAAGCACAGGAACAACCTCTGGTGATGTGGCCTTGGTCTCTACGTGGGCACATGTGGAAATTCATGGAGTCACACTGCAGACCTTTCTGCAACCTTGGTTGCAAAGTTTATATAGTGGGTAAAAGTTGGGCTCTTGCCCTTCTGATAAATGGAAGACACTCAGAACCTGTTAACACCCTGGAATGAGTCCAGAACCCAAGATCCAGCTGCAAGTTGCCTTTGGCTAATGCAGCCTTGGTGTGAGCACACAGATGATTGAAACTACCAGCTGGAGCAGATCTGGGAGCAAAGGTGTGAGGAGCACTAATATATCTGCACAAAACAGCAGTTAATTAGCTGACTGTGGTATCTGCAACTTCTGGTCGTACTTAACCTGTAGCAGCCTTATGAGCCTTTCTCCTATTGGGAGGTGACAAGGCCATCACCCCTGCAGGTATTTCGGTGCCTTGGTTCCTCTGGGAGTTAGGTGGCTCAACACTTTTGAGACTCTGAGTCAGAGTTCCTTCAGTTGACGGATTTCAGCCGCAAAACTTCTAGTCAGTTGTGAATCAGATGATTACGCTGGTATTGGTTATGAGCAAAACACCTCATCTGGGTCAAAACCAATGCTTTTCTTCATGTGCAGTGTCTCTAAAATCCACTCGTGTCTTGTTTCAGTTCTCTTACAGTAACAGAAGTTATTTCTTCTGTACTGCAGGGCCTGTCACATGGAGAAACATCCCTATTTCTATTAGTGGTGATGAGAAGTAATTAAGTCTACAGGGTGACACCATTTTTGTGTGATTTTCTTGCAAGCCTAGGAAAATGGTGAAATATATTCTCCTCTCTAGGACAGAACAGGGCCTAGAAATCAGGTAAACTCTCAGATTTCAAAAGCATTCACCTTTTCTTAAACTCCAGATACTACATCAGTTTTCGTAAGGTATGTTCAGGCCTAAAATGAAAGTAACATTACTGTGATTGTTGGCTTTGGTTTAAATCTCTCTGGAATCCCTCAGATGAGGAAACATTCCCTTATAGCAAAGGACATGTCAGATGTCATTTTGGTTTGTGAAAATCTGAAAGTTGTACTGACTGGAACCCACGTACAAACAAAGGTGAACCTGTCTAATGAGCTCTGTTTTGAAGCTAAAGGAAAAACAAAAAGAAGACAGCTAATACGTTAATATTTTATTTTTATAATCAACATTTTATGCATAACTGATTTGATGTAAGAATAAATACATCACTTTTAACTTGCTCCCTTTGTTTTTATATGGCTGTTCTACCATTTGCAGAACAGAGAGAATTTTTTCCTGTGCATGTGTGGCAAAAACAGTGTAATGTGAGCCTGCGATTAAAGCTGTTGTACATGGTGATAATTTAAATAACAACATTAATCTATTCCTCATAGAGGACAGTGTACACAATACAGGAGGATCTCTATCATGTTAGCAAAGTAAGGTGACAACTTTTCATTCCCAAATTTTAGTGAGGAAGCCTTTAAAGCAGAAGTAAATAGAGATATAATATTTCCCATGTAGCTGCAAGGTTTATTTATACGCCAGGAAACTTGTTGATGTTTAATATTTGCTCAAAAGCCTTCAGTCCTAATTTCTACCAGCTAAAGCCACACAATTGACAAGGAGTAAAACTGAACTCAGGCAATAGACAATTTATGAGTCTGTTCTGTGTTGCTGCTTTCTATGGGTAACAGCAAACATCAGCATGGATGCACTCAGGAAACTCATCTCTTGACCCAGGGAAGAAAGGGTGACCTGTCCCATAATGGAAACCCTCTCCTTGCTGCTGAGAAGTGATTCAAGAAGTCTCTGGACTTCACCTTGACATTTCAAACACATTTACCTTTGCTCAAATGGTCAGGCTGGGGGGAGGGAGGTGGCTGCCACGAGCCACCCCACAGTGCTGCACCCAGCATGTTGGAAGTGGGTGGTCTGGTTTTGTTCTTTGGGTGAGGAAGAATAAAACTCCTCTGGCAGCAGAGGAGTTGGGGCTGGACAGTCTCATGAACAACTTAGCAGGGCACAAGGTAGGCTCAAAATGAAGTGGCTTCACTGAAGTGAGACCGTTTGCTCCTGATAGCTCCTGCTGCCAGCTGATGCTGCCAGCCCCCAGGCAAGGAATAAATTCATAAAAGAATTTAAATTGCATCTCTCAGAATATTCAAGTATTTAACACTCTGCCTGTGCTGGTCAAAGTCACAGGCTCAGGCAAGGACTTCTAAACTGCTGCTTGAAAACACTTTCATATAAAACACTGTAACAAGGGATTGCTCTTGTTGAGGACATGAATCTTGGCTGTGGTTTTGGTCTGCATGGATCTATTCAGAATTAGGACTGGCTTTAAGCATCCTTCCAGGGACAAGAGATAAAAGCTGGAGTTGAGTTTTGAGTGAGGTAGGCAATGTTATTTATGAATAGAAGTTGTTTTAAGCTGTTTTGAGGAGTTGCAGGGAGTTCAAGAAGGGTGAAGCTGTCTGCATACACATAGCTAGAGACAGGATTATGTAGTTCTTGAATGACTGGTTTGATCAGCAATGCTTTGTTCACATGTTCTTTTGCTTGTATTTTTAGAGAACAGAAAAAAATCCTTTATAAAAATTAGCTTAATATTTCTTACAACATTTTTTAACTTGGGCTTTTTCAGTACTTGAACTTCAAAAACAGTGCACTGAACTATCATTTGGTTACAAACTTCACTCTATCACTTCACTACTATAGGAAAATACTTCCAACACATGAATACCCAATAGTCCACAGTTTATAAAGTGCATAATGGATGGAGCAGATCAATACATTTAACAAATAAATGAACCACAGGGCAACCTGGCATATATGGGATAAAGAAAATATGACAGCTTAGATTCTTTATAGAGGCATAAACCCCAAGTCCCACCAAGATAATAATAAGTAATAAACTTTTCATTTGAATAAAAGTATGGGTTTGGAGAGATAAGAAAATATATGAATTTATGTTAATGCTGCTTGTACCAGACATTACTATGAATATTAAGAAAGTGCAGCTTATATTTAATCACAGTTATAATTTACATTCACAAAGTATTTGGTTCCCTATGGTCAATTAGGAGGGTAAACATTTTACTTTAATTTTTCTAAAGAGATAACTGTAATGAAATGTGTTTGTAAATTGCTGTGCTGTTTGTAAATTACTGCAAGGCTGCACCTCTTACTCAAATCCTACTTTTGAAAAGAGTATTGCTGTTTCATGAAGGGCAGGAGGGAAATGGGGAAAGCCTTATAAAACCTGATTTCTGAACCTTCACTGGATCTGCACTGAAATTTTCTTGACAGTCAGTTTGGCCTTGACTGGCTGTCAGCAGGAGCAGCACATCTGAAAATGTGAGTCCCTCACAAGGGGTGGAGTGGGCTGTACTGAGGCTTCTTTCATGACACTTTATACAAACAGTTATGAATTCATTCTAAACCTGTTTTTAGCCAAAACATGCTTTGCACTGTAACGGGATGAACACAAAGATCCAGTTCAACTAAGTACAGGGCAGTACATGAAGTCTGTCAAGTCCTTGCTGACCAAATAATTGTTCATTCTTGCAAGGAAATCCTAGTGAGGTTGGTTGCTGGTCCAGAAGATGAAAGCCTGTGCTCTCCTTTCCTTCATGCCTATGAATCTAGAATCTAAGTTTGATTTTTACTTAGGGAACAAAAAAAAAGAAAAAGGTAACTGCCAAAAGAGAACTGCCAATCTACCGTGCACCGTATCTTTTTAGGTTCACTTCATCTCCTTCTGTGTTTCTGACCCACTAAAACAAACTAATGCCAAGAATTACAAAGTGTTCAACTGTAGACAATCTCAAAGTGTGCACCACGCAGTCGGTGTGATTTAAACACACCGACAAATTAAGCACTTTGCTGAATTTTGACTTAAATATTTACTCATGCACTAATTGAAATAATTTTTATAACTGGATACTTCATTTGCTATACTGTAGCACCATTCTCTGCCCATGCCAAAAAATATGTCATCATTATGCTATGATAGATTAAGATTGTGCCTTGTCCTATTTAAATGTCCTTTCTATAGGCTGTTAGGAAGGCAATATGTTTATTTAATTACTGTTTTAAAGAAAAGATGTCCTTTTTTCCTGGCTATTTTGTGAAAGAAAAATTCATAACACTATTCTGTAAATTTTTTTTCTAGAGGTCAAGGTGTCCCGAGGTGACTAGGCAGGGACATGCTGCTTTGGGACTAGAGGTATGGCTGGGGTAGGAAATAGATGGTTCGTAGGCTGCAGATTCAGGAATTGGGGACAACAATGTGCCAGACTTATGGGATAGATCCCAAAGGGCTCTTGGTGCTTAGCATTGGACTAAAAACTGGGTTTTTAGTTGTGGGATTAGAGTTAAAAAGTAAAAGTCAAGTGCTTGAGGTTTCTGTACATGGGCTAAAGAGACTTGAGCCAACAAACACAGCAATGGGAGGGAACTTAAACTAGGCAATAGGCAGTGCCAGTGGAAACATCCAAAACTCTGCCTCTTTTGTGTTTAAGGAGTTCTTTGAGGTCTGCAGTCAGTGAACTCTCTGAACAAGGTACAAAGACAGTAATACTTCCTATGCTTAAAATGCACAAGGGGCATGGGAAAGAACAGGACAGAGCGGCAAAAGCTTGTGATGAGAATGTTCTCAGAATGAAGGAATTTAGGTTAAATTTTGCTCCAGCTGAGGAGATTCAAACACCCACCTCCAACCTTCAATGAGAACATTCTTCCTATCCGCAAATTGGCTGTTTTACAGTGCTAGCAAGGGATACCTTCTACATCTCCAACTGAAAGTGGGCCAGTGTAAAACCAATTATGCAAGAGTCATGGGGACAGAGAGGGAACAAGCGAGGGGAAGGCTATGACCTAATGGATAGAACTAAAAAACAAGTGTGAGGACAATACCGGTGTTTGAAAACGTGGCCACAGACATACAACTCGTTTGCCACTTGACAAGCAGATGCCTAAAACTTTGCATTATTATAGTCAAATAAAATTCAGGAAGTATCAGGGTTTGAGGGTGCAGTAAATGAAGCCATCCAGGCATAGCAGAGTTATATTATTATAGTGATTAGTTTTCTGGACATCAAAAGAGACAACAGTGGAGCGCAACCAAGGGGACTTTATTAACACAAATCTGCAAACATCTCCATAGGAGCACTATGCTCCAGAGTTCTCAACAACCCTAAATATGTATCAGGTAAGTCAAACCCATGCTTTCTCTGTGCCAGGGGAAGTCCAAAAGTTCCTGACCTCATTGCTGGAAGCAAGAACAAATAGGCACTGATTAGACTCAAGTTAAGTGTATTTCACCTGAGGGCTCATTAACTATAGGAGAAAGGGAATTGGG
The DNA here is from genome assembly GCA_013397055.1 of Pachycephala philippinensis. Taxonomy (NCBI): domain Eukaryota; kingdom Metazoa; phylum Chordata; class Aves; order Passeriformes; genus Pachycephala; species Pachycephala philippinensis. Next base: position 135,790 of record VWZT01010739.1, on the reverse strand, counting down.
ATGCCTTTTGAATGTAATAAAACACAGTGCTTGTGCTGTGAAAAAATACTGCCTTGATGGCAAAAAATGTATATAATGAGTTTTGTGCTAAAATTATAAAGATACAGTTTAAGAAACAAATTTCCAACAAATAACAACTACAAGAGCTAACATTAAGAAAGTTTGCCATTACTAGTATGGATACCAGAAAACATAGAACAAAGCAAAAATGTAGCATAGGGCTAACCTATAGTTTAAAGTTATGCTATAATTTGGTACAATGTTGAATATAATCAGAAGTCTGATTAGGAGATATGGAGATACAGAAAAAAAAACACCTACAAGGATAATGAGGAGATACTACTAAGTAAAGATAAAGCTTAATATTGCTATTAAATACTGAAAGAGTAAAAACAGAAATTGGCACACCAGATTTTAAATGTGGAACAAAAGCAAGCTATTAAATGATACCCTTTATTAAAAAGAAAAAACCCCAAACAAAACCAAACCTCACCAAAGCACGAATCAAAAACAGTAAAAAAGGGAAATGTGGATAGTGACTCATCAAGAAGCTCACCTGAAGGAAAAAATTAATGGCACCAAAAGGCCATTGGGAGCTCTCTATAGGAGTGTTTTGCTGCTATTAAAAATGGTGTTTTTATTAATGCCCGTACAAGTAGCGCTGGACTGTAAAAGCTTTAAACAAGATACAGAAGGAAGATGACTTTGTCACTGATGTTTACCCCTATAAAACTTTAGTGTTTGATTAGTGCTTGCAGCAGCTCTGGATTCGCAGATAATTGTTGATGCATCAGCCCAGCCCAGGATACATAAACAAGTGTTCCAGCAGCTTCACTGAAAAAGCTTAAATGTTGGAATCAGTTTATAAACTCCAGAGTCGATGGACTTTGGAAGATTTCTATGACTTAACAGAATATATTTATTTCTCTGAATCTCTCAAAATACGTACTCCAGGTGATTTAATTTTGATATCAAAAAGTCTATTATGTGAGATCCTCAGTATTAGAATAAGAACAGCAGTATCTCTGACTGTGCATTGGTATTCATAAAAATAAAGTCCATGTCAGAGGAAAAGAGGGAGATTAAGTAGCACTGAAAGAAAGTGTGAATAAAACAGAAAATCACACAATAATTATATGCTGGGCAATCTCTTACAGAATTTATCTTCAGAATCCTAGGAAGGAGCCTTTCAAGCAATTATAAAGGGATAGATGTTTGCTTGCATAGTGGATTTAGGAAAAACATGAGATAGACACAAACATGTAGACTTAGAGCAACAAGTTCGCACTTTTCAGGAGCCATAATGAGATAGACTTTCATGAGAGGAAAGAAGTGAAACATCTGTTCTCAGACAGAGCCACTACTGACATAAACAAGAGCCAAAACACAGAAAGAACTTCTATTTGCAAACTAGTGGTCTTGGGCATTTTGTCTTCTCCATAGGGAAGAAGTTAGACACATTAGCAGCCAGATTTAATTTTAACAGATGATCTGCGACATCCACAATAACAAGAACGAGTGCTCAGAAACAAGGTCAAGAAAAATAAAGTGATTTGTAAAATGCAAGCGTCATAACTCTGCACAAATGCATATTAATAAATATGGAAACATGGAGGGTCTGCTGATATATTGCAGGGTTTCAAAACATCTGAAAAATGTGATACAGGTACATTAAAAATAGGGACGAGTCATGATCTTCTGGATGCCTATCTGAAATATTTGGGACCCAAGTACCTTCCTTCTTCAGGAAGGCTCTTTTCTCGATGGAAATTGAATACTTAGCTGACAACTTTCCACCCGTACAAATAGTTTTGAAACTCCTTCCAAATCAGGATGAACCTAATCAACCTCCCTCCTGAGCAGAGTGTTTTCCACTAACTCTTGGTGGAGATAGAAACAAGAAAGCTTATGCTGATGCAAACCAATCTGTTTTAGGAAAAGAATTCCCTTAGGTAAGTGCAAGAAATTCTTCTGCGGCATTTAGCACATCACAGATTCTGAAAACGAGGCTTTTTCACAATGTATAGGTACAGAGAAAGTGCTCTGTTTTTCTTGGTAGGATCTCTGTGTTTAATTGGGATGTTGGAGAAACATGAAAAATGCTTTCAGAATTGAATTAGCATGTGAAACGACTTTCCTTGCGCATTGGGTTCAAGTGCTTCAAAAACAAGGAACAAGAGAAGACTGTTCATTATAATTTGTTTAATTATTGAACCATTAGTGCCAAAGATTAGGGACACTGAAGAAGTTTAGTAAATAAATGTACTGGGAATAGATATCATATGCTGATTACTTCACGCTGGCTATACAAAATACCAATTTAATGTAATGGAAACTTTCACTTGGGAACCAGTTTACAGGCAATGCCTAAATTTCAACTGCCTCCTGAAAGCAATGTCAAAAGGGTTGGATATGGAAGTATAAATACCAAAATGGAAGAGCTGTGGAAGTTATCATATAAGGTTTATGTTCTCAAATTTATCTGTAATGATGTAAACAGATGGATGTTGCCATAGATAGAATTAATATATTTTACCTTGACTTGCATCCTTTTTTAGTAAAAAAAAAATTAAAAATTAAGATGTTAATAATTTTTTTCCTATGATCAACATGAAAAGCAACAGGGACATTGGAATTGCATAGACCATTCATAGATCAATCTGGAGCTATAATGCATTTTTACTGGAGAAAATCTATTATAGATTAAAGCAGAATAAAGATGGTCATATATTTCATGCTAGAACTATGTATCAGGTTTTATTCCAAAATTATGGTCCCAAGAAATTACATTTAATAATTAGGCCACCATAAGGTATAATGAAAAAAGAATCCTTTGCTGAAAAAAAAGAACATTTAGACTACTAAAATAAATAGAAAGATCTCTTCAGGGATGAATGATGCTGAAAATAAGGTATATTACATTAAAATGTGTACACAATAAGTTAATACAGATTACTTGCTTAATTGAAACGCTTCTGGAAGAAAATAGCAACAGTAACTGCAATAAAGCACTTCAGACATGGGATAGAATTTTGGTAATTAAGATTATGTCTAGACCATCTAGATATGACTGTTTTTTTCAGAGGTAAACCACATTAAGATATTTAGTTATGAAGTGCAGATTGTAAATATGAAACAACAGGGAAAGAATAAAATGCAAAAACTGAAATGAGCAGAAGTAGGTGATAAATATTGGCTTTGCTACTAATCAGGTAGTGTAAGTTCTGTGCTGCCTGGTTCACAGAATATTTTTCTCTCTGTATAATAAAGTACATTTTGTTGTGTTGGATGTCTGTCTAAAATGCCAAACAAACTGTCTTTCAGAAAAATTATATGGCACTGTTGCATTTCAATGTGTACTGGAAATCTGACAGGAATAATAAAGAAACCCTGAGACGGGGAACTCAGCTAGATCTTAAAAGTATGCAGTGGGAATTGGAGTGCTAACAAGATTTCATCTGCTCTTTGTATATGACCTCTTTTAAGCCTGAACCTGTGTCTTTTATTAATATTTTTTACAATCCACTTAGAAAAAAAAAATAAAGTATCTAATAAAAGACACTTCCAATTGTTTGGGTATTAAAAAGAAGAATAAAAGTAATAATACATCTTGCCCAGGAAAACATGGCATCATCAGAGAAAGGAATTAAGAAGGTTGTTAAGAGCCGGTGCTTAGAAGAAAAATAGTAAGAAGAAATGCCCTTGTAAGGGAAGATCATTTAAATGTCCATCTGTAGTTGTCCATACTTCTGTTCCAAATGTCCTGCTCTCTGTCTTGCTGAAAATGTTCAGGTTTTCCTTGAAATCTAAATTCTCATTATACATTGAAAAGATTAACTGTACAATTAAGCCACATTTTTTTAATTTATAAAAACCTTAATGGATTTTCTCGGACAGTCCAGGATCAATATATAATATTTTTCTGAACAAGTCCCAGTGACAGGAGGCTCCATCATAGCTTCTGCCAAAGAGGAGCATCAGAGACTATCTAAACTTGCCAACACGGGGAAAGGACAGGGTAAACAAAGGTTCCATGGAATCAAGTGTTCATTCAGACCATGGATATACTGATTCTGGGGAGGTCAGAATTTGACTTCTGCCTACACTGGCAGTATCTTTTTAATATCCAGCTGCAAGCATCTTTCCAGCACTAAAATTATCTTTAATGTAATGTTTCCTACCCTGGATGAAAATAGTTTTTATAATCTAAAGTGGGACTTCAGCCCAGTATCCCAATATATAAAGCCATTACATTAACCAGCTGAGATGCTCCGTCATAAAAAGATAACTACCTTTACATAAATAACTCCTGACTATGCAAGCAGGGCCCGTCTTTGAAGGTGAGAGAGAACATTGTGGTTATTTTATTATACGAATGATAAAAATGGTATTTATAGACCAGACTACAATGACCCTCGTGACGAGCATTGAGAGGTTTACACTTTAAGGGGAAAAAACTTTTTTAAGAACTGACATCATCATCAAACAATTTGTGTTTCTCAGTGAATCCACAAGCTGAGAGTGGTGTTTTAATGACTAAAAATCATGAATATTAAACTGGAGAAAAGTTGACAGTATTTAAATGAGCATCATTAAGAGACACATAAATTAACAGGATTTTTAGTTCTTGTGGAACCGCCGTTTCAATGTTAATTAAACAACTGGAGTGCTCTTGTGCATTCCCAGCAAACTGTCCCTAATGTGTTCTGCTGAATATCATTATGGGTGGCTGCCTTGCTGTTTAATTATTTTCAAGCTGATTTTTTTTCCCCGTTGCTGCAGTGGTTTTATGCTTGTCTTGCATTCAGAAGGCGATGGGGCTTAATCCCAAAGGAGTCTGTCAGTTTGATCTACATGTGGTGCTTATACTGAAATACCCATTTTTGTAACTAATAAAACATGCACATATAGTGTTGCTGCCTAACCCTGCTGAAAAAGCCTCACTATTGACTGCATTATCTTTGTACGTAACAACCATTTGATGACTTACTGGGATTTTAGCAGTAGTTCTCTATCACAGTGGTAATCATTATTTATTCCATTCTGCACACGCAGGTGGTAAAGAATATGAATTTAGATATAGAGAAGGGAAGCAAAACAAGCATGAGATCTAGTTATTTTCTAAATGTGAGGAGAAAGGCTACACGGAGCACTGTGTGCTGTATCTGTTTAGCAAATTCACTCTTCAGCTGTTCCTTTCCTGCTACCTGCATTATGTATGTGTACAGCAGGAATTAAAGCGGGGTTTCTTGTCAGTCTTGGACATTCCCCTGCCCCTCTCGGTGCCAGATCTGCAGGGAGAACAGGCTCTGTTTGATTGTCCTTCAGCAGACCTTGCCTTGTCAGTCTCCTGTAGCTGGCTCTGCATCCTTCCCTTCCCACGCAGCCGGGCTCCACCTGGCTCGCAGGCGTCCCCACGCCGTGTGTGAAGGAGACACTCCCCCAGATTCCCACGTGGATCCAGACTCCATGTTGGGCTGCCTGCTCACCCAGAGCCCGGTCACAGGGTTGGAGAGACTCTTGGGATCCACAACCACCTCTGCTGCTTAGGTGCTTGTCCGTGTTGCCTCCTCTCTTGCCAGGTGTTGCCCATGCTGTCTGCTCTCTGCAGACCCAGCAGGTTCCTACACCCAGCACACACAGGCAAACATCCCAGCTAAGCTCAGCGGGGATTAAATTGCAGTGTGCACTCTAATTGGGGTGCTAAAGCCATGCCAGGTGTCTACATAGGCTCCACACAAAGGAGGATTGCTCCAGCCTACACAGTGAAGGGGGTGTGGCTGTTTTCTGCCCTTTCTGGGCTGCCCAGGCAGAACAGCACAGAGACTCTAAATATTCAATGAATTAAGTGGTATGGTGCTGCCCTGCTTCCTTCCCTGCTACTCTGCAGCATCATCAGAACCAGAGGACACTGTCTACTGAAACCCATCAAATGTAAATCTTTCCTTGGAGGCTGTTGATGCACTCCTGCACCATTTAACCTCAGCTGACCAACAGCCCTCGGATGGCAACATGGCCAAGTGCTGGCTGGCCAGCCTGAGTATAAAGGGTCTTTTTAAATTTCTTAGTTAAGGGAAGGAAAAAAAAAAAATCCTAGTCTTCTGTCTGGGAGAAGCCAGACTTGGAAGTTGACAGTATTCCATTACAAAATGGTACCTCCATTACTATTAATCTGTAACTATGTAAGGCCAAGGAGTGTAACTGTTAAAAAAGTTCTACCATCCCACACATTTGTAATGCCTGTAACAGTGAATACACAGCTCTTACCACTGGTGAGAGTGGCTTTCTCCGTGGAGCTCAGCAAGCCGCAGAGATAATATAGTTGGTGTTGCTGTGTTGAAGTTGTGAGAAATAAAGTAGATGGAAATCAAAATTCTGACACGTTCCTCAGATTTAGGATTATTTTTCACTCCAATTTTCTGAGAAATGTGACTGAACATTTGTCGATGGGGAAAAGAATTTTGCATCCAGACCTCAATTTAATTAACTAAAAGTTGTTGTTGAATGTTTTTCCATCCTACCTACTTACTCACAGTTGCCTGTATTAATAGAAACAGTTGATAGATGTCTTTAGGGGAACTTCCTATCTAATTAGTAGATTTTTTCATGCTGCATCTTGCCAATAAAAACAAAATTAAAATAACTAAACAAAGCTAATTATGTGGTGCTTTGAAATACCTGTCACATAGTTGAATATACATTTCCTCCTTCCCCTACTCTACATTACATCAGTTAATAAGTGTTTATATATCATGTACTTCACTTTCTGCTGGATTGCTGTTTTGACATATTTGTTTAGAAGGTGGTACCCAGGTCCTTTTTGAACTGTTCCTGACTGAAGCAACAAGAAATGAGGTAGTTGCAGTTCACAGAGGAAGCAGTTGCGTGATGCAAACAAGTTCTTGGCTTTATTTGTTTAGACTTTTATCCTTGGAGATCCTCCGCCTGTCCCAAATCTCCAAACAGTTGATGACTAGAGATGAGAGTATTGAATGTAGATAAGAAATAGCACAGAGGCTGTGAGGTCTAACCTGGGCCACATTTGGTGCCTGATTTAGCCTTATTTTGGTTTGGGACACTGAGAAATGGTGCTCTTCACTTGCCATCTCTTCAAAAATGTAAAATAGTCCTTGGTTTGGGACTTTGGTACAGATTTAATAAAATAGATTTCCTATATTCTCTCCAGTTTTGTTTCAGATGTAATTCTAAATTTAAGATAATGTGATATTGTTCCAATTTGGCTCAAGTTAGTAACAGTGTTTATCTGGAGATGGACCAGCTCTTCGATGAGTCACCTACTTAATGAGCTTGTACTAACTCTGACCATTCACTGAGGATTTCCTGACTGCAGGGAGGTGGTCAGGGGCCGAAGTGTGTGTGGATAGATCCTGTATTGCACTGAGTAATATAAAACTCATGGAATACATCCCGGATATAGCTGCCAGAGTGGGTAACTAAATTTAAGCAATCTGCATATTTTCGGATTATATACCACAGGAAGCTGGCAGAAATGCACACAGTTCTGTGTTTTACTCTTTGGAAATACTTGGGTGTGTTAATTTTTAGGACTACTTGAAAGTTGTAAATGCCAGCAGCAAGGGCAGACTGCTGGTGCTGGTGCAAAGCCAAACACAACTGCACCAGATCAAAATCTTGGCTGCAGATTTCACAAAGGAGAATGACAAACCTAACCAGAAACCAAAACTCCCATCAGGTCAGCCAGCCCGCAAAACCCCGAATAATTTAGTATATCAAAATAGGAGGCAGACTTTCCTTTACACAGAAATCTGTAGGAGGAAAAATAAAGTCCATAAATGGAAAACAAGGGTCACGATAAACACAAATTTGTACCACTGTTGAAGGCTGCACCTTGTGTTGAAGGGCAATGATCTGATTCATTTATATATTATAATGGTTGCACTGATATGACTCTGAGTCATTAAATCAATTTTTTACCTTTGCCTCATTTTCTGAATTTCTTGGAAATACCTAGTACAGTCTATAAGGTCCTGCCTTTCTTTTATATGAAAGAAGAAATGCGAAACTTCAAAAAGGCATTCATAATGAAGGCAACTGTGTCATCTTATTCTTCTTTGTGTTTAACTTCCCTAGTAAATACCACGGAGCACAAACTGTTATTCCAACACGAGGCTGTACAAAAAGCAGTTATTTCATCTTTATGGATCCATAGCATGGGATCAAGTACTGTTGTTTCGTTGCTAAGTATTTTGGAGTGTTTCTGTGTCATTTAAGTACAGCAAATTGCAACCACTGTCTTGTCAATAGGGCCTTATACAGGTGAATGGCCTTGTAAACATCACCACTGTGACAAAAACATTTACATGCCTGTGCCTCCCCGTTTTGAATTTTCTTCTTTGCTGTCTCTGAAACTTTGATTTACCACCTGCACCTGAAGATGGTTCTGAAGATGCCTGCAGGTTTTCCAGTGGAATCCCATATCCTAATTCTTGCATCTGCAAAGCTAAGTGCAAGTACTTTTCCACTATTTTTCCTTCAGTCAATGATATCTTTGCTATCTGTAATTTTTAGACATTAAAAAGTATGGATAGTTTTAAAATATATTTTCTCTGTACATAGGAAGGCTGCTGAGCTTCCTGGCTGTGTGAGTAAAATAGAGGTGTAATGAGTCCTGTGTTAAAAATGTGAGTGCTGTTACATGTAGCTCAGTGGATGTGATCAGCAGATGAATCCTCCGAGCAGCTTTTAAGACTGGCCTGCTTGCTTGACCCAGCTGATGATGCAAGTTTTTGGTTACTGAACAGGGGAAATCTGGGTTAGATTATCAGCCCAGTGTATGTGTTCATTTATATCCAGATAAATTGTGTACTGAGCCCCATTTTAAACTCTCCACAGAGGTGTCAGGGATGTAACAAGCAGGGAAAGCACAAAAAAGAAAAGCCAGGTAGCAATACGAGGGCTTGAAGACAGCCTGAGGAATAGGGAATGTTCTAGGGACAGGAAACAGGCAGAAGCTGAACCCTTGCTTTAGTGCTGGTTTTGCTGATCTTTACTTTTGGACATGAAGATTCTGGGACTAGATGCAAGCCCAACTTAATTGAAATAAAATCAAACCTGTTTGAGAAAAAAGCTTCTGAGCACGAGAGTATAGCCAGCTCTCTATCCATTGAAATCCAGGTTTTCAACCAGCAGTAATCTGATACTTTTCACTTCTGCATCTTTGAGCTGCTCCAGCACAAACATCAGAGCTGTACACACAAAATCAGATATAAACCCACTTTTCAAAAATCTTTCTTTGTTCAAAGCTTTTTATGTTTATTTTTCTTGTGCACAATGACGATTTTAGTTAGAATAACACTGCTTCGTTTGGCTCAGGTTACTAGATAATTGGGGAGTCTTTAAAGCAGATTTTCAAGTTGAGAGTAATGGAGACAATTTATAGTAGAACAGATGGTTGGCCTTCATTTGCCTGTTGACAGGTAGCGTGTTGTCAGCACTTCAGGTTGTTATCATACAGAGAACAGCAGTTCAGAATCTTAATTGGGACCCAAAAGGATATACTCTACAGCTTTTTCTGGGCATTTACAGGCACAGGAAGATGTACAAAAGAAAATGGGGGGAAGGAAAGAAAGCTGATGTATACGGATGATTCAAATGCAAAAATATTGAGTTTGTGCACATTGATTTCAGAGTACAAATCTTTCAACAAGAAGAATATAAAAATGGAGGGGCTGAAAGAGGTCAAAAGAGTACTGCTTCCCATGTGTGAGGTACTGCCAGGGAGTTTGTATCCTCACACCAGTGCTTCCTGTTGTACCAACAACAAACAGTTCATTAAAGCAGGCAGAATACACTGTGTGAGCAGCTATGCAGAGCACCTGGAAGAAATTTGTGAAAATTGAGAGATTTCTGATTGAAATTTTTTCCACTGTGATTTGGATGTTCACTATATTGAGCAGGAAGCAGCTGAAATCACGTTCTCTGAGGCAGCAAAACTGTGATTACTTCTAAAGTACTTGTCCTAGCAGGAAGAATGTACAATAAAATCTGTAGCACTTTTCAAACAGCAAGGTTTGCATAACTATTACTAATCAGTCTCTGGCTTTGTTACCTTCATATTTTATTTTATGATATTTAATTACTTTATTTTTGGTGTGCTAAACTCCACCTGGGAGTCTGTGTTTTCAAAAGGTCTATGGCTCCAAAGGGTTTGAAGAAGAAATGCTGTTTGGATAACGGCAGGGAAACTAAAGTAGGTGCAGGCTGGCACTGTGGTCTGCAGGGGACAAATTCCTCCCATACATGCTGCTTAGAGAGATTCCCCGGAAATAATGCCATTATCCCAGAGAATATTGTCAACCTTTGCTCTTCAAATATTCTTTATCTCACACATCCAGTTATGAACTCCTTTCACAACTCATTATTATTATTGAGGGCTAACACTGTGCTTGGCCCGAGTCAGTAATACGTAAATCCTGCTCAAAGGGCTAACAAGCTGTGGTGGACAGCTTTCTTGCAGAAATGAAATCAAAGTCTAGAAGCAGGTCACATCCCAGCTGTGATATTTTCCCAAGGAAAGCAGCTCGGTTAAGCACACAGCCAAACTGTGATCTCCATCTGAGAGGCACATGATGCTGTATTATTTAGGAGTGGAGTATTTTAAAAACTGAAAATCGATCTCTAGCAGCTGCCTTTTTAAATCTTGAAACAAAAAGGAAAGAAAGCAAACACTTCTAACACAACGTTGTTTTTAGGAGTAATGAGACATCCAAGGAGACGCTGTTATAAAGCTATTTGAGATTCCATGCAGGGGTACAACAAACACCTATTGCCGCAGAAATTTCAGGAACATGTGGGAGATGCACACAAGCTGGATTAGAAACAGAATGTCCTCTAGCAAGCTTCATTTTCTTTCTTTCTTTCTTTTTTCTTTTCTTTTCTTTTTTTTTCTTTTTTTTTTTTCCAGCAAGCCACAAATACTACTTTCATCCTCAAAAAGAAAAGACGGAGGGAACTTTACATTGGCTGAGAAGTGTGAGAAATTCACCCCACTGTAGATTCCCTCATGAATAACGAGCTGACCTCTGCCTCCAGCACCCACCGCTGCCTCAGCTGGGCACCCAGCTGGACTTTTGGCACATTCATTCTACAGCAAGGTTTGGACACCCACTGTTTCAGCCTTGCAAAAGATTATTTTGGCCAAATCATGATTAAAAGGATATTTTTAGCTGGCTTCTGCAGACAAAATGTCAGAGGATTTGTTTCTGAGTCAGAGGTAGAACTTCTGTTTAGAGAGTTTCTGGAGCACTCCCTGCAATATTACAGTGTGGAGTTACTGAGTTTACTGTTCTGGGCTGATAATAAAGTAGGTGCTAAATATTGGCTTGAGAGCCACAGCATCCATGCACGGGATGAGTGACACTCAGCTTTAGGCAGAAGAGATGCACCATGAAATTAGCAGGCTTGCTCCTGCTGGAAGCTGTGCATGCTTGGAAAGATTGGAAGTAAATCTGGGTTTTGATGCCCTGTACAGGTGTAACACAGGTAACAACACTAACAACTGATCTGCTTCTCCCCACTGCTGCATTTGTGTGTGCACCTGGAAGGTCATGAATAGGATAAAAACACCACTTATTTACTCTCTTTGCTCATTCAGATCTTGGAGACTTTGCTGACCCTGAACTACAAAAATTAGCTGAGCTCAGGTGATACGAAAATATTCTCATGAGGAAGCAAATGAAAGCCTCCTGACCATATCTGTGAAAAATTGGGCTGAGATGAATTTCAAGAGTGCTGTTGATTTTAGGGCTTTTATTGGCCTCTGTGCCACGGCTGCTCTCATTGGTTGTGCCTGATATTATTAACCTCCTACACAGTCCTCCCCATCTGACAGAAAACTGCCTACCTTGCAATCTTTGCCAAAAACTTGTTTAATCTTCAGCAGCTCTAACAACTCCGTGCACAATGTGATGAGGTGAACAGCTGTAGAAGTGAGAGATATGGGAAATAGACTAATTTCTCTTTTATGGCCAAGAATAGGATGAAGGATCTGTGCTAATTCTAAACATAGTTATACTGAACCTCTGTCTGCTTTGGCTGCTCTTAAGCAATTATTCTCTATCTGATGTTTTATCCTTTGAATTAATCTGCCTCAGCTGCAGAGGTATGAGCAGATGCTTGAAGCCTACCTTGCTGAGAGGGCTGGAAACACAGAGATGGTGATATTTGACAGATATTGCACATTTAGCTTGCCAGGAGTGTACCATATTCATTTGCAGCTGAACCTTAGGGAGACCATGGAGCTTACAAGTCTTTATGAGGGGTGGGATCGCAATGCCCTGTCTGTAACCTGCCAGCCCCTCCTGGCCAGTGCACAAGGGCCCCTGGCTCCCAGCTTCCTTGGGGAGCAACATATGGCATCTGCCAGGGATGAGTGGGGTCAGAGAGCCAAAGGCAATGCTTCCTTTGTCCTTGTTTCCCATCCTGCACTCCAGCCGAAGCAGGTACACTCTGCCCCTAATTATCCCCAATTAATAATAAAGTGTTTTGTTAGTTTCTTTTTTTTTTCCTTTCTTCAAAGGTTTCTCTTTCCCTTCCATTTTCTTTCCTTACTGTAACGTTTTCTTGTAGTACTGGAAAGCATTTCTTCATTGTTTGGACTAATTTCCAAACAGATTAAAAACTGTTGTAGCAGTCAAGCTTCAGTTCCTTTGTTTATTAGATTCAGAAGACAGCAAATTCCTTAAAACACAGATATAAACAATTATGGTAATGCATTCTGATTTTATAATTAGTTTTCATCACAGGAAACATATAAGTTTGGGCTTCAAATTTTTTAGTACACTCCTCTCCTCCCATCTTTGACTTTGAAGTTCATGCATTTCTGTTCCCAGCCTTGTTTCCAGTCCTTGGTGAGCCATGTAGAAAGGGACAGAAACTTAACTCTCAGAGGCACCAAAATATGAGAGAAGGTCACAGAAGGACATGGAGTGAGTCCAGAGGAGGCCACAAAGATCATCAGATGGCTGGAGCACCTCTCCTGTGGAGACAGGCTGAGTTGGGATTGCTCAGTCTGGAGAAGAGAAGGCTCCAGGGAGACTTTAGAGCACTTTCCAGTGCCTAAAGTGGCTACAAGAGAGCTGGAGAGGGACTTTGGACAAGGGCCTGGAGTGGCAGGACGAGTGGCAATGGCTTTAAATTGAAAACAGTAGACTTACATTAGATGTTGGGAAGAAATTCTTCCCTGTGAGGGTGGTGAGGCCCTGGCACACATCGTCCAGAGAAGTTGTGGATGTCCCATCCCTGGAAATATTCACTGCCAGGTTGGATGGGGCTTTCAGCAATCTGGTCTAGTGGCAGGTGACCCTACCTGTGGCAGAGGGGTTGGAACCAAATTATCTTTAAGGTCCCTTCCAACCCAGACCATTCTGTGATTCTATGAGATTTTTCAATGACATTTGTGGTCACAGAATCAAGCTGTGGGAGCTTTGCTGAAAACAGAATTTGGACCCTTATTGTTATTACATACAAGAGCTTCTTAATTTTTGTTTTAATTACTTTTGTCTTGCATATCCAGAAGGATAGGAAATGAGTTTTATTAATACATTGAGAGTGTAATGATCATTAAAGAATAAAGAAAGGATTATAGTATTCTGGTGCAGTCCTCCCACACGGAACCCTGAAACCTAATTGTAGCCCTTGAGGGTTTGAGCATTGCCCTGCTTAATGATAATTTGTGTCACTGCTCCAAAAAAAGAAGTGGCTGTTAGGGCAGAAAAAACCTCTGGTGAACAATGGGAGAGATTAAATTAACATGAATGGGCAGAAGCCCCATATGTGGTCGCAGGATCCATTAAGAGAGGTATTTCCAGGAGAAAGAGGCAAGTATTAGGACCATTGTACAAAACACTGATGAGTTCAGAACAATCTCGTGTGTATAATTCTCATAATTTTCCTTCAAGGAAAACAAAGTCAAGCTGAAACAGGTGCTGGAAAGGACAGTGGGGTGACGAGGGGGAACTGGAGAGCCTGCCTGACGAGTGGGGATGTGTCTATTCTGTGTATTGAAGTGCAGGAAAGAAAGCCTTGAGCTAGCACCTGCCCAAGCTCCTACATCCAGATGGTGCACTCAGATCTGGAAATAGCAGCCTCAGTGTAGCCCTGAACCTCCACTGAAGCACCCTGCAATGCAGCAATACTTCTTTGCTCAGGTGGAATGATGTGCTGAAGCACCTTTATGGCTTTCTAGAACTAGAGTTGGCTTGCACAGCTCTTCTCCTTCGGCCATAATCCATCCTAAAAATTTGCTGATCCTGCTCAAGTCAAGACCAGATGAGTTTAATTTCTCTCTTCATAAGAATACACACTGAACTGTGGGCATGTGTACTGTGGGAAGGGTGAGTGAAGGAGGAAAAGAAGAAAAGAAGTACTGGTTAAACCTGAGGCAAGAAAAGATGTGCTTAAACTGGTCATGAAAACAATAGGAGCTCCAGCTGGCAGAGGAGCAGTTTTGCAGTGGCTTTGCATTAGGAATATTGAATCTGGTTCGTAGGAGATGTTTGTTACCTTCACTAGCAAGTTAAAAGACACCACAGTATTACCAGCTAAAGGTGTTCAGCCCTTCGGGATGAGAACTCGGTTGGCAACTGATTTACAGCACATGGTAACCTCTGCAAAGTCTGGACATGGGAAGTGAAGATTTGCCTAAAACTGCAGAGTGTTTTGAAGACCAAGTTCTAGTCCCCAGGTTGGGGTTCTGTGGTACAGAGGTTGCTTCACAGTCAATGTACACGGCAAAAAGTACAGCCTGAAATTCTTTGTTGAACTTACCCAGTGTGTGATGTTGCCACTGGTTGATGTCTGCTGGTGCCCTGAGACCTGTGCTGGAGCACTGGTTTGGTATGAATTAAATAACTCCTGTATGAATGCAAACTGAACTCCCACCTCCCAGGCTCCCACTGGTCCTACATGTGATCTTGATTTGTTTGTGATGGGTCTAAATAAAACTCCTACATGCACAGAACGTGGTGGCTCCTTGCCTGTGGCAGGAGACAATCCTGCACAGAAGGCTGTTAGTGCAGCATTGCACAGAAGAGAAGCTCAGCTGGTAGGAAGAGTTCTCCTGTGCTGGTGTGTGTGGGGCAGCGATGGGCTGTGGGGCAGTGATGGGCTGTGGGGCAGCGATGGGCTGTGGGGCAGTGATGGGCTCTGGGGCAGCGATGGGCTCTGGGGCTGTGGGGCAGCGATGGGCTCTGGGGC
>VWZT01010739.1:19390-119864 GCA_013397055.1 Pachycephala philippinensis | reverse complement strand
GGATGGGCTCTGGGGCAGCAGTGGGCTCTGGGGCAGGGATGGGCTGTGGGGCAGTGATGGGCTGTGGGGCAGCGATGGGCTCTGGGGCAGCGATGGGCTGTGGGGCAGCGATGGGCTGTGGGGCAGAGATGGGCTGTGGGGCAGGGATGGACTCTGGGGCAGGACCCACCTGAGCACAGGGGCAGGTGTGTTGAATCTCTGCTCTCTGTGCTTAAGCACTGCACCAAAGGCAGCAGAGATGCATTTATTTATTTCCCTCTTCAAGGCAATTTATACAGACCAGAAGAGACAGAGAGTGTGGAGGTTAAATATTCAGGGTGGGGATTTAGCTGTGGATCCTATTAAGGTTAATGGAAGTTGTACCACTCAGTCCCTTCACGTCACTCAGTGAATAGTCAGTAACCCTTGTACCGTGAGCCTTAACAAGAGTTAGTCATAAGCAGTAGCAGCACTAGAAATAAAACTCATTTGATGAGCTAAATGAAACGACTAATTTAAGAACAACAAGTTTTGTTGTAGTTGCTGTTGTGTTCAGAAGCTGAGGAAAACAAAGAGTTAAGGAAGAGATTTTGTAAGAGGTGATTTCTGTTTTCCTGAGATCCTTTTCTGAGGCTTATGATGCAACAGTGTTCAGTATTATCCCCACAAAGATGTCATCAAATTCTCACCTTATCTACCCCGAGAGCTAAGCACGTTGAGCTGTTGGCACAAACTGGGCTGTAGTCAAAATGAGTCAAGATATGACTTTAACCTTGGCTGTAGCATTCCCAGGTCTTCTACCTGAGATGCTGTTTCTGCAATATCCAGGTGCATGATTCCAACAGGTTGGAACATTGCACACTGGATTGTTGGATTTCTTTGTGGTGCCGCACAATAGAAACAGGATGGAAGGGGGAAACTCTTTTATGCAAAAAATCATAACTCACTGGGATGTAATGAACTTGCAGACACCTCAGTTGGGCAAATTTGGATCCCTCAAATCTGGAGTATCCTCCAGGCGTGCCTGTAATTGTCCTGAAAATGTTTCACTTGATAAAACCTTTTCTTCTTCAAAAGTGGCTTTTGAAGTTACTTTTCCCAACAGCTCTGTTCCCCAGTGGCAAGATAAGGGTTAAAAAGCCCTTCTACCTCTAGGAGAAAACAGTAGATTATCAGCCTTATCCTCCTCAGAAACATCCAGATGGAGGTCAGCTGAACCTTTATGTGAGTCAGGACTCATTTTCTCTAATATAATCATATGTTTGGTGATGGATTCAAAGAAAATTGCCCAGTACTTGCAGGGTTAAATCACTAATAATGATGTTAGTAGTGATCTGGCTGGCAAAGTATAATTCCCCTGAGATCACTTTCTCCAAGAAAGGCAGCAGTGTGCTGTGGTGCTTTTTGAGCAGAAGGCATTATACCCCAGGTTCCATGTGGATTAGGTGACCACTTTCTCACCTAACCCTTTTTTGACACAAAGTTCATGTGGCTTATCGGGGAGGTGACAAGAGGGTGACATTCATTGTAGTCTGACCATCTTTTGTCTTTATTTGTCTTCATTACCAGTTTTTGGTAACCTTGGAGAAAGAAGTTACAGGAACTATCAGCCCAGATGACAAATTTGCCAGCAGGCCAGGGTGAGAGCTGAAGAATCTGATCCGAGGTGAGTCCCTGTTCCTCTTGAGCAATGCACCTTTGCAGGCTTCACTCTTCAGGATGATTTGGTGTAGCAAAAAGGTGCGAAACAGGGAAATCCAGACCCAGGTAATTCAGCTCACGTTTAAAAGGAGGTTTTGCTTGTTGATTAGGTAATCCTTCTCTAGGAAATGCACGGCACCAACTGCTTTTCATGCTAGATTAGTGCTCCTGTGGTCAATTTGCTTTTACTAATGTCAGGGCCCCACGGAGCAGGTTCATCTGTCGCATAGCAACTGCTTCAGCAGCAGTGGAGGTAGCCATGCATAAAAGATTACACATGATGGCAGGGCACAAGTGTGAAGATTTTCAAAATTAGATACAATCTCAGCATGAATATGAACTGCAGAATTGACATGGAAGGATTTTTTCAACTCATCAAGTTTCCATATTTATCAGAAAAAAGTGATTTAACAGCAGTGCATGTAAAATGAAGGAAATGCAGAGGGCAGTAATTTAGAAAAAGCAGCAAACAAGCCAGTGTCTGTACACAAATAAATGTAAACAGAAAGCCCCGCACACTTTCTGCCAACTGTGAGGCCACCTTCAGTTTCATGCTACAGATGCCCTCAGGAGAGGAGACGATCTACAGTATTTTATGTACATTTCAAAAGGTCACACTCCGAAATGTCCCACAGTCACTGGTAGGAGCAGGTGAGACACCTTCTGCGGCTTCATTTGCAGCGGACCTCGACAACCCGTGGAGCTCCCACACCCTGCCCCAGGACTCTGCCTCTTTCCCTACATTTTTTGGAGGAGCAGGGACATTTTCAGCTTTCACTGTTTGCTTTAGGTCTGGCTTTTGCTTTGTCACACAGATGAGCTTTCTTGGACATTTCTTTTCAAACTACGTTCAATCTTCTCTCTTAAAAGAAGGACAGAGGGAGGGAAAGATTGATCGATTAGTTATTTTAAAAGCCGTGTGTCAAGGACTGTGTTTTGTTGCTAAATGAGGTTTTTCTCCTCTATCTCTAAAATAGAGCAGAAGTGAGGATTTGAAGATCTTTGTGTTTGAAATGCCCTGCTAATTTGACAGGCTACTTTTGCAGGGAAGGTTTGTTTTTGTTTTGTACTTTATTCTCTCTTACTGGGAGGACAAAAGGCTCGGCTCACGCTGCAGAGTTCTGTGGCTGATCCTTTTGTATGCAAGACTAGCACACTTGCCTGAAACAGGAACCTTGGAGGTAAATCAGGCTAATGAAGCAGCTCAGAGAGGCAATGTGCATTATTTTGTATCCCACAATGATTTTAAAGTCAACACACATACAGTACCAAGTATTTTGTAGCCTAAGATACCTGTAGGAGATCCAAGGGAAAGCTGTTCATCCAGTTTCCTCCGTGTTTTCATTTAACTGATAGCAATTAACTCTCTTTTTTTTCTTTTTTTTTTTCATAGCAAGGAATGTAGGAACCATTTTATTCTCCGGATAAATTTTATCTAGGCAAGAAATTGTATTATGACAGTTGCTATCCATGACACTAAAACGCTTTTATTAGGACAATTACAGCTCTTTTTACTCTAGGCTGAAAGA
The DNA here is from genome assembly GCA_013397055.1 of Pachycephala philippinensis. Lineage (NCBI taxonomy): Eukaryota > Metazoa > Chordata > Aves > Passeriformes > Pachycephala > Pachycephala philippinensis. The sequence goes on along the minus strand of VWZT01010739.1, from coordinate 116,655 downwards.
GAAAGTGAAGAGCTAGCTTTGCTAGAGAGAAAGCAGTTTGTTAGGCATGGCCTTTTGCTGCAAAGAGATCAGGGTCTTCTGGATTAATCTTCGGATTATATAGATTTTCCAAGGATAAGACAGCTAAGTCATCCTCCGTCTCTAAGGAAGACAGCATTGTAGCTGCTTTGGCTAATCTAAGACAACAGCTTTTCCCTTAGAGGGTGTCAGTAATCCGAAAGATTGGTAGATAAAATAATTGAAGTTCTCAGGGGTTAAGTTTAGAGACTGCAGCCATTTTTGCAAGAGCAGCAGCTTATTAAACTGACAAAGCCACACTTCAATACCCACTGGCCCTTCCTTAGCTGCCATCACAGTGTTATTTCCTCAGCATGTGTTTGGGGCATTCTGAGTGGAAGGCGAAGTGGGAGAAAAAGGTTAAGGCCTTGTAACAGCCTAAATTCTTCTTTGCCATTTTAAGATTGATAATGCTGTGCAGTTCACCTGTGTTTACCTGCTTGAGATATCAAAGCATGCTCTAGGCTGTAATGATGAGAGTTATCCTACCCCACACAACAGCAATGCTTTGCTGTCCTCGTTTGTAAGAGGGAAACTGAGGCACAGTGTTTAGTTGGTGTCCTTCCCATCGTGCTGTTGGTTAATGGCATAAGAGGGTGGAGAATCTCCAAAACTCAGCTCGTGGACCCAAGGGCCTCCATCCCTCCCTGCATCCCTGTTTGTGGGAATGAGCTGCACAACCCTGCAGGTCACAGCAGCATTTCGTGTGGTATCTCCAGTACTAACCCTCCCCTCGCATGCTCCTCCAGAAGGCACAGAGCAAACAGGAACAAAAAAATATTGCTACATCAACACCTCGTTCACATTTGGTCCTGTGAAAGGTGAGAGACTGTCCCAGGGGCCACCCAGCCATGAGTCTGTGTTTTTGAAGCACCCCCTTATTAGCCTCCACTCTTTGCCGACACCTACCGTATTCAGAGTTCAGTTTTGATAAAATATATGAAGTAATTTTCAGCCTCTCCTTACATGATATTGCCAAGTCTTCATCTCCTATCTTGCACTTGGACTGCCAGTTTTATCAGACCAACCCTAGTTTTAGTCAGAGCACAGCTGGCAACCACTATTTTTTCAAGCAGTCAAGTCCTTCCCTGTCAGAGTGTGAGCAGAAACATGCTGCCATTTTTCTGGAGCTGTTAAAAGGAGCCAGTTCATCATCCTTCTTCTCTGATAGGAAGGTGAAAGTAAGGGTAGGAGTCATAGCTTTCTGTCTAGATGTATTTAAGTTCATAATAATTATGTTTCCACCACAAAACCCGTGTGTTTCTTAAATGTACATACATTACACAAACACACACACGAGAAATTTCAGTACTTGCAATATGGATGGGTTCTTTCATTCTTCTTTAAGCTGTCCTTTATTCTCTCCTAAAAACACACAAAGGAGAAAATTTGACTGCCCAATTTGACTCACAAGGATTTGCATTGTCCAATCCTTTAACAACAGTCTATGCCAGCTCCTGCAGGAGAAGGTGCAGTTATGGGATAACTGTGGCCAGTCATCTTTTCCTTCCAGTCCTGACAGGTGCAGGTTGGTGCAGACTCTGAAGCAAAGTGCTTCAAAGCCATTTAAAAGAAGGAAAAAAAAATAATTGCCTTGTGTATACTGCCTATTTACTGCAGTGCATCTTCAGTCTTGGTGAGGTAGCACTACCAGAGTTATCAATTTAATGTTTTTGAATTTGCAACTGTTCAGTCTCATTGTAATTTCCTTGTACTTCTGGAAGGACAAACACAATCACAAAGAACTGAGCAGGGCTGTTAAACTGCTTTTTTTGACTTTTATCATAACCTCTCAATCTTTTTTTAGTGTAAATAGTCCCAATATCTGCAATTTCTCTTCACATTCAGTTTATGTTTCCACCCAGTAAAATCAAACCAGTTTATGTTACCATAAAAAAAAAAATCAATAGATTGGGTATGGCACAGACACTAATGTTAATGTTTTTTCCCAGTATTTGTGACTACTCCTGTTTATCTGTGATTTTATGCTTCAGCAAAACTGTATGCAGCTTCCAAACTCTTCAGCTGCAATCTGGTGGGCTCTGATGGAATTAATTTCGATTTTATTATCTTTATCTGCTCTTAAATATTTACCAGTACACCATAATCTCTTTTCTGTCAAACACTTTGTTCAAGGCTTTTTAAAAATTTGTTCTATGTTCTTTTAGAGTCTGACTGTAATAAGTGTTACATGATGTCACTGCCTTTTTACAAATATTTCAGATCTAATGGTATGATCACTGAATTCTAATTGTGTGTTTTATCACTTAGCTTTGTTCATTTTTTGAAAACAAAGTCCAGGACAATTATGATCCTCTTGCATCTCATGCAGGTGGGGTATAAACCCAACAGACTCTGAAAGAGTCCATCAGAAATTATGGTTTTGCTACTGTTTTTTTCCCCCCCAGTTATTGCTAATGTAGTTTTCAAATTGTGAAAATTTGTAATCCTGTTTGATGTATTTTTTTTGTTATCTTTAAATCTATCTACATATTTATTTTGTTTGGAAGATTTACTTATACATATAACTCTTTTCCTACTTCCTTCCCATGTTCCCCTTCTCCTGCTTATATCACTGCTGTGAAATCTACAGGGGTTTTTTTGCTGTATTACTGGATTTCCATGATTTATTCAAGTCTATATTATTTTGGAAATTAATATTATCCATTTTTAGGCTTCTTAATGCAAAAAAATATAATTCAAGCATTATACATACTGTATAAAATTTGTTCCAATATAGAAAAAATAGGCTTCACTTAATTTTTTTATTGATAATAACATTTTCTTGCTGGAAGGAACAATCAGCCTTTCCATTTTCTCTTACTTTGTTTTTCTCATTATACCTTTTCAGATTAATAGTATTTTGCTATCACCTACTTTCACCTGAGATTCAATGTTTCCATTCCACTGTATATCCAGTCCTACAATTAGCATTTGCTAATTAAAACCATCATATTTCACTGTTAATAGCCACTGTGTCCTCTTCGTTTCTTTGTTCATGTACAGTTTATTTTTCTTAGTCTGCATTGTTTAAGTACCATGTCAGGGCTGCCTCAATGCAGATTCAGAGCCTTCATCCATCAGTGACAAACTGAACTGTTTGTTCATCAAAAATTTTTGCTTAACTCCCAGATTCCTGAATGACTATAAGTGAGCTTGAACTCTTTACCTCTCCTCATCATCTCCCTCACTTCACTGTGGGGACTTAAATCTTGTTTTCAATGCCATCTACCTGGTCTAAATTCTGGCCCCGACTTCTCAGTAATGTCTCTTTTTTTCTGTGTGCTCATGGACTCTACTCTTCATGACAACTCAGAAGCATCGTGGCAATGGTTGCCAAAGAGGTACCTAGCACTGGGATTCACTGGTTCCATGTGAGGCTGCCAGTGGAGACAAGGGAAAGAGAAATACACCTCCAGAGAGCAATTAACGTTACCTATCTCAGGCACATGCTGTAGGACAGGCATGAAGCTCTGCATTGGCAATTTCTCTTCCTTTCTCCAGTGCCTGCAGTGCGAGCTCAGGTGACCAGCTCAAAGTTGGTGCCTTGCCTTACCCTGGGTGGCCAAAGGTAGGTGTGATGGATCCCACCCTCAGGTTCAGAGCATGACATCCAAAGATGATGCTGAACGTGTTGCCTCATAAATCAGTCCTGTTGGCAAGGAACTGACTGGTCCATTTGGGATCCAGGCATTTAGCCACTATGCAGGTGTGGAAAGAAGCAGGCAGCCCCACTCCACGTGGATATGGCCTGGACTGAGCAATCTCCCTGCCCAGAAGGGATTTTGCTGCTGAAGCTGTCACTGATTCAGCTTTCAGCTCCTGCCAGGTTGTTCAAAGACCCTGTGTACCCACACGATGTAGCAGAAAGCCTGTACTGCAGTTTCCAGATGTTGGCATCTCATGCAGCCAACTTGTGTACCCCAGTGACCTGTGAGGTCACTTATTTAATGTGTTTAATCCTGCCTCCCTTATTTCTGGTCTGTCAAAAAAATTCAAATTCATCTCCAAGCTTAATTTTATAATAACCCATAGGTAGTTTAAATATTTCAGTCAGTTCACCTCCTAATCACCTTTCCTTGAGGCTAAATAATTCCCATTTCATCATTCTCTCAGCTACTGTGCCAGCATTCTTCAGTACATTAATCATGTTGGTTGCCCTCTGCTGTACTTTCTCCATTTTATTTACATCTGTCTTCCACTCTCATGACCAAAACTGGACATTATATTCCAGATTTGGTCTACCACCACAGGGTCTTACATAGCAAAAATGTAATTTTATTGGCTTTGTTACAGATATACCTCTTTCTTAATGTGTACTAGCATCTTACCAACCTTCTTCACTGCTGCTGCCTGTTGAACTGAGAGCATGAGCTGGATCAGTCAAATACACCCAGGGCTTTTTCCTCTTCATGTTAACTACTTCATTACCAACTCATCCTTTTTTAGTTTAGTGCACCTCTGTTAATACCAACATTATTTACTGTGTATGCACTAGTTTTCTGTGAAGAGAAGAGGAAGTGAAGAATATTGCAATAGGAAGTGAGGATATTGAAACTAATCAGTGAATTTTTTTGTTGAAAACCTGGATGATTTCATTGGAATTTGTCTTCTCTTCTGCTTTATATTTAATGTTTCCTTTATGCCCTTTACATTTACATTAGTGTTACCAAAGCTATTCTATAAACATAAATCTCTCAGAGTTTCAATGATCCACCCTATTTTAGTGTCATTTGTATTATTTAATAAATGTAGAGAAAATTCTTAAAAGGGGCAGTCTGAGGATAGCAGAGCAGGGGTACAGGGAATCTTAAGAATCCTGACTAAATTGCTGGTCTGCTTTTCTCATATTTTTCCTAAAATACCCCAAAGAAAGTACTCCTATAACCAACCAACCAACCAACCAACCAACCAACCAACCAACCAACCAACCAACCTACCAACCAACCAACCAACCAACCAACCAACCAACCAACCAACCAACCAACCAACCAACCAACCAGCCACCCCCACAATTCATGCATAATGTGGACAAAATTTCTGTCCAGGTAAATATGGATGATCCTATTTCCTGGACAAAGCCAAACCTAATTTACTTCCCTCAAACATTTCGTCATGTAATCTTCCTAGGATTTCATGGAACCTTGTATTTAGACAGATTCAGAATTGTGAACCTTATCATAAATCAAGACACTTAGTTCTTAAAAATGTATAAGACACTGATCCAGAGCAAAGCAACAGAATCAAACACCATACTAGGTAAGTAGAGAGGAGGATGGGTAGAGCACACCATTTTCTTCTAAATTCCTTATTATTTTAGTGACAGATGATTCCAGCAGTTGTCAGGTTGGGACTTAGGAAATTTGAGTTCAGTTTGAGTTCAATTGAGTTCAGTTTCAGGACAAGTCATGTAATTTATCTTTGCCTCAGTTTCTCGCTGATGGCAGGTTCCCTGCAAATGCTGAGTGCACTGGATACCACGGTCATAGAGACCATATAACAAAATAAAGGACTCCAATGACAAGCTCATTTTAATCCCATTTTACTGGAAGCAAGGGCAATGCTTTTATGCAGCAATTTGACTTAAGTTGCTGATGACCAAATCCTGAGACATGGCCAGGAGTCCTGCCTGGGTTTCAATAAGCTGGAGGGAAGGACAGGGGTGGTTCCAGGAGCAGCCACACATCATTAAACCAGTTTGCCTCCTGCACTTACCGGTCCAAAAATGTGACTTCCACATTTCTCATGAATCCTTGTAAATAAGTGCAGCCAGAAAGGTAGGAAGAGGATTTACAAGGGCTAAAACCATGGGCCAGAATTCCCAGGAGATTTGTATTGTAACTAGACATTGTATTCCGAAAAAATATTGTGTCCTCTGAGAACAAAGCTACTATAAAGATTTTCAGGACGAATTATGCCTTTTGACTGGAAATATTCCAGGTTGTTTGGATAACTTGGTCACTTAAAAAAAAATAGAGAAGATATACATGTAAATTTTTTCATTAACCATCTAGATTCTTCCTCCTTTCGGCTGCTCAGACTTCACATTCTGCCTTTATTTCTACCTGGGTACCAACAGGGTGTCATTGAGAGCTATTTTTAATGTATATTTAATAATTATAGATTTTTAATAGTGGTGGACAAATTCTTGGAATATGATGCCTAAATACATTCAGGTATGAATGTAAGAAAATATCTGAGGAGTCCTGAATTTCTCTCTGCCTACAGCATCAGCCAACATTTCAATAGCTGTAAACAAATAAAATGGATGCAACTTGCTATACATCTGACAAAGCTCTGCTAATTCAGCTCACGTGAGGACTTGACTCCAGTGTTTAGACTGAATACATATGATGGTATTTATTTCTGCCCAGAAGGCAATCAGAGGTAGGATTTCGAAACACAGATTGTACTGGCATAATCCATTTAGCTGGGATTTAAGGATTAAAAAAGAGAGTAAGAGAATGACTTGGATGCCCATGATGTAAATAAGATTAGATAATGAATCATTTCCTCATGCGTTGAGAAAATAAGATTAGATTGTTGGTGGTCATGTGAACAGTTTTTCACTGATGACCAAATCCAGACCCCTGAAAATAATCCTTTGCTTGTCCTCATCTCTCACATTGTATCAGGAACGTGTCCTTACTGCTGATAGTTTTAGACATCAAGAGTGAATACTGCAGTTTTGTGTGACTCTAGGTTATGAGATAACAGAGAATTGGCAGTCCACAGTTTACCACCATTTCTGTTGCTCAATTTTTTGCCATTATAGTTAGTTTATGAAGATTGGAAGCAAGCTGAGAACATGGGAAATAATGGAGCTCTGCCGCCACTTTCATCACAGCCAGAGTTTATTTGGGGGTTTTTATGTAGTTTTTCTGTCCACCATATGAGGAGCTGAACTTGACCAATTTGTTATGGGATAATAACTAATAGTTCTGGAAAACAGCACTTGTTTAGCCATCAGCTAAACCTGGAAAGCAGAAGGAGCAAATGCTTTATTCATTGAACCTCCATCTTTTCAGGTTTCAGCTGTCATTAAACTTTTTTACCAAAGTAGTTTTAAATTACCACATTAATTTCAAAATCAAGCCAAGTTCCTTAGTAAGTGAACCATTTTCATCAGTATCTGAAAGAATTCATTATAAAGTTGATTCACTAAGAGCTCTCAACTTACTACATCAAAAGAACATCACAATTTTCACTCTTCATTATATTCTTACAGTAGAGATTCAAAACATTTATTGAGCTGCTTACATTAGGGATTCGTGTAAAACATTATAAAAGTATTACTGATTTTTTTCCTTTTTTTTTTTTTGGTAGCAATTTTCCTTCCCATCCATACATATGGGGCCAGTATGCCATGGCAGATGCATATTCAGCTGCTGTAAATCAGTACAGCTCTATTGACCTCCCCCAAGTGACTCCAGTTCGTAGAGATCTGACCTATTAAAAATCTTTATTTCTGCTTTTGCATGTTTATATCCTAGTCAATTTTCGGTGATGGGAAAGGTTGAGATGAAGGAGTAGATCAATGTGAGACCAATTGTTAAAATTTTAACTGTGTTCATTTGTAGAAATAATGTTGTGTTACTGTGAGGTTTGTATAACATAAAACAGTGGGGTCCATTTATGAGGTGAGCTCTTATGTGCTACCACAACACAAATAAAACCCTTGCTTTTCTCATCTAGCAGTAGCAGGAAATAAAGGTGAAAAAATAAGTGTATGGGGGAGAAGGCAAGGAAAGGGTTTGGGCAATTGTTTACCCAAATCCTCAGTACTGTGGTGATGTGTTTGCATCAGCCCTTTTTTGTTGATTACTTTGTATTTGTAATGGAGTTTTGATGTAGTTTGAAGGAACTGTGTTTGCCAAAATCAAAAGTATATTCTACTGAGTAAACAGCAGGAAAATCTTCGTATAGTCTTGTTTTGTAAATGAAATGAAGCAATTCCCTTCAAAATGGTGTTTGCTATTGCACTGAGCCTTCTGTTAAACTGGAAGTTAGAAAATTGTGCTCAGATCTAGTGAGGAGTTTTCAGGGAAATCTGATTTTACATTTGACATGGCAAAGTGACTTCACCAAAATAACACAATCACTGTACTGCCTGTCACACCTCTTCTCTAATAGAGCTTTCCTGTCAGAGAGCAGATGGGAGATACCAGTCCCAGAGATAGCCTAGAGGCTCCAGGCTGGGAAGATATTGGTTTAGAACTCTGAATATCCCTTTTCATAGCATGTTATAGTGAGCAACTATGGCCTGTTCCAGTCTTTATTGGTAGCCCGCTTCATATGAATCATTCCTCTGCTTCTGAAAACCATGGCTTAGAGGGAGTTTGTCAGAGAAGAGTTTTGGAGTTTATAATTCTTGAAGAAATTCTTCTCTTGGACATTTTCATGGAAAGAGATATCTGGTTCCAACATTTCCAAAAGCAGATCAATTTCTACCCAAGCAATAAAACACCTCAGCAGAAGGACAGCAAGAGCAATTCAAGAGCAATTTGCCCCTGCCTGGAGAGCCCTGGGCAGCAGGAAGCTTGGTGAGGAGCAGTGGATCACAGCAGCACAGTGTCCCACACCCAGCAGTGACAGAGCAGGAGCAGGGCACAGCGAGGGGTAAGAGGCCTGATTGCAAAGAGGAGACAGGTCTGGAGCAATAAAAACCTTTGCCAAAAGAGGTGTTAAACCTGGAGTTAATGAATGACATAAACTGTGTTTTCTGTAGGGTACTCGTTGCTTGTGTTCTCCAGGGCAGCTCCTTATGCTGGAAAAGGGAAGGTTGGAAGTCAAGGGCTCATGGACACAGGGGACAGTCCTTCACCCAGCTGGCCCCTGGATCACCAGCACAACTAAGAGTACATTTCACCTTCTTGAAGAACTTTCCTAATTTTCCTCAGCAGTGCTATGCAACAACCACTCCCAGGTGGTCACCAGTTCTTCCTAAAATCAGGGATGTACAGGAGTCTGAATTTTGGGATCTTTTTCCAGTAATGTAACACTGCACTTTCAGATAGGGTATCTATATGCAGGCAGTGTATCAGTGTGTTAATATTCTCTGGAAGAGAAGGCTCTGGGGGATTTGTTTAACTACTTGATGCCTCTGGGTGCATCACGTACCATTTGGGTGCTTTGTGTGTTCTGGCAGTGGGATATAAACTCAGAAAAACTTTCAGCTGTGACAGCAGCATTTGCCACTTTGCCTCCATGAATAACTGACAGGAAATGTGCCAAGGGTGTCAGAACCTGCTTTTAGAGACATTATCAAAGAACTTTTGGGGTGTTCAGGCTATGGAGATGAGTTGTTCTGTCGCAGCACGTTCTGTGGGGAAGTGGCATTGTGCAGCAGGTATGTTGCTATTGTTACATTATACATTTCTGATTATCCAGGGTTAGATTAGCAGGGCTGATTTAGGAATTCAGTGAAATGAGCTTGTACCTTCCAGGTTAACTTTGACTTGTAAAAATGCATTAAAGATGAACAGTCTTCAGTACTGTGCTCCTCAGAATTTTATAGTGAACGAGCTACATGTCATCGATTATTTACAGAGCACTCCACACCATAGTAATTCCAAAGTAATATCAAGATATATGTATCCTGAAGCTTGTTGGAATGGAAAAAACGTTACCAGTGATATTTTGTAAAATAAGTACAGTATAAAGGTCATTGTGGGGAGGTGTAAAATTACGGGATATCTTGGCCATGAAATTCAGTTGAAATAAGTTCAGAAATTATTAATCTGTCCTTAGAGTGAAATGATGCATTGGCAAATCTGCAGTGAACTGAATTTCACTTAGGTTTTTGTTTTAAGTGGAAAACTGAAGGGAAGAGAAACCCCAGCTGCACAAAGATTTTCGATTTCACCATGTTCCCACAGAAGAACTGCAGTTTTGACAGGGCTTCAGCTTCAACTGGCAGCACGTCCCATAAGAGATTTTTTTCCTTTCCTTTCTTATACAAAGACAGTGTTTAGTATTGTATCTCTGTGTGTTTGCCTGGAGCAATCTAAGGTACTATGGCTTTTCTAATAGCAATTCACATTTGATTTTCATACTGTGGCTGTTCAAGGTTTCCAGTAGTGTTTTAGTTTTAATTTGACAGAAATTAATAAGTTTAAGGAGAAAGATATCATACATCAGTGCTGTACAGAGGTATTGTCACACTTCCTAATTCGTTAGACAATAAGAATAATCTACCACTTCCAATTTAGACTCAGTAAAATAAACACATGTATATTAATGATTTTAAAATATTTCTGTTCAGCCAAGCATGTCTTCTTTATGCAGAATAGCATCAGATCAATAATTAGTTGCCATGCATTTTAATAACAAGAGTTTTTAGTTAGGATTGTTTTTCATAATTTTGCATTTATGTTTGACAAGTTCAGGAACTTGTCTTATTTGAAAGAAAAATATTAATGCAGAAATTACTTCTCATTGTATTATTGCTTGCCAAATCTAATATGTAAATACCCAGTAGAACTCATGCTTATGTTAATGGAGAGAGGATCATAGAAATCTTGTAGACAGAGTCTATTTGTCCCACTTTGTTCCACACATCAGTATTCTCTATGGTACTTAATTATTCAGCGTTTTAATTTTAAATTAAAAATAAATACTGTACACGAATGATAATTTGAGTGAAATGATAGGAAAACATTGTCACAGTGAAATGCAAGATAAGTTTCCTTATGGTGTTCTTCTGGTCAAAAAAATGTCATAAGGAGCTACTCCTTACATTTCCTACATTTAACTCCTTGCCATCATTATGGGTCTAAGGAACACATATCAGTGACTGATCATAATGTAGAAAAGAAAGGCAGTTGAAACCATTGTATAGCCAAAGGCACAGTGAAATTATTATTTAATACTGGATTTATTACCTCTGTGCACATTTTGTGGAGTATGCAGATTGTCACTTTTAGTTACAAAATTCACGCCTGCCATAAGAAGAAGATTTTATATATGGATTCTAATTTTTCCTAATAAACTTTCTCAAAATAATTAATTACCAACAAGCTTATAGCTGGAAATTTTGCCAAGATTTGACTGACCTAGAAGGTTGCTCATCTGTAGTTGGGTGGACTGCAATACCTGCCTGAAACAAGAGGAAACTTTTAATTCCTGCATGGACATGTCTGCAGAAGTGACCTTCCTCTAGAAAATGGCTTTTCATTTACATTAAATGCAGAGATTGACATCAGATATAGTTTTCTAGGGAAAACAAAATGCTATGAATATGTGATAGACCTAAAAACCGACTCCTTTAATTTGATACCAGGATGGATATGAAGCTTGATCACAGGAATAAGGAGACAGAAGCATCTCCTTTCCAATTCACTTTTGAATTTTTGATGTGATCAACAGTGGCAGCTGATGGTGATCACCGCCATGAGGCTGTCACACCAATACACCCCTCCTAATTATCCTGCTCCCACATTGCAGTGGCTGAAACACACCAAGATCTCAGTGATGAACTTCCTCGTTTTCCATACCTATACAATGGGAGAAGCAGTGCCTTTTGCATCTCTGCTTTGAACATGGATTTAGGTAGCTGTAGCCTTCCATGTCACACTGAAAAAAATATTGATTTGTGTCACCTTTCACTTAGAAATTATATATTTAAAAGTGATGAAAAATTATTATTTAAAATAATAAGTATACTATAGGTGGGAATGTAGACTGATGCAACAAGGTGTTAAATTGTACGGAAATATATTTAGCCACTTGCCTCTAGGTTTCAGAACATGTCAAAAGAATCTTACCATAGAAATAAGGCTAGAACTAGAAGGATCTTAATGGGTCACTTCCAGGATTTCAAAATATTCAGCTGTAAATTTTGAAGGTAAATACAGGTGCTGATTCCTTTTCAGAGTTCTCACGTGCTTATTCTTCAAAGCCCCACTTGTGTTTAGGTGCCTGTGCTGTTACCCAAGATACAGAGCCACCAGCAATGATCTAGATATTGAAACTCTTGCTTCTATTCTCCCTCAGACTGCAAACCTCTAGACTGTAAACTTGTAGACTGTAATAATTTGTAGAAACAAACCTAATTTCACAATTCCTTTACCTCACTTTCTTTTTTTTTTGTACCTGACTTCACTTGTGAGCTTCACCTGCAGGTGAGTGTTTCATGACCAGGGACCTCCCTCCTTCTCAGCCCAGTTCTGGGATAGTTCCTCTGGAAGGCTCTCTGTCTTCCTTCTTGGTTATGTGTGAGGATGGTTTTCTTTGCTCTCTTTACATGAGGAGCCATCTCAGAACTTTGCTTTGCTGTGTTTTGACACCTTTGCTTTTCCAGGCAAGTTTGGACCTGGACCTGGACTAAGCTGTGATCCAGTCACTTTCCACCTCATTCCTTTTTAACACGTTCCATTTCAACCACATTTTCAAACTCACCAGCTTGTTAGCTGCTTTTGCACTCATTGCATTTCCTTTGGGGCATTTGGAAGATGACCTGAGCTCTAGCAATACACAAACCAAAAAATTACACATTGTTATTGATAATACAGTTCAAGTAAAAGTCTGATTGTTGCATTGTTAATTCACAACGGAAACAAGCAGGAAGCCAAATCCCCAGTTGTTACTGGTGCTCAAAGCACATAATCCTGTACATTTATACTGAGTTCCACCTTGCAGGTAGTTGGACTTTCTCTTGTTGCACCATTCTTACGGAAGCCTCTTCTATGACAACTTTGCTCTTATTATTAGAAACCTTCTACTTCAGTTATCCCATTTATACTTTTTGCTTTAGTGCCAACAACCATCTGTAGTAGAGGACTTTTTTCTCTCTGAGGTTTTTCCCATGTTAAACTGTTCACCCCTCTTTCTCTTGTTTTCACCCCTCATCCCTCCTGTCTCAGCTGTCCTTCTTTGCACCTGTTTGAGTTTTTTGTTCTCGATTCTGAGGAGGGGAAATATTCAGACAGCTTCAAAGGAGGTGATGATACGAGTTCCTTGTGCAGTGGTGTCAGTTCTTTGCATTTGGAAATACCTTCCTGGGTACATCCTAAAGTTGCATTTGTCTTTTTGACAAGTGCATTATGCTGACACCTCACAGTGCCCACAGCCATGGGGGAGCCCGGGCTGGTAAATCCAGCAGCTCCTGTGAGCAAGCTGGGCAGATGCCACTTGTGCATGAAGGATGTGAATATTTTCTGCAATAAATCAACACTTAAATCTTCACTTTGAAAAAAGTATCTGTCAGTTCTAATTGGTAAATTTTAATAGTTTGTAGGCTATAATTTAATAATGAAGGGCTGGGAATTCTAAATGAAACAGAAGACAAGTATCAAAGCAAAATTCATGATAGAAAGAAGTTACTGCTAAAAGTCACATTATCCATTTATTATATATGGCGTTGTGGTTATCTGAATAAATATTCTTCTTTGTGTGCCAATGAACAAAATGGAAAGGTTTACTTGAAATGTTGAATCATGAAATAACATATTATTTTTTGCCATCTTGTTAATGGAAGCAAGATAATTTTCAGTGTAGGGGAGCCAGCCTTCTTCACTTAGAGGACAATTCAATAAAGAAAGGGATAGAAATAAGTCACTTACCCTAGCAACATATTCCTGTTAAGTGGGGCAGCAAATCAATACCACAGAACCAGAGGTATAGGACATTAATAATCTCTTCTAGATGTTAAGACAAGAATAGCCTTTTCAGTGGTACCAAGTCCAGGATATAGCTGTGTACTAATAGACAGATACTTAAAATTAAGATTGGAGCCATGTTTAATAATTAACTCCTACTTCACAGAGAAACTATAATCTGATTTATGAAGCAGGGTAGGATTTCAGTTAGTTTTTAAATGAGTAACAGACATATTTCACATTAAAGTGGCTGACCATGTGCATGAGGCTGAAATGGTGAATTCAGTTTTGACTTGGCAGCTCCATCTCAGTCCTGTCATTAGATAAATCATTGAACATGTGTGTTTCAATTCCTATATATGAAACCTTCCACAAGGTACTAACAGTTACAATCAAGCATCCCAAAGCATATCTAATATACCAAATATTAGGAACGGACTGAATTGATATTATAGATAAGTTTGAAATACATCTGCTTCTCTATGAAACAAGATCACTGCTGCAGTAAAGACAACTTGAAACTTTTTATTCTAGCTTTTGATTTGATCGAAAGAAACTATGGATTCATGGGATTGCTTTGGAGACTAAAATTCATGGTGGAACAGCAGCGTGGTTCTTCGTGCATTGTGGAGACATTTCCACTCCCCAAACCTGTAAAGCTCCAGAACTGTGCACCTTGCTAGGGGTGCCTATGTCCAGAGAAAGGGCTCTGCAAATGTGGATCCTCGTGTTTAACCTGGAAGTCTGACAAGTGCATACTCTTGAGAGTTGTTTTTCCCTCTGTCAACACAAGCCCCATTAGACTTCACAACACAGTTTTAACCTCAAAGCCCTTTAAAGTCAAAATTACTGTGGAGAAGTGGATGGATTGCCATATCCCTTCTGCAGTTTCAATTTAAGGGCCTGATCATCAAATGAGCTCACACTTTGGGCTTTGCAGTGGGTCCTGAACTGTCATTGCCTTGCTAATCACGCAGCCTGGTGCTGGTGATTAGAGAGAAGGAAATAAAGGCAGGGTTTGACTGCAGATCTGAACGTGAGCTTTCAAAGGTGACATTAGAGAAACCCCCTCTTGACTTGCAAACTTGACACAGAGTCAGAGAAAGATTAAATCCAGGAGCTTTGTTTTGACAGGGGGACATTTCCAGCTGCAGTGACACGTGGCATGGGTGGGTTTTAGCTGAATCACGATGCATTGTGGGTGGGCCATACAGAACCCTGGTCCAACTGCTCACAGCACCAGAAGTTCACTTTCTAATCAGACCTGCACGTTCAGCTTCAGTGAATCTGCTGTTCTGAATCTGTGGAGCAATGCTTTTCAAATACAAGACATTGTTGAAGTCAATAAATATAACGAAATTGTGTTATACTGGAAAAAGGATAATAACAAATTTTGGCAATGCCTTAGAATATAATGTTCTTCTGATATTGTTCCACTGCAGGTATTTTTACTGAGAGGAAATTATGAAATTTCAAAATGGTAAAGTCTCCGAGGAATGGAAACAGTGATCCACAGGAAGCGTAAGATCCAAAATCACAGAGGTAAAACGAGAATTGAAATCAACTCAAAAGTAGCAAAAGAAATTAAAACAAACAGTGGGGTTTTCAGCCATCAAAATTGGATGAGAGTAAGGAAAGTAACAGTGAGGTTGGCTTGAGGGAGGATGGGTTTAAGATTGCCGTAGTTGCTTTTCAAAACTGAGATGATTTTGTGGCTCCATGTTCAATTTGGACAGTGGCTCTGAACTTGGATGGGAGAAAACTGGCTTCGTGGGATTGAGTTTGGAAGGGTGAAAATGATGCCTTTGAGGTAGAAGTAAAATTCAGGGAGTGGTTTCCAAGCATCTGTGTCCCAGCTGTCTGAAGGAATTGGCATTCAAAACTGCACTTCTGCTTGAAGGGTATTTAGGACTATGTTAAAGTAGGGGTGGCAAGAGACATTTCAAATATGATTCTTGTATTTAAAATAGGAAAAAAACCTGTGTTCTAGTCAAATGTAGGCGTATTAACATGGCATCAGTAGTACACAAGGCATTAGAGTGCTTTTGGAAAGCAGAGGAATAGAGAGCATAGCAAATGGAAGAAGTAGGATAACACACAGAATAGGTTTACCGAAAGCAGATTTACGAGATTAACTTGATAATCTTTAGATTATCCTGATCTTTTTAGACAAAGAAAATGGCAATAGATGTGATGTGTATACACTGTGAGAGAAACATCTGACACAGAGCTACATGGAGAATTGTTTGATTGGGAATGATGAAGATTAGGCCCAGGATTGTAAAATAAATAGAAACTGGCTAAAGGAGATAATAACAGATGATGCTGGAAGAGGAAATACCAGGCTGGAGAGAGCTAAAAGTGGAGTTTGTGAAGGCAGAGTCTGGGGACCAATATCACTTAATATTTTCATTAATCAACTAGGCACAAAAAGAACCTGCTAGAGAAATGTGCTGATGGCTGGAGGTGGGAGGGTTTGTCAATAGCAAGGAGGCTGACAGCATACAGAAAAACAGAATATCCTCAGGGACTGGGAAGATATAAATGGGATTACACGGAACAGTTCAAGTTGCAAGGTCAGGTAGCTGGGAACTAATGACAATTTCTAATATAAGGTAAGGCTTGTTGGTTGGACAGATACAGGAGAATGGGGCATATATTTGGCACTATATCAAAAGAAGCATTTCTAGTCAAGACGGGAAAAAATTAATGCCCTTTAGAAGGCCATAGTAAGACTTTTTCAGGAATGTAGTGACCAATTGTAGCCACTGGTGTTTGAAAGAAAGAAATTCAACCTAGAGCAGGAGCAGAGAATGGTGAATAGTTCAGTGGGAGAAGAGGCATTGTGCCCTAGCACAAAGCCTGCAGAGAATCATCCATAAACATGATAGGAATGAAGGGGATTGTTTTGAGATTAGACAATATTGTTACATAAATAACTGTAAGCCAGCCATCAGTAAGTTACCCTGTATTTTAGAAGAAGGTTTCCAATGAAAGATGGGAGTTTCTGGAAAAGCCTTCCACAGCAACAGTGGGGAGAACCCCTGTCAGTATTTCCGTGATGGAGATGGGCACGAGTCTGAGGGAAGCAGCAGATGTCTGTCTGCTGTGGCAGCACACGGGGCTCTGTGACCCCTGCCCCATCTTCCTGTTCTCATTCATTCTGGTCCCATATTCACATAAATCCAACTCGGCTTTTACCCCTGAATCCCCTCAGGTGAGCCCCCAGCACCCCTGATACGGAGCAGGGTTACAGGAGTTCTGCAGCATTGGCAGAGAGGGGTAGCAAGGAGATGCTCCAGCCTTAGGAAATTGGGGAAAGGAAAATGTTTTGCCTGTATCCACCTCTTTGGCAGTGAGAAATGGGGGGGCAGTGGGGTGGGAAGCAGTCAACTTTACTGCATAAATACCTGAAATAGAGCTCCTCACAGGTAAGAGGTGGGTTTGTCCAGTTATTATTTTGCCTAGTCAGGCCATCACTATTTTAATCCAAAATGTTCAGCTGAAAAATATCAGCTTCTTATTGACAAAATGAATACTGTCCCCTTCCCCTGCCATTAGGGTTTCTGGGTTTCTGCTAACATCTCTTCCATTTTCCATATTTAATTTGTCTAGCAGAACGAAATAAAAACTTGCTGACATTTTCAAGGAAATCAGGTACTTCCCCTGAAAGTTTTGATGGAAAATTTTCGAAGAGCCCTGAGGCTCAGGAGCTGGTTGCATCGGGGTGTGGCCAGCTAAATCTGCTGCCTGAATCAGTGGGGGCAATGCCTGAGCATCTCTCAGCCTCTCCGGACCTCCAGGTGATTAGTTCTGGGAGGAAAAGCTCTTTTCCAGCAGCCCACGTGCTCTGGGTGGCTCCGGCTCTGCTCTCGCAGCAGTTCTGGCTGACCTTGATGCGAGTGGTGCAGAACGCGGCCGCCTCCCCTCCCCTTCCTCCCCCTCGCACTGCGGAGGCACAGGAAAAACTGACCACAGCCTAGCCCTAAATGCTTTATTTTTAACTTTTGCCAGACAACACGTGAATCTGAGGCCAAACAAAAAGAGCCGGAGAATGGGGTGTAAGTGCTTGTCAGTGTCAGCCCCGATCATTGTCAAAGAGGGGCTGGATTCTGCAGCTCGCTGCATGCAGAGCTCGGGATCCTTCGGTGCTGCTCTGAAGCCACAGCCACGGATGCCTAGAGAGATGGATAAAGGCAGACAGACACAGATACAGACTGACAGAATCAACCCCCAGATGGATGCTGCTTGAATTTACCAGGAATTAAGATGCTGAACTGCTTAAGAAAGAGTTCCATGATCTAATTAAGTCTCTTTTATGTCTCCTTTTCTGTTTTATCCTCCACCCTCTTACAAAAAAAGTACTTTGTGTTATTTGCAGATGGAATTAGAGGAAAATTGTCTATGGACTAAGTGAAATGGTTGCATTCTTTTGTACTAGCATTGAAGGCTTGTGTTTTTTAAAGGAGAAGAAAATGCAGTAGGACATAATAATGTCATACGTTCTAACTTGCTCTTGCAAATCAGGACTTCCTGATATTTTCCTTTTCAATAAAAATGCTATTTATCATTATCAAATGAAGTGTTAATGGAATCAACTCAAACATAAACTCATGCTTATATATATATCTATATAAATAAATATAATATATACATAAAAAAATTCCTCACTGCTGAGAATGATCAAGCACCTTGTCAGCAATCCATATTATATTCGTTAATTTGATTCCTGCCAAAAAATCACTTAAGTGAGACCTTCTGATTTCTTTCTTTAACGCTTGAGGCTCCTTTCATCTAAGCAATATTTATTAACCTATTGCTGAAAATCAGCATAAGCACAAGCTATATTTAATTTGTTCTTTTCTTGTGCTTTGGGTTTGGTTGTTTTTCGGCTGGTTGTTTTTCTTTTTCCCCCAATGTGGTTTTTTTTTTAATTCCAGTGTAAGAATTAGAAATTGAGCATTGGTCAGTATGAAAATAACCCACTGGTTTAGAGTGTAACAGCTGAGAGGACAAAAAGTAAGGCTTATTATGTTCTTTTATATGCTTTAGGGGAGACTGGTTTTTGTTTAATTCCAGGACTAATAGTAGAGACAGTAAGAAAAGTCACCTGAAGAACAACACTGTGACCTGATGACTGCGGTGTGGGGCACAGCTTCACACCCTCTGCTCTCTCCCCAGTCTTGCCAGTGTCCCCTTCTGCTACCCTGAACAGCAACTCTCACTGGGTCCCCATCAGAAAGGTGGGTGCAAATTTACTGAACTCCTCAGTTAATTTGAAATTTGCAGATTAAAAGTGATATAAGACTAGATAATCTTGTTCATACGTTCACACCAAAAAATGACTTAAACACCCAGTAATCAATAAACTCTGCAGTGAAACCAGAACAAATTTGGAGACAAACAGTCATGGCAATTTTTACACACCTGGCAGATACACCTGTCCCTGAATGGAAGAAATCCTGGTCCTATTCCTATCAAAGGGGTTTTACCACTGAGATGAACATGTCCAGGGTTCCACTCACACTTTCCAACACCCAGGCTTGAACAAGGCAGTCTGGAACGAGGCAAACTTGCCCCCGTGTTCAGCAGGGTTTGTCCTTCTCCCAGCTCTGCAGCCAAGGGAAAAACACTGCCAAAACTAAACTCTCTCTCGTAGATTTTACCCGAGGTGAGGCTGTGGCTACAGACTGATGTAGGAAGGAGCTGTCCTGTCTGGACACCCCCAATATTCCTACCAGGAAGGATGAACTTATTTTCCAAGTTGCTGTAAGAAGATGATTGTGGTGGTGAGATAATCCTTATAAAAATTATCGTAATCTGAGAGCTGGAGTAGAGAGATACCAAAAAGGAACAGGTAAAAAAAGTTATTTTATTTTTTGGCCCTGTTTATTTAGAGAAGTGGATGGCCCTCAGTCAGGTGTTGACATTGCAGCCCTTAGAGGAAGTCCTTCACCTTCCTTGTCAGGCAGGCAGAGAAATCAATGGCATAACTTGAAGAAATTTAGAGACTGAATCAACCTCAAATTTCCTGAGAACCCAAAATAAATAAGCTTTGCTCGAGCCACTCAGTTCAAACACATGCCCAAAAGATGTTATACCTCACAAGTATCACTTGCATTTGTACACATTGCGAAATAGAGTGGGTAATAAATCTTCTTACTATTTATTGCTCTGCCAATATGTATCTTGGCAATATTAAAATATATGCATGCATGCTTATGAATTTTATTTCTCTTCAAAGGAACCAGCTCCTTGTACTAACAACCACAGCTCTGACTTGATAGACTCCTCTTTACCTGGCATGCCTATAGAAATCTCTAGAGAATTAGAATTCTCATTAAGTGCACTGGAAAGCAGAATTTAATCAAATGTATGCCAAAGCTCGCTGTTAAAAATATGCAACTATAAATTGCGTTTCTGTAGAAGTTGTTGCAGTCCTACAGTGACCACTGAAGTCTTTTTATTTATTGTACCATGAATACAGAATAGATAAAATTAAATTTCCCATAATCAATGGCTCCAATTTACATGTGTTGCTTGTCAAAGTGACTTTCTCCAGTCCCCACAAAATGCTATATAATGTGACATCTCACAAGTCTTCAGGAACATCCTAAGACGAATCTGAAAGATAAATATTGCAGTTGTGAGTCTTCCTGTCATGACTCAAATAATTTTAAAATTGCAGAGATATATTCCTCTAACAATGTTAAAATTGTTCTAATGCAGGATGAAATTGTAGTTTTAGTCTCTGTAATTTTTATAGCAGCTTGTAATTTCCATGCACTTGTTACAATTCTCAGATCAGGAGAAATTACAGGAGAAAATGTTTTCAATAGAAAATCTGCTCTGCTGCTCATCTTGTCTGTGAAGAATGTAGCCAATATTTAGAATCCAGGAAGGCTTTTATGAGTTGTTTGATGCTGTGTCAAAGACAGATCATTTGATTTGGATTAGCATCGTTCCTGGAGTCTGTTAAAGGGATAAGTGTGAGCCCACCTCCTGGTTTCTCCCCAAAACATACTTGCCCAAGTACTGATGAACTCATTCAATCCCTTCTGTTTGGGCCACTCCCCAGCAGGCTGGGAGAGATTTGAGAACCACAAAAAGTCAGAGTGAAAAATTAGTGTCCTTTGGTTGTGCTCCGAATTGGTTTTAAGTCCCCAAATTAGATGATTATGCTATGATTACCCCAGAAGAGATTTTAGAAGAAGCACTTGAACAGCAAAACCCCTCAAAATGCAGGTACCTGAGGTCTGCTGGAGAGCTGTTGACATTGTGCTGGTGTGGGGATTTGTACCCCAGTGATCCTTTCAGGTGCCTGTGAACACAACGCTGTGCCAGGCTGCACAGACAGGCACAGATCCAGGTTTTAATTTGGATTGAACTAGTGGGGAACACTCTGGAGAAGCACAAGGCAGCCCAGGGGAACCCCTGCATGGATGTTTTGGTGAATAAGGAGGGTGGTAGTACTCCAGGTAGAATTTAGGGGAGGGTTTGTGCAGCTGAGGAAGGAAGAGTCCCTCAGGAGATGTGACAACATACAAGGGGATATTTTGAGTTTATATCCAAGGGAACAAACAGGAAAATCATCTGCTTGTTGTGTGTCTAGGCCAGATCCCTGTGCCTTTCTCTGTATCTTTGGGAATAGTCTGAATTTCCTGACTGGAGAAGCGTCAATTATGGTTCATGTCTGTGGTTGGTAGGAGCTGCCTGCATCCCTACCCCATCCCCACTGCAGCTGGGAAAATAACCCTGCTCTTAGGACAAGGAAGTTGTCCACAAAGCAAAGAGAGGAGACTCCCCAGGGTAGGATAAGGGACCAAAATGGCACATCCTGTCCCAAATCCATCAGGCTGGAATGAAGGGGAGGTGCAATATCACTGGCAGTACCTGGCTGGAGGGAATTGGAACTGGGGAGTGAGATGTTTTAAGGGGATGAATAAATAACACTAATTGCTTGTGTTTGACACTGAGAAACATTTTGTAACTCTGAAGCAGATTTTGAGACCTTTTTTTGAGACCTGTTTTTTTCCTCTTATAGTTAGTGCACAGCCTATGTGCTAAATCCTGTTGTGGTGCCCTGAGGCTGGTGGGAGATGGGGTCAAGAGCAGAGTCTCTGTGCAAGCTTTGGCCCTTTCTCATTCTCTGGCTGCCAGGACTGTCTCTGAGACACGGCCCTAAATCACAGACCTAGAGAGGAACAAACCTGGCCTAACGCTGCCTATGCTTTTACACCCTCCACCTTCTTTGAATCAGAAACCAAATAAACACCTTCATTTTTCAAAGGGAAACTGCTGTAGCACCAGTGCTGTAGCACCTCAGGAGCCGGTTGCCTGAGTGCTCAGTGCTAAACCCAGCCTTTCTGTATCAGATCACATCTTTTTAGCTCATTCTCCCCATTCGTAAGGTCTGAAATTCTATAATTACAAATTAAGACAAGTGGGCAAAACAGTCTTTCAGCTAGAAACTGATAAGACTCCCTCCTCTCTTAAAATTGATGTATATATTTTGTTCCCATAAAGAGCAGTTGGATACAGCATCACCTCAATTATAATGAAACAGCAAAGAAATTCCACGTTGGGAAAGGTTTTCTGAGGGTATATTCTCAGTTACTGCTGAAGGTTAAAAATAACCTTCTCAAGCAGTAAATTGGTTGAGACAGTAACAGGACCAAAATCATAGTGAAATCTAGTAATGAAATATTAATGCTAGCATGTTAAGCTGGGAAAATAATAAAAATTCATTTTGCAGAGCTGTGTGGATCATATTAGTGGTGTCCTGAGCAAGCTTGATTTTGACGTGCAGGGCTCTCTACCTATGTGCTCCTCCTATGTACAATTCCTCAATTCCTATTAGCAGAAAAGATGACCAAACTCTTAAGTCATGTAACTGCTTCAGGAAAGCAAAGAAACCCTGTTGGAGTACATGGCAGCAGCTCTCTAGAATTAGAAGGCATGTTGCGAGTGACACAAAAAGAGCTGTCAAGTACCTGGTGCTTTGCTTTACTGCTCCTCTAAATGGCCATTGTAGAGCTGTGCCAGACATATGGGGAAATTTCATTTCTAGGGCAACATTATTTTGCGTGAAACCGAAATAAGATAAAAACTAAGCGTAAAGGTATGTTTGAATTTCAGATTGTGCTTGATCTTTGTATGCCAAGAGGACCTCCCTTGGATACTCAGCCTAGCTGCAGGCTTTCTTTCAGGTCCTGGAACCTGCAGCTTTCAGAAGTCAGGCCAATTTAAATTGTGTAGACTGTGCTGCTTTACATAACCCATTTGAATTTAAAAACCTGCAAGGTAAATAGGTACATTCTGCACACGCCTGTCCTACTGGCTTAGGGGTAGCTTTAATGTCACACAATTAAACAAAGTGGGGAGAGGAAGCCCAGCAAGATCCAGCCATGTGGCTCTGGCTGTGCCCAGTGCTCCCTGGAGCAGGAGTGGTGGCTGATTCACTGCCCAGCCAAGGTAACTCCATTTTATCAGTGTCCCTCATCATCCAGCTCCAGGGACTTTTGACCCCACAGGGCACCTCGTGTGTTGTTAGCAGTGGCTATATCCCAGCTGGAGGTGGCTGAATTGAGCTCGTGGGTGTGACAGGACTGTGTTTGTTACTCTCTACAGCAGGACCTCCAGAAAGCCAATTTTGGAAGCAAGGTGCTGAGCCTGAGATGGGTCTTCACAGGGGCAACGAAACCCACAGGGACAGACATAAAGGCCTTGTAACTAATCTGCTCTGAGGGGAAGGGATGTAAATATGGAGAGAGGCTTTTTACAAGGGCATGTAGGAACAGGACAAGGAGGAATGGCTTTAAACTGAGAGAGAGCGTGTTTAGATTAGCTATTAGGAAGGAATTCTTCCCTGTGAGGGTGGGGAGGCCCTGGCACAGGTTGCCCAGAGCGGCTCTGGCTGTCTCATCCCTGGAATCATTCGAGGCCAGGGTGGATGCAGCTCTGAGCAACCTGGGACAGTGGAAGGTGTCCCTGCCCATGGCAGGGGGTTGGAACAAGGTGATTTTTAAGGTCCCTTCCAACCCAAACCATTCTGTGAGCTTATGATTTTGTGAAATACCACAGGCTTGCTCCAAAGGCCTTCAGAAACCCTGCTCCTCATTCCAGGCCGGGGTCTTTCCTGATGCCAAGCAGCCACTGAGTTTCAAGGCTGAATTAACTCCAGGACATCACTACTGCGCATTTTTTTTTGCTTCCCTAGGGCCTGAATACTGTAGGGGTTTGCTCCCCTTGAAGCCTCAGTCAAATCAAATACAGAGCTGCTTTGCTGCCTGTGAGTCAAGGATAAGAAAGCTAAAAAACCACCGCAGCAGCTTCCTGGACAGCTTCCTGCCCGTGAGCATTCCTGGACAGCCTGCCTGTTAACATCACCCCACAGCCAGCTCCCTCAGGGACAGACCCCCTGGCCTGGATTTTGCCTGTCCCCTTGAGATGAGCCTCAGAGCCCTTTGTGGGGACACTCCAGGGTGACTTTGCAGAGCGTGGGTGCGTGTGCCCTGGGGCAGAGCCTAGGCAGGGTGATCCCGGAGGATGAGGACAGAAACGGAGCACAGAGCATGATCTGTTTTAATGGATCCTTCTGCTGCTGCTGAATAACTTCCCAGTTTGGATTACTTTTACTGCAGGCACGATTAGTTAGCAATTGACAGGGCAGGGGGTATCAGTGGGGAGCCCGCAGCTAGCTAAGAATATGAGCCAAACAAACATTATTTTCCAGCTTATTGGGAGAAAAACCTGCAGAGAGCAGAAAGTTTGTCCCTCACTGTTTTCCTGGGTAGGGGTGCAGTCTTGAAAGTGATGAGACAAACACTTGAGGATGGCTGATAGCACTGGAGTGCAGAAAAAACAAGGAAATGATACTGGATCCCAAGGCGTAGGAAAAAAAAGACCTTCTAAAGGCAGCTCAGTATTAGAAGAAAAGCTTCCTGAAACCACGTGAAGTCACTAAAACAAGTCTCTGAAATGCTACACAAATGGTTCTCACCTCCTTCCACCTGAAAGAACCGGGCATGTTCACAACATGTTTCTTCAGTGTTTGCCTTTGAATAATGAAACAAAATATAATGGTCAGTGAAGTTAAGCCACTAAGAGTGAATCAGTTCTGTTTCCATCAGAAAGCAGCCTGGAATACCCTGTACCACTGAAGCCATCTGTAGTTCCCACATCGATTTTCCTCTCCGCGGCACCGAACATACAAAATCAGCAGGTGCCTTTGAGTGCTCTCTCAGCCACATGGAGAAAATAGATAAAAGCCCTCTGGGCCTCCTGTACGTCTGTGTGCAACCTCACCTGTGTGACACCTGGCTGTGCCCAGCACAGAAACAAGCACAGGCAGGCTTGGCAGCCTGCTGAATCCGCATATTTGTGCTGGAGGAGAAAGTGCTGCCAGGAAGCAGTGACCTGCCTCTCTGCAATGATGATGTGCAGCGTCCCAACAGGAGCAGCTTTGTTGTGTGCCAAGCACCTCTGAGACAGAGGAGGCTGTGCCCAATTTGGTAGAAATAAAGCTCAACCTCCTCTTTCTGTTATTTGCCGTTCTTGTGGAAACTCTGCTTCCCCTGATCCGCTGCAAAATGCTGTTTTCACTTTTCAAACTTCTCAGCCACAGTTGTGGCCTTTTCAAGAGAAAATGCCTTTTTAAATGTGTCTGAGGGCATGGGAGCTTCTTCCCTGCCCCTAATGTTCCATTCACCTGCCCTTGCCTTGCCCAGGCAATGGCACAGTGCTGGTTCCATCTGAGGCAGTTCCTGGCACGTTCAGTGCCTGGAAAACCCACTGGCTCCATTTTGTCAATGGCTGAGCACTGACAGTTCCTGTGTCCCTCCTTTAATTAGACACTCTAAAAAGTGAGAACACCATCAAACAAGGTGAGGTCCCACTATTACTAACTAGCAAGTGACTGTATATTTAGATACTTAGAAAAATCCAAGTTAAAACCCGTGAGCTTAAGATCAGAGACAAAAAAAAAGCCTTTTTATCTTTTGGAGCTCATTTGAGCTCTCAAGTCAGGGAATGAGCCCACTTCCCAAGACCTCAGAGCCAGAGCTGTCTCTAACCTCTGCATTCAGCATTGCTGCCACTGGTCACAGCACAAGCAGCAGAGACCTTGGCAGTCATGATCTGCAGTGCAAGGGCGTCCCCTAAAAAAGCCACTGCTTTTGGGGCACCCAGGACACAGCACCAAATCCACAGGGAATGCTGTGCCTGCAAAGCAGAGGTGCCCCCCTCTTTCCCAGGGTGTTTGCTGTGCTGGTTGGTGTGGGGAGCAGGGCAGCACTGAGCCCTGTGTCCTGCAGAAAGCCACAAATGCCAGAGGAAGATGATGCAGTATGAATTCAAAGGTTAGGCTATATTTTGCCCCTCAGCTCTAAAGGAGAGAATCACTACCTTCTGAGATGGATAGTATCATTAATCAGGCACTGAGAGTTCAGTCCCTTGTACGATGCCAAATCATCTGGACTTTTATCTTCCCAGCCCTGCACAGAAGACAAATCCTGGCCTGCTAGTGCTTGGGAAGGGGGGTGGGGAAGAAGTTATTAGGAGAAAATTTTTGAAGCATAAACAAAATTTCAGCAAAAGGTTGTTCCTGCCATGACACGATTATAAATGAGATGATCAGCCACAGAGAACATTTTTTTTCGTGGCTTTAGCAAAATTCTGTTTCTGTTCTAATGGTAGAAGTAAAATATTTAAAGGGAGAAGGAGAGGGCTCCTTTAAAAATTCCAGATATTTTAATTAATGCCAATAGCATTAAAATATTATGGCTTGAGATGCTTATGAAAAGTCTCTTTTATTCATTAAATTTTCCAGACCCAACATAATTAGAATTCTTAACATTTGTGATCTCTCAGCATTGGCTTCCAAAATTAATGGTCTGAGTAATTTCTTACAGCAGATGAACTGAGTTTCAAAATAAATGTATTGCAGTAGTAAACATCAGCTTTCTGTAAAGGAAGGATGTGCCAGTCAAAGACAACTGTCAAGAAGGAAAGCACCCTCCATTTTCTCTCTCCTGGATTTCCATATTCAAAGAGCAGAATGAAGGATTGTATTCCTGTAGTTAAAATTTACGGAATCCACGAACAGCAGCCGCCTGCACCACTCTTGTGTGCGAACCACGCCGTGGTTTTGGTGTCCCACATTCCCTCTGCCACCCTGGGTACAGGAGAGGCTGGTGCTCGGGATGGGTTTGGGAGCACAGGTGAGTCAGGGATGCTTTTCCCACAGGTCCCTGCTTTGTTTGCTGTGGAGGCTGGGAGGGCTGTGGGAATGCAGCTGGGCACGGGAGGCTGTCCCAGCTCAGCCGCCTGGATGGACCTGCCAAAAGCTCTGTGGGCCTGGGAAGGGCGTTTAACCCAGCTTTTTTCATGGGGTTGCTAAACGTTTGCTGCTCATTTTGGCACCTGATTTCCCGAGTGTGGAGCACTTCCAGCTGCAATTCCTGCTGGTGGGCTGTGAACCCAGGAAAAGCCACGCCGAGCTCGGAGCTGTAAAACCTGCCGCTTCCGACCGGGCACAGTGGGATCTCGCAGCGCTTCCTGGCAGCCTCCTGATGGTGAGACCCAGGATCCTGGATCCCATTCCCAGCCCTGGAAAGCCGGCAACTCTGGTGGGTGCAAATCACTCTGCCTGTTCCCCTCCATCTCCTCCTTGTTCCAGTTCTGCCTTTTCTTTGCCTTTGGGATGGGGCTACTCCCTTCTGCACAAGCTGGAGGGCAACATGAGCCCAGCAGGACAGGATCCTCTGTGGTTTTAGGATTCTCAATGAAAGAAAAGTCTTTGCTGAAGAAGTCAGGTTGGAATTTTTCCAAATGCTTTCACTTGGCCACACTTGCATAGATTTTCACGGCAGTAACAAAAAGGCACATCCTTAATACAAAGGTCACAGATCGACTAAATTTCTACTCCCCTATCCAAACTGTTAGGAGTCGTGATGCATCTTAAAGAAGAGGATGTCAGTTCTTTTTCTCTTTTACCATTACAAAACAGTGCATTGTTCCCTGGCCTTGCCCTTGGGAATAGCTATATTGTTTTGGCTGAAGCTTTCCAAAAAAATTCAGCCTGCGGCAGATGCCCAGGATGGAAAAATGACAAGTTACTGGTCAAAATATGACAGTTATAAGCAGCTGAAAATAGAGTCTTGTAATTGGAAATGTCAGACGGTCTTGACAGTAGGCAGTGCTACCAGCCCACCAACCTCGGGAAGTTTGCTCAGGATTTCATGTGTAGGTAGAGGCAGCGTGTGCCCCTCCTAGTAGTCTTGGTAATATTACAAGTGGCACAAAAAGGAGCAGCAAAGTTTCCTGGGTGTCAAAGCATGGCACAAATGGCATTCCTGCTACTGGCAGAAGCTGGAGAACTGCTGTGCCAGCTTAGCACAACCCCACTGCTACCTCCTGCCCCTGGGGCCAGGGGAAAGCTCTGGAAACAAAGCAAGGACTGAACACCCACCCACGCCTCAGCTTCTCTGTAGCTGGTGCTTTGGGAGTGGAGCTGGATTCGCTGGCATTAGAACTGCTAAACTGGGGCAATTTTGCAGGGAGGGAGGGCAGGTCTGTGTCCCCAGCCCCTGTGAGCAGAGATCCTGCCCCCAGCACTGCTGTGTGGAGGTGTGGTGGGAGTGTTGGACCTGCTCTGCGTTTCTAGACAGTTCTTGTTCTGGTGTGTGTGCAGAGGCTGGGCTTGATTCTCACAGCTTTCCAACTTTAGCCACCCATCAGACTTTAGAAAGCCATTTGACTTCTGAGAAGTTTAGAAGGCTCCAGCCAGAGCTTGCACTTGAACCAGCTGGTCAGTGCCTGCCTTTCAGACACCTTCCCAGGAG
Source organism: Pachycephala philippinensis (assembly GCA_013397055.1). Taxonomy (NCBI): domain Eukaryota; kingdom Metazoa; phylum Chordata; class Aves; order Passeriformes; genus Pachycephala; species Pachycephala philippinensis. The sequence goes on along the minus strand of VWZT01010739.1, from coordinate 88,157 downwards.
GGAAATTCACCTTTCCCTGGTGCAGGGGCAACCAGCCAGCCCTGTAGTAAGTCACTGCAGTTTCATTAAGTTTTATATTTAACTTCCCCTCAGCACCTGGGACCAGAAGGAGTGTGTTTGTGTCTTGGAGCTGGAACACTACATTGAATTACCTTGTTGGTTTATCTGGTCATAATAGCAAGAGAGATCCCAGTGCTCCAGTTAAGAGCCTGTCAGCATTTCCATTATAAACCCCTTATTCTCAAGAGGTTTTAACTTAGCTTTAAAAATCTGTTCCATTGAACAAACTTAGTTTATAACATGGCAAAGAACAGTATTTTATCTCTTAATATTGAAAATACACACAGAGTCAGTTCATACTGAAATATATATGTGTGTAGCCAAAGACACACTGGGTTTAGGCAGTGATCAACCTGATTGGTGTCTTCTCTGCTTTTTAATTTAGCTGACACGATATTATTGCTCTGGCTATTTAAATAGATAAGCTACTGTGGTTTCACAATCTCTTCCATTACTGGCACACAACGCCTCTAATATATGTTAATATGATTATTCACAAGTGCAGCAGAGTCACACTGGAGGAAGCATAAGAGGTTTGGCACAAAGGGTGCTTGCCCTCCTTTTCCTTTTATTCCAGACACTCATTCAAGGACACTTAACTCCCCCTCTGAAAAAGCAAAGCAAAAGCCTCGACCAGCTGCCTGGCAGTAAAGATTTGGCAAATGTGTTTCTTTAAACAAAAAGTTTCTTGATTTCCTAGCAGAAAGCAGCTGGGGCAGGGTCCTTCAGAGGAGCAGTGGCTGCTTGTCTCACCTGAAGATCCAACATCTTTGCTTGGGAGGGTTTGAACTCCACGACAAAAAAGCACCATTCCCATCTGGGGCACATGGCCAGACAGCAGGGCTGCTGCACATGGTCCCTGTAGGGCTCAGTGGATTGTTTCCAAGGTTTGTTTTTTTTTTTCTCCAGACACAGGCTGGCACAGAAAGGAAGCTCCTTCTCCCAAAGCCTCCTCCAGCCCTCCTGAGAGCAGGTGAAGCTTGCCAGACGCTGGGCAGGGTAAGCCTTTCAAGGAGCCTCCACAGGGAGTGTCAAATAGAATCTATCCCCTAGACATTTATCTTTTTTACTTCTGGACAAATTCCTCTTTATGTGTTAAAGAAAAATATTTCCCAGTTTCTCTGACTTCTGAAAACCCAAGGCAAGGTAGCTCATGCCCAGGAGACCCAGAAGTGGTTTCATGGTGCTACAGCCTGGCTACTTTTGCTTTCCATCTCCTCCCATATCACACATCCCTCATTTTTTCCTGCTCTTCGCTCGGAGGGGCTGCTGAATTTCAGACAGGGTTTGCTCAAGCTGAGGTACACCTGCAGCTGCTGCCTCTGGCTGTGCTTGTTGGAGGCAGCTTTCAAGTGGAGTCAGGATTTTCTTGCCCATAGCTTTCCCCTCTCTTTTTCTGAACTCCACTTCCCTTTTGACATGTGTGGTTGGGGTCTCTTCTCACACACACACTCCCACCCCCTTTGACACGGCTATTTTTCAGGTCTGAAATTTTTAAGATTCTATTTCTCATAAAAAATGCTGGCAAAGGGCCACGCAGGTCTGTGGACCAGCTGATAGGGATTAATCTCAATCCCAGGCTGCCAGTTTCCCATCGATAGCCAGGGCTACGCAGGCACGGCTGCAAGCCCATGATTCAGCAACTTCCCCTGATTAATCAAGTCACTTGATTTTTTATGCATGCGAGTGTGCCCAAGGCAGCTGCGATAAGTCGGCTTCCAGGCAGAGCGTTAGCAGTGCTGGGGATGTCAAAGGGCTGCTGATATTGATATAAATATATAGAGAGGCGTAGTTTTCTGATTAGTTTGTGGTTTTAAATAGTCTTCGGCAGCATTCGTTCCGTTGATAGAATCCTTCCCGCAAATTTCCATGCACGCTGTACCTCTGATGCTGCATTTCTTAATTACGGATACACTTTATCTGAGTTAAACATGTAGCAGGCCCCTCAGCATAAATTATACTCGGGGTGTGTGTACTGAGAGCACTTCCCAGGTGTGTGAGAGGATAAGTGTGTGTTAAAGCAGCGCATGCATCTCAGAAAAGGTTTAGGATGCTTTTTCATTTTCAATAAAACCCACCCTGCTAAAATCCCTGAGAACACCAACCCAGAGCAATTTTTGTCTGTGGCAGGGGAATGCTGTATTTTATATTTCCTACCCCATGGTTTGGGGATGTGCAGGTAGAACTCCAGATGCTGATGGGCTTGGTGGTGTATGTATGTGCTTTGAGACAGCGTGTTTATAGCTCTTTTATTGATACAATTGAATAGTAACCAGGGAAAATGCCAGTTTGTTTTCCTGGCATCCTATTAAAAAAGAAAAGAGAAGGGCACCTGCATTTCAGGCATCACTGGCATAGCTTTGGTCATCCTAATGCTGCAAAAGACAGTTTTTTTGGGGGTACCTAGCTGGTGACAGTGTGAAAAGCAGGTTCCAAGCTCATTTACAGCTCACACGAGTGCCCAGCAGACCTGGGGGTCAAAGCCAAGCATGGAAAAGGCAGGGGAGCAAAGAGTTTGGGCTTTGAGGCTGCTCCAGCCTCCTCCTCACACCCAAGCCCGTGTTTTACTGGTGTTCTCAGGTCCAGAGGCTTCACTGCCTTCCTTGGCTATCAAGGTTTCATAGCCATTCCCTCAGTGCAGGAGATCAGGAAATGTGACTTAGTTTCAGGTGTAAAAAAAGTTAAGAGCAGTGTGTTAGAAGAACATGGGAGGCAAAATCAGGGAATGAAGGCTTGGCTCCAGGGGAGTCCAAGGGATGCAGATATTTGTGCTTGTCAGAGTTTTTTCGTGGCAGCAGTAATTGTTGATATTTATTTTTCCTCACTTCAGTGGAACAGTGTTTGTTAATAAATCTAATAATAAAACATCCATAACAATTGCCAGATTTGCCAATTTTTTTTTCTTCAATAAACTGAGTATGAAAAAAAGGAATTTGTGTTTTCTGTTTTGTTTTTCCTCCCTGTAAGAATAGAACACCTGGGGTAAAGTTATGGAGCCTGTAGGGAGCACCACCAAGAGTGACTTTTCCTGGCCAGGGGAGCTCAAATATGGTTTACACAACTTGCATTGTGAGCTGCAACATTTATTGCAAATGCACCAATATAAAAAAACAAAACAAAACCCCAATCCTGCTAGAACTGACTCACAGATGGACAAATTTGTTATTGTTTTCATGATCTTTTGCAATGTGTTTGCAGGTTTCCACAGCCTTGTTTAAATTCAAGCAAGGACCTTTTTGCACCAACTTTGCAGGATTTAATTTGTGAGTTGTACATTTAATTCTCCACAGCAGATGGTGATGTGTGGGTGTACTGCTGTATATTTGCAACAGATTCCTTATCCTACAAAATTAATTGTCTCATGTGCTGATTTAAAATCAGAATTGTATTGTTCGTAAAAAGCTAATTCTTGCATATCATTTTGTTGGGACCTGTGCAATTCCAACAAAATGCAAGGGGAGAAAAGTCTAAGTGCTGCTTTAAAACAAATGGATTGTGGCAACTCCAGTCAGTCCTGATGTTCAGACTGAGGAGGTAGTGACTGTGTGTGTTTAAAAGTCACTAAATAAAATTTAGTATTCTGGGACTGTCAGGTTGCCTCGATGTTGCCATGAGAAGGTTTCTGGGGCAGTTCAGCCACACTCACTGACACACACAGTGATACCCCAGCACAGCCACGGCCTCCAAACGGAACCCCTTTTCCTTTGGCAGGTTTTTTTTTTTTCCTTAGTAGGGATTTATTTGTAAATTTGTTGCTCTTTCAATGGCATTACTTATGTTCATTTTCAGAGTTAAGGGGATTTTTGTTTCCTCTAATTTGATAAAGTCTTGTGTCATTGTGAAACACACGTGCTCTGGCCATGCAGCATCTCAGGCTCCTGCCTGGGTCTTGGAAGAGAAAAAGAACTCGGGAGCATTTCAGTGGAGGTCAGGCACTGCCAGACTCACCAGCCCCACGGCACTGCCTGCTGGGGCAACCTTGGGTGGCACCAAAAATGTGGCTTTGTCTAGGACAGGGTCACACTGGTGGCCTTGGAAAGGGGGGAACCCAGGGCCTGAATGGGTGTGGTGTCAAGCAGGTGTTCAGGGTGGACAAAGCAAGGCCAGAGGTGGTTGTTCATCTGCCCCTCCTGCTGAGTGATGGCCACTGTAGCTGGCTAGTCAGAAGCAGAATTTAGGAAGTTTAGGGAAGTGAGGGACTGACACAGTGGGTGCTGTGGGCCAGGCAAGACAATGGCCTGCAGGGAAAGTCCCCAGTGCGGGGGATGTGTGCCATGGGGTGCATTGACAGAGAAGTAAATCCCATCCCATTTGTCCTTCAGACACTGCCCAAGGCTGGGCTCGCCCCAAGGATCACCCAGGGGCAGGACGAGGATGTCCCACCTGACAAGTGCCCGGGGGCCTCAGCAGCAGGAGGCTGGTGGCTTGGCTGGGGGGCTTGGGGACAAGACACTTGTTTCTGGTGACCAAAACAAGCTTCTGCACTTGTTGGCAATGCTCCACTTAGCACATGGGTTTGCTTGCTCTCAGGAGAGGGAATATGAACCTGCTTTGGATTGTGTTTGCCTGTAAGCAGCAGTAGCTGGGTCTCGCTTGCTGGCAGCTCCAAACCCCACTGATGTGAGACAGGAGGTTTATTGTGGAATGAATAGTATAGAGGTTTTAGGATTTCATTTTTTGCTACTGCACAAGAAATACTTTGCAGCCCTGTAACATTTAAAATCTGAATGAAATTTAGGATGAAATATTTTAAAATATGCTGGATTGACGTTTAAAAATATCAGTGATACCTTAGGAGTGTGGCAAGCAAAACTTCCAACTGTGTCTGAAAAGCAGCTGTTGCGTGTGTGCGTGTATCCATCTTCCCAGTTATTTCTACTGTGAGTAGAAAGAGTATTTCAGAAAACTGCCAATCTGGAACAACGAGTCCGATTTGTCTTTTTACTGTGGGTGAGTTAAATCAGGGTGCCTTTGTATGACCACTCCTTTTGGGCACTTTTCTTCCTACAGCCCTTTCTAATCCTCAGCTCTGGAAGATTTACAGGACCAGGCTTTTTAAAACACAAGTTTTGTGTTTATGAGAGGTAGAAACAATTCAAGCTTGGTGACTCTTTGCAGAGTTTCTCATCTCTTGATCCCCCTGGTGCCATACTGCACCTGATCCCACTGGGATTTCTTGAGCACACCAGTGGCACACAGTATTTCTGGAAGAGGACTCCAAAGTGCCTCTTGCACTAGCACCACCACTCCCCTGGATGCTGAAGGTAAGGATGAAATGCACCTGGGATGAAAGCACTGTCCTGTGCATGGGGACAGGGGCTGCACTGCAGCAATGCCCAGTGCAGCATCCCACAGGATTTGTGTCTCTGTGTGGTTGGTGCCTTGTGTTTCCCTCCTGCAGCAGTCCCTGTTTGTGCCCAGGTGATTTGTCCCCTTGTGAGTTACTGAGGCTCAGCTGGATTGGCTCCATCCCATCTCCTGGGTTTAAGAAGTCAGTTATTTTTAGAAGAGAGATACCGTATTAGTCTGAGATGTCAGAGCTTTCGTGAAGTTATGCTGGATTTGATCTCCTTTCATTTTGCTCTGTATGCACAATGAATTACTTCTGTGCAGGGAGCTCAGTCTGCAAGATCTCCAGGGCAGGGAGCAAATCTTTACTGTCATCACACTCTGACCTGGCTTTACCTCATCTTTCTGTAGCCATGTGAGCGAGATGTGCAAGGTAATGGCCGTGCCTGGCTTCTGGTGATGGACAAAGGCTTCCCTGGGACAGCTCTGGGTGTGCCTCTCCCCTCACTTATCCTGAGGCTGATCCAGGTACCCAGGCAGCAGCCTCTGCCTGAGGCAGTGCATCCAGACCCCCCCACCCACCCTTCCCACTGAAATGAGGAGCACCAGAGTACTTGTGTGTGCGGCTGCTACAAGTTCAGGGTCACCAGGAAAGCTGAATGGGCCGCAGTATGAATTTAAGGGTAGCTCATTGCTCCCTTGGAGCTGCCAGCCGTCATTTCCCAACACGTACTCCCCTCTCAGCACATTCCAAGCTGAGCTCCGTGTCCAAGGTAAGCTGAAGTGGAACACGAATGCACTTGAAACACCCTCCCCCAGGTGATTTTCCATTTATGCAGCAGGCTCACTAATTGCAGAAAGAGTGATTACCCTTTCAAGAAGGAAATATAAACCTTGATTACTTTGAATGTGTGTTAGTGAAATGTGGTTCTGATCCCAGCTGGGCAGAAACTGTGTTTCAGTAAAACTCTCAGAAAACGCTCCCATAGGATGAGCATAGGGAACATGCCCGTGACTGCTTTTATCCTGTTCCCATTTGTGATACTCTCAAACAGGGGGACTGAACTTGGCATCCCAGGTCCCTAAAGCTGGCAGAGCCCTTTCTCTCATAGTACTGGTGTGATACAGCTCACAGGAGCTCACCAAGCTACTGAATGGAGAACCAGGTACCTGATGAGATGTAAAGGCAAGGAGCCAACCTTTAATTGGAAGTGGGGAGATAATCTAAATCAAAACTGGCCCCAATGCCAGTTGCATTCTGTCTTGAGAGCATCCAGACCATACAGTGATTTTGGTCTCACTACTTTCTGAAGAAAGGACTGCAGAAAAATCAGGTGACAACCCTAACAAATGCTATAAAGGAGACAGAACCATAGTAAATAGTGCTGGTTAAAAAATATCACTTCCTTAAATGGAAAGTGCAGGTTTTTAAAATGGGCTGGTGCGTGTTGTAAAGTGTGTATATATATGTATATAATCAATATATATGTATATACATATATAGGTAGATGGAAGGATGGTGTTTTTCAGAGCCAAGTCTTTAAACAGACCAAATTAACCACTTCTGCTTTTTACTATGGCATGGTGAGGTGGATTTAAGGATGAATTAAGCAAACTGTAAATTTAAGAACAAACTCATTCTGTGGCTTGAAATTAATTATTATAACCAACATGGTAACTTAATCTCACAAAAACACGAGTTTATTAATAGGTGAAGGAGCTGAAGAACCACACAGTCCATCCAGCCCTCTGATAGAGTTTCCTAATCTCAGTTACGAAATTCAATGCTGCAGTTTTACAAGGTACATATTCTCAATTAGTGAATGTTACAGAACATAAACATGAAGTGAATATTTGTATTAATGAGATTCAAACAAGTCAACTGAAAGAAGTATCAACTCTAGTTATAACACATGGTGAAAAGAATCAAATTTGGAATGTGATCATATATACTGTTGTACATCAGACAATATGTACACTGTTTCATATTGCATGACATTCATAGCATATTCATAGAAAAGTCAAACTAAATGATGGCTTAAAAACTGTTATTATCACTGAAATTTGCTCACTATGTTTTAAAGTGTTGATATTGACTGAGTTAATATTTTCATTGTGTAAAAATACTGTATATAGTAGAAACCCTTCAGCATCTTCCACATTCAAATAAATGAAAGTTACAGTTTGGTATTTGGTGTTCAACATCTTAAATTAAACGGCCGATTCTTTCTGGCCTTCGGAAGGAAAAACAAATCATGAATATGCTCAATCTGGTTTGACTAGAACGTTTCTCTCTTGAAGACCTTGCTTCTGGAATCAGAGACTAAACCTCTACCTCAGCTGAGGTGCGGCTGGGAATACTAAAACATCTGAACACACTTAAAAAGGTGGAAAGTCCATAGCCATTCTACACACTTTCATTTATTGTCTGGACAATTAAAGTACAAATAATTCAAACACAACAAGGTTATGAAAAAAACATTTACAATACTTTCCCTCAGAAATGATCTAAACTAGCAAGGTTAACATGAAGTCATTCATTATAACTAAAGTATACAACTGCCTGGTCCTAAGAAAGATTTTTTAAATTATTATTATTATTCAGATAGTAAAACACATCGTAGAGAAAAGATTCTGACATGCCTTCCCCACTAATGCTTAGCAAATGCATCAAAACTTTCCCAGCAAACTGCGCTCATTCATAGCAGATGATGTATAAAGGTTTCCCTGAACATTGAATGAGTGTTCCTTTAAACTAAAATCTAACATTGTTAAAGTAAAAAACTGATAAAATTATGATGCAGCCTTTGCTTTTAGTTATTTGTCTACTACAAAAGTTTGCCTCTTCAGTGTGAAAAAACAATACTTAGTCTACATGCAGTTAGTGGGTATAGCATGGAAAAAATGCACAAAATAAGCACAAGTTATAAATAACCATAACGTTTTATTACCATTAAGACTAAACTTGTATTGAAAAGATTTTATATAACAAGACAAGAAAAGCAATAGCAAATTTAACTATCAACTAGATTATGCATAGCGAGTAACTGTTTCTAGTACTCAGGGAAGAGCATGACCCTTTTTTGTTTTAAATATATAACCGTACAAAGCACAAACATACTAAAATGATCAGTGCACTGGACATGGGAGAGCACCCCCTCAGTCATTTTGTTCCCTTAGCTCTGTTTTCCCCAATCTGAATTACATTAAAATAAAGACCCAGTTGTTTTCTTTTCTACTGTGCAGTAAGAAAAAATATTCACAACAAACATGACAATATATCAAACAATATTTCTACACAAGTTACCTTGATACCTCTGTCACTTAAGTATCATAAGAAAACATTTTAAGACATATACAAACAAAACTAGCAAAGTGTTNATGCTTCTTCCCATAGTTTAAGTAAACAAATAAGTAGACTAGCCAAACTAGCTATATTTGATTTTGGCCATATGCATCACATCGGCAATTAAATAAATAAGTGTTTCAAGCAACATAAACAGTGTTCCAAATGTGCCAACACAGCCCAATTATATTAGCTTGGGCTATAAAGTGAATTTGAAAATTCTTAACAAATTTAAAGCAAATGTATTTTTTTCTAAACACATTACATTTAACTATGATACTAAGATATGTAAATAATTTTGTAGCACCTACTGCTCAAACCAAGGAAGTTTTTGATCAAAAAATTAATTTTTTTAACTTTTGTTCTGCTGATATCCCATACTGATGACTTAAAGAAAAACCATCTTGCAACTCATCTCCTTGCTTTTGGGTTTTGACTGTGGGTAACTGCGTGCCTGGGAAGAACACTCTCCCGTACTGTATTTAATATTTTTATTACATGCTATGAAAAGATACGAAGATCATCTGTTTGTAGCCCATCCTTCAAAAAACAATCTACTAATCCAGTTTAAAACACACATCTTGATCTCTAAAAAGTTACCAGTGCAGTATGAACATGACAAAGTTGTCAATTTCCCCTAAATTAGCCAGTCAAAATATTTTTTCTCAAATCCAGATTCTCTTGTAAAAATTCTTTATATTTTATAAAAATAGATTTTTCTTGAAACCCATTTTCAGCAAAGAGACCACCTCTTTGGCAACATTGTTAATGTTATTTAAATTGTTATGTCATCAGGTATCCCCCGTTACCCCATTCCCTAACAGAAGACTGTTTAGTTCACATGATACAAAAGAAAAAAGGAAAAATAAAAAAAGTTGCAAAATTATGTTCTTCTTTTTGCAATTTTTATTGTTCCTCTTTAATTTGTGTGGGGGGTTTACCAATCTGATTCAATCAATGTTTTGAAAAAACAGAAAAGAAAACAAAAATCTTTTTTTTTTCTCGCTTTTAATCCCATTAGTTTGTAAAAATTGTTTTTTGTTTTATTATTTTTTCAAATGAGTGAATGGTCATCTTAAAAAGACCCACCTTCAAGGAAGGTAGTAAAACTAGCTGGCCGGGTAAAAATCCCTGCACATTGTTATCTATGTATATTATATTCAACAACGACAGCTATGAAAGAACATTCAATGCATCAAAGGTTTTTTTTTNTTTTTTTTTTGTTTTGTTTTGTTCGTATATATATTTATATATATATATTTTAGTAAGTAAGGATATGAAATTCAGGATTTGTGGGTTTTATTGGTTTTAAAGGAAACTTGCAATACTCTGTCTCCTAAACGGTATCCATTAAGGCTGGCAATCGCCATGGCAGCTTCGTCGTAGTTGGTCATGGTGACAAAGCCAAATCCCTTGCACTTGTTGGTGTTGAAATCACGGATCACCTTGACATTATTGACCGCTCCAAAGGGACCAAACAACTGCCACAGCACGCTCTCATCCGAGTCGGGAGACAAGTTGTAGACGAAGATGCACCATCCAGTCCCGGTGTGACCAGGGATATTCATTCCCACAAGGCTCGTCATACCATCAATTGTGATCGGAGAGAACCTACCGAGCAAAAAGAGGGGTCTATTCTAAATATATCTCTTGGCACGAGCTACAGGGATCCAAGAATTTGATGTAAATAAGCCAGTGGTACTGAAGGTTCTGGATGCTGTCCCTGGAAGATGACCACAGAGCCACCCTTGCTCTCTAACTCCTACTGAAGCGGAGGGGAGCGGCACTAAATAAAATTGCCAAATCTGGGCATAAATGCATCTCCCTCCGAGGATAAGCCCTGCTTAGATGTGTACAAGGACCTCAGAAAAGAAATGCTGGAGGACAATCTGAGTCAGAGAGAGCCTGCACATGCTGTGATAAACAACAGCTCGTGTAAAAAGGGCCTGTAGAAATTTGCCACTTATTCCCAGCACCAAAATAAGTTTCAGGACAACAGAGATCTAATACTTTATCTCCTACTCGTCTGCAGTGAAAACCCAAGCAAACTTCAAGACCTATTTTAAAGTTTAATAAGAAATGCCTTTGTCAGGATTCAGCTATAACGGTAGCTTCTTCAGCTAAAAATACTATTAGAGAGATGTCTCTAAGTGGTAGATTTTATTTCTCCTCCTAACATGGTCCTTAATTGACATACACTGGGGAAAAAATCCAGGTAACAAGAAGTCCTAAAGCCGGCCACATATCAAAGAAGGTTTATGAAGCAATTGTAGAGTAAGTAGAACATAAATACAATGAATGAGCACATCAACTGATACCTTCATACTGTGAGACTTCATTTCCATGACAGGCTTTAGGTTCTTCAAAAAGTCAATGCAGAGACTAATTCCCAGAATTCAACGGAGCACCCTAACGTTTCTCCCTCGTTGTCCTTTGGGACTTTACCTCAAACATCCAAAGAGGGCAGATAAAGCCAGGTGTGTACAAACACAGAACCATCACGGGATAACAAAGGCTGGGCAGGATCTATGGAGATCATCTGATCAGCCTCCTGCTCCAAGCAAGACAAACTTCCCAAATGAGATCTGCTGTTCATGGCCCTGCAGACGGAAGCTTAGGAAATCTCCAAGGACAGGAACTCTGCTCCTGCAGCCCCTGCTTCAGGGCTCCATCCTCACTGGGAATGAGTTTCCCTTATCCTCAAGTGGAATTTCCCCTGCTGAGCCTGTCACTGCTGACTCTTGTCCTCTCGCGTTTGACCTCTGCGAAAAGCTCGGCTTCACCTTCTTTCTGAAGCCCCTTGTAGGCAGCTGAAGGCAGCAGTCAGGGGCTAAACTCTACATTTGCCTTTCCCGAATTTCAGCGCATTCCTGCAGCTTTCCAAGGTCTCCCCAGTGGCAGCCATGGCCAGCAGCAGTGACAGCCCCTGCTCCTCACCAATTTAGTGTCACCCGCTAATGCGAGGAGGGCGCAGCGCAGCCCATGACTCAGGTTATTAATGAAGATGTTAAGCAGTATCAGCCCTCAGGATCAACATAATTTTCCTTTCATCAGTGTGGAAAAAAATTGACATGCTTTCTGAAGCTACACTTTGGGATATGTTTTAAAATAACAACTGCACAGAGGAAACGTCTTAAAAATCCAGTTTCACGTGTACCTTCAATATGACGAGTTTTAATACCAGAACAGAATAATAATTCCTCAGGATTTTCTGAGCGATGATTGAGGGAGCAGAGGGAGGGACGCTGTTGCTGAGCGAGCTCTTGTGCTCTCAGAAACTTTTTACACTTGTAATAATTTCCACACACATTTAGCAATCTGCACAGTATTATGCAGTGTATATTAAATAACCATGAAGGAAACTACACACTTGATGGTTGCTCACTGTTCTGTTGACGCCTGATGGCACTTTTTTTGTATATTCAGGGAAAAAGAAGACGCTTGGAATATACATCTTAAGCTGAGGATCATCACTGGGGTGTAGCTACGCTGTAAATGAGCAGTTCACAAATGCTCACAACATCAGATCCTCAGGAAGGTTTGCAGACAGTTTATTAAAAATACGTGGCAATTTTCCAACTCAACTTCACTTTTGCAAATCCCCATCTCGACATGTTTTGGTTTCTCTCCCGCGCAGTGAAACCAGTGACATTATCACAACAGTTCAGCACAGAAAGGCTGGACAAGGCCAATTTCTACTGCGCCTTCCACTGCAGGTGGAAATAAGGATTGGAAATAAGGCACAGCCAGGGCTTGTACAAGCCAACAGCTTCAGTTCATTTTGAAATCTGGAAGATGGGACTTCAAGCCCATCGCTGGCCAGTGCTGACTGTGCCAGTAACACACATAAGGCAGCAAACACTGCTTTCCTGGAATGTTTAAATTTAATGTGAAATACAACACTAAGGGATACACCACGCTCTAAGTAAGGATGTTTTAAAACCAGTACAATGCAAAGCCGTGCATGTCACAATGCATTAAAAGGCTTTGCATTTTAAAGAAACGCTGCACTGATGTAAAGGGTTAAAGTTTCCTACAGTTCACTGGAGAGCAGCTTTTCCCTGGAAACCTTTAGGAGCTATGCAGCTTTCAACTATTTATGTGCCATGAGCACAGCAGCTGCTGTAAATCCAACAAAACATGCACGAAACTGGTGCAAGTGTATTGACACAAATACAAGATCACCTATCGCATAAGGAGCTTTGCTACTAGCAAGTGATCTGAAATTAGCCTCAATAAAACCTTTTTCCACATCAGCACGTCTCATTTTCCATCAGTACCACACAGTTTGCACAGGGAGAGCCAATCTCCCGTTTCAGAAATTATCAGTGCAGTATTTTTTGTGACCCTGCACCTATAAATTCAGGATTTGCTAGGGCAGGTACAATTGCCAAGGTTTGCTGAGAGGAGATAAGAACTAATTTAAGATGCCTGCAAAATGACTTTAAACACTGCTGTGTTTTTAGAGTAACACTGCAGACAATGTTGAGAAAGGAGCTGTATAACCTATAAAGGCAGGTAATTGCTCTTTTCCTCTGTTCAGACTCTGTTCAGACTAAGCCTATCCTGCACCACACGCCAGTCCAATTCCAGAGAAGCAGCAGCAGCAAAAACCCAGGGAAAGCTCCCAGAACAAGCCCATCCTTTTGACACTGACCTGCACCTGACAGACACTCAACCAGGAGTTTTTCCATGTTTCTGACATGGTATCAAGGAACAAATAAGGTGGGAGAACACAGCAGAAGGGCTGTGTGATAAATCAGGCAGGGGGTTCTGACTCACCATACCCCCATCACCACTAAGGATATCCCAAAAAAAACAGTGTGCCCATGAACACCAGCACTGGTGCTTCTGGGAAGGAGCTCTGTTTTGACTATTGCTTTTGTGAGTACCCTTAATATTTCAGATCTGTGCTGAGTTACCGAGGAGTTAAACCCCACGTTACTGCCTGCTACCAGCTAGTGTGAAGATATACTTACCATATCTTTTTAGAGGATGAGCTTCAAAAAAAAAAAAAAAGCTCAAATAATTTTCAAGTGTTGTGAGTAGACCATTTCAGAAGATTAAGTAATCTGGACATTTTAGGGTAACATCAGGAATAAGACTACACCTTTGTTTTGCCGCAAGGGTCGCTTATGCTGATGTTGCCATTAAAAGAAACACTAACAACACATCTCATTTTAGCTATCAAACATACTCATGGAACAGCAGAAATGTTGACAAAATCAGCTGAGCTTTCACACATGCGTGCACATACAAACACACAGCTATTTTAAACAAACAAAAAAAATTAATTTCAAGGACTGAAAAAAAATTCAAAGTATTAAACCTGTAACAAAAGAAACTCCGGGCTGATTGAGGTGCACACAGCTGTATTTTCAAGTCAAATTTTTGATGCCAGATGTGGGAGAAAGTGAGATTTAAACAATAGCAGCCTAATTCTGATTTTGACTTAAATTTTCCATTGTCAGATCAGATATTTGTTAAAAAAATCAAGTTAATAGTTTTGATTCTGGAAAAAGCATCACTTAGCAGAGCAACTGCAATTTGAATGCTTGTAGCTGTGGCACCTAAACCATTTGGGAAGCCCACCTGTAAATAAAAAAAAGGTTGAAAAACCCCACAGAACTTGTACGTGAGGCCTTTAAAGTAACAAAACCAACTGAAGTCCAAACTTAAAAAGAATTTGACATGCTGGTGGAAGAAAAGAAGGAATAAAAAAAATAAAGTTAGTGAATTAAAAAAAATAAATTGTAGCACCAATCTGTGCCAACACGGACATCTGGCAATCTGTGGAATTCTAATTACCTCTTTACGCCATAGGCCATATTAAGCAAATTGTCCAGCCTGAAAAGAGAAGGAGGGTCTTTGGGTTAATGTCTCACAGATGGCAAGATCGCTCAATGGAACTATTATTAATAGTGTTCCATTTTCAAAGAAGAAACGTTCAACAAGTTTCCCACACATCTAAGGAGCCTAACAACTCCCGGCCTGCTTTGTTAAGTCTGAGGTTGTGCTTAAATTTCCACCAGAGCATTTAAAAGCCTTTTTTAAACTTCTCTACAGTCTTAGAGAAAACCTTAGCCTCCAGAGTTTGGTTTTAAAAAAATCCACTTAGGATTTGCCTTTTTTTTTTATAATTCAACTTTTTTTTTTGTAATTCAACTGCTCACCTTATATTCACAGTTAACCTGGAAATAAAATGATGAGTCCAAAACTCCTGCAACTGGAAAAATTCTTGACTATCTGCTTTAACATAATTCAGTCTCCCCATTTTATTAGATATATTTAGTATTAATCCTTCATGATATGTCAATCTAAACTGACCACCAAATTTTGCAGAATATAATCATCTGCTTTCCATGGCAGCACAATAAAGTCCTTCTGTCCATGGAATGATTCAGTGATAACCTCAATGGACGCAGCTGCGTGCCAAAGACACAAAAACAAGTGTAAATTTAATGTATCCAATGACTGACTTTTTATGATCTTTAATTCATTTGCACTTTTCATCACTGACAAACTAAAATTACTTTTGAATAATTCTCTCAAGCCAGTGTGCAACTCAGTTATGCAAATATGTCCAAGTTTTCTTTCTTGAAGGCAGACTTTTTTATTTGAAAGCCGGGTTGCCTGAGAACTATTAAGTATAAAAGTAATAGGAACATCACATATTGCTAACTCTGCCTTATGCATCAGATGGAAACAGTACATTCAGAATGCAAAGCATAAAACATCCCCAAAAGCATCTGAAGACTCACACCAAAGACTAACACAAGGGCTCTTTATACTAAGAGCAGATATCTCAGGCTAATAAATTTAATGATACTCCTGCTGACTGGAACAGACTCAGCTTTTTTCCTGCTACCAATCCACTGTCATTAACATCAAAGTCTAAGCTGCATCAAAACTGTAGTAATATAGCAGAAAATAAAAGCAGTACCCAAAAAGAGAGAAAGAACAGGATAGTCACTGCTCATTTGATTATGAGTGTAACTCTATTCTGTCCTCCCTTTTTCTATGAGACTTCATGAGATCTGATTGTACAGTACTTCAGCTGTTTTAGTAAATACAACATGACTACTGCTGTCAGCAGATTTTCCTCCTCATTCTCCAGGAAAGAATATTTAATTTTACAAAGAAAATCAGGTCAGCCTACGCAACTAAAGCATATTTTCCTGCACAGCACCTGCCCCACATTGTCATTGCTGGTGGAACTTCAGTTCTTTTCCAGGTAATTACCTGAATCTCTGAGCCTGGTGGTGAAGTGGTCCAGGGTAGCGTCTGTTGGGAGACTGATACAGCTGTGAAAGGAGTGCCTGGCTTGTTTTCTGGCTGGGGTTATTGGCAAACTTCACAGTAATTGGTTCTGTAGCACCACTAGGCTTCTGGCCATTTAGTCCCTTTATGGCTTCTTCTGCCTCTATTCTCTTATCAAAACGGATAAATCCCACACCTCGAGAAACCCCTGGGAAGTAAAAACATGTGAAGAGATGAATATTCGTAAGAACAGCCTCATCTATGTAATGAACATAAACTGAATGTCGGGTTTGACTTCACACAATAGGTGGTTTGGAAATTAAGAAAAATCCTGTAAAGAAAAATCCTCTTCCCAATCTGTAATCTCCAAAATCAGCCCCTACTGTATTTAACAATGATTTTAAGTAAACCACATTCTGCATTTTTATATTCCCTCATTAAAGAGGCAGCAGTTATACCTCCAGTTATGTTTATAAGGAACCAGGTATTGCACTTTATAGTAAAAGTAAAAAAAACCCAGCTGCAGACATTTGCAATTTTGCCATTTCCAGAAAAACATGCACGTTATTAAGAAAAGTTTTCTTTTAACCTGTGACTTGATCAACCAGAATCCGTGAGGTGATGATGCGCCCATATTGTGAGAATAACTGCTCTAATTCTTTCTGGGTCATGGTTTTGGGAAGGCCGCTGACATACAAGTTTGCATCCCGGATGGATGCTGAACTTGGACGGGCATATGACACCTACAGAGAGAAAAGGAAAGGTGGGTTAGTGAGCTAGAGCCACCCTTGGCATTTTGGACAGATAATGTTCTGTTCTTTCACAAGACATAACTCTGCAGTTCAGACAGGACCTGTTCTGCAAAACCAGCAGAGCCAGGAAAGGCTGGAGGAACAAAGGAAGAGCTACAGAGACCTTAAAACAGACACAAGGGTTCTTGAAGTGCAGTCATAAAATAACTGTTGTTCAGAGGTAGATTAATGTGCAACTTCCCACACATGGCTTTGTAAATTTTGCCCCCATGGGTGTGAGGATGATTTGCTGTAGCCACCCTAGCACTCTGAAGTTCCTGCATGTTTTTCTTTTTCCCCCTCCAAGTGTCTGAAACAGATCAGGTTATTTGCAGAGTGATCTTTTGTGCTCTCTCTCTCTCTTTGTGTTTGCATCCTGAGCTGGCAAGATCTGTTCTGGATGAACAGTAAAGTACTGGTGAAATTAGACTAAATGAACATCTGCTCAGGGAGCTGTATACTGACACTCATTGTCAGATCTGCAATTTATCACGGGAAGTTCCCTTGCATTATAAAGCCCACAACCAGACCATAAAATATTATGACCAAGCAAACAAGAAAATCTAGCTGTGGCACTGCATGTGTGCTGTTGGAAAATTACTAATTCAAGACTCTTAACTGCTCTTCTACCTATGAATCAGATTTATAATTATAATAGGTGCATAAAAAGCCTTCTGCACTTTTAAAATAATATATACATTTAGAATACACACATTTAACATCATAAAAACACTTCCTGGATAAAGCCTAATGGCAAATATTCAGCACGGATCATGAATTACTTTGCAGCACATCTGAAAAAGCATTGAAACCCAAGCTGAATATTCTGCACTTCATTTTGATTTATTTCAATATAAACAGATCAGTACTCTCCTGCATTATGTCTTAAAATGTGTCTGGGAAGGAAGTGGGGGGGTTCCCATCACAAATACAATACATTCAGCAACTGCCTTCCCCCCTTCCCGAGCCTCAGCCTGAACACAGATGATGTCAAATGGATGTCTATGTGTTTTATGTGTCAAAGAGTTGTCTTTATGCGCTCCACACCTAAAAATAGATGTTGACTCAACACAGAAAATTATGTTAATGACTAATATTTGCTTCCACAATCTTCTCTGCATAATAGCAGACAAACTCTAAGGAGTCTAGATTTTAAGGTTTTTGGCAATTTCTTTATAACTTACGTGTTTGTCCATAACCTTTTAAATCTAACATTTACAGAAGGCTGGAGAGAGGAGGTGGAAAATTTAGGGAAAGAAATATGAAATAGAGGTTAGATAAAAACATTTGCATCAATGGAGGCAAGCTCAGGCACACAGCACAAAGGCTCAAGCAGACATGAGGAGCAGAGAAACCTTCATGTGCCAAAAGGAAGAAGGATATTGGGGTAGAAATTATTTTGTGCCACAGCCCATGAGCTCCTGATGGGGTGCAGCATTTCCATTGCTTCCCTGCTGGTCCTGAGCACCCCTCTGATGGATCCAGGACCAGAACACACACGGATGGCACCACTTGGCTTTTCTGTGACAAAGCTCAATCCAGGCCCTAGGGGACACCAGGGATAATCACACAGCGCTTTTACCTACAGCTTGCTTTGGTGCTGGGGCATTTGGAAAAACAGACTCTCCCTCCCCACTCTGCAAATGCCTTACCTTGAGGGGATACTGTAAGAGTTCAGGCACCTATAATTTAACCTACTTTAGGAATAACAGTTTAAAAAACACTTAAGAGCGTCTCTGGAGCAAGGATAGGGATCTTACCTATTCCTCAAAACTGAGAACAGCAAAATGAATAGAGTTCCTGGGAAAACAGCCAGGGATTTCCTTTGGGTTTCTCACTCTGGCACATTCATTAACCAAATGCCATGTTACAGGGAGGATGAAAAGTATTGGGATATGCAAAAAACACTACTTCCCAGAGCAATGAGTGCCTGACATTTTATATATATATACACTTCTACTTACAGAAGGCTCTCTGCTCTCGTGGGCCTTGCAGGCAGGCAGAGGAAGGAGAGGCTGCTCACACTCCCAACCCTCCACTCGCAGCACATGTGAACACCTATCGCCGCTCAGGTCTAGTTTTTATTTCCTCCCGCAATCAAACATTCAGGCTGCAGGGGAGCCCGAGCCAAAGAAAGAAGCTGCCAAAAGCAACTCAGCCGTCTTTAATATCAAGGAGAAAAGGTTGCGGAGCTGAATGGACTCAAGGCTAGTAATGTCAATTATTTATCTGCTTTTGAATCTTTTTCATCTTCCCTCTGAGGTCAGCCAATGACAAATCGATCGGTTAGAGTGTGCCATCCTGCTTTCAAGCTATTATTCAGTTAGTGCTGAGGACGGGATGTCTTCCCGTGTGTGAGCTATCAAAGGAAGAAATCGCCCACCCTGACCCTCCATCACACCAGAAGCTCCTTATGCTGTGCGAGTTAAAATGGGAGCAAAAACCAGCTCCCATTTTATCACTGCAAACCGCAAAGCGCTGGGTGAGGACGCTGCATTAATTCTTTATATTCACACTTAAAAATGTTTTTTTTTTTTTTCCTCCATTCCTTTGCTCACGGCAGTGTTAGCACCCTGTAATGAAACAGAGCATTGAAAAAGAAAAGAGTATGGAATCCTAGCCACCACAAAGAAATCAAATAATGAGCTGGAGAACACCAAGCTACTGTTTGACCCAGGCATTTCTCAGCATTAAAATGTTTGTCCGCTTGTACAGTGGTTGAAGGTCGAACCACGGTGTTGGATTTCACTGCATAAGATCATTTAGGAGTTCTGCGGTCAAATTTGCAAGGAAGATAATAAAATATTGTACAATTCATTTTATGGCTTGCTGGCCTCAGATGTTCGTTTCTATAAATACATATATACTAACTGTGAAAAACATTTAATAGGACATTTCTCATCTGACATTGAGCATTAGCCTGTGTAAGGGCTTCTCTTCATAATAAACAGCCATCTCCAGAGGCTGCACCACTGTCTCCCAACACCACTGCAGCATCAGAAGGTCCAGCATTTCATATCTTCCATGGCAAAGCACATTTTTGTTCAGGTGCACAGAAAATACATCCAAGTTCAAGTAATTATCTTCCCTATTGATTTCCGACCTGTTTTCCCATATAGAAAACTTTTTGAAGAATTTCTAACCTCGAGACTCTCCAGAACATAAATTGAAGTAGTCTGGCCTTTCCAAGCCAGAGCCCACAGCAAAGGCAGCCAGAGGCATGAACGCATCCCATTTGTCTTATGGAACAAGGAACAGCAGCCATTTGAACACTGACACTTAACCACTTTGCTGCTGCTCCCTGGGAGAGAAGCCTTCAGCTCCTGTGCTAATCCTGGACTTTTCAAACATCAAGTCAATTTCTAGAAGCCTCCCTGTAAAATTTAACTCCAGTCTTCTCATAAGAGGGACTGCACCATCCTTTCCTGGAACGATGTGCTCTGCCAGCAGAGCCATCCTGCCCTGGACACATCTAAGCAGCAGCCAAGCAGCTCATCTTGCAGATACCAACCTTCTCCGAGATGTGTCTTGCTCAGCATCTCCTGTTCCTAACCTGGAGAATGGGAGACCACCCAGGAGCCTTGGATCAGGGTGCACTGCGTGGCAGCACAGGCACCCAAGGACCACCAAGCCACCCACCCACGGCACCTGCAGTCCCAGGGACACCTCTCCAGCCACAAGCAGCTAGGGTGCAGTCAGTGTTAAGTGACTCCCTGGGCAGCTTTCAAAAGGTTTGTGTAACATTCAAAAACACCAGACTTCTTGGTGACCTTAATACAGAGACTTTGCTTTGTCTTTGCTCGACACTCTCTGAGATGCAGGATTTCTTGTATGATCTTTGGGGTGAATCATTTGGCTTTCTTCTGCCTGAAGTCCAGTTTAAAATGGGGACAACCCTTCCCTTGCTTGCTGCCCCTTATCCCACTAGTACAGACTGGAAGTGCTTTAACACAACAGCTCGAAACCTTCACACACGTAAATAAGCACAGTCTCACTTGTTTAATGCACATCCAGAACTAGAAGTAAAATCTGCTTAGCACCAGTGAACAGGCTATGGCAGAAAGAGACATTTCCCCACAGCCACTTCCAGACCCTCGTCCGCGTCCTAATTTTGTGCAAAACCAGATTTGAGACACCCTCCTGTGAAAGCTGTGTGCTTTGTCAGAACACATGAACACAAAAGCCCTCTGGTCCAGAGGCTGAAGATCAGGATCTGGAATACTTTCACATCTGATGCTCGCACCACTTTGCCCTTTCTCTTCCCTAAGCCCTTGGTGGGGGATGGACGGGAGTGACGATGCACTTTACTGTTGAGCGATTCAATGCCATTTTACAGAGATTAATTATAATTGCAGGTACCGTGGTCTATCCCATCATTTCAGGAAAGACATCCATAGATAATAACCTAGAAACACTCTTGGCTGTATCAAGAGCAAGGCTAAGAGAAATAATTGCTCTGGCTCTGTGGAATGAAAAGGACTCACTGGCAAAACTGAAGCAGTAAAAAGGGAAATGGCGATTAAGAGAAGATGCACGAAATTAAGAGGCAAAGACTCTCTGGTGCCTGCTGAAAGCAGCAGAACCAAAGCTGAACCTTCAAATGCAGCACTGAAAGGTTCTCTGAGCAGCAGCATCATTGCAGGCACAAAGGGTGAAGGAGGGTTTGTTAACAAGCACTAAAGTCCAAAGTGTTACACTGACAGAGGCTCCTAAAGAGCAAAACAGGAGTAAACTTAGTTGAGGATTTCCAGTCTGTGGCACCTTTAAAGTTTCTTGGCCAAGGTTTTGTCTTGGGGAGCAGCAGATGACCTCTCTGACTAACTGTGAGCTACCACAAAAGAGAACAAGCAGTCACCTCAATTTTAGAAGGAGCTATAAAATAGCTACATACCAAATCTGCAGTTTGTGCCTGTAATGTGAATTTTCAGGGAAGGCAAAAAGGGGGCACACAAGACACTCAAAAATGCAAATCCCTGCTTGCTGCAGTCCAACATATCCAGCTACTCCCAATATCTTCCAACACCCCAACCTTCCATCTCTTCTTTACAGAGCATCTAAGCTCCTCCTGTGCCTTGCCCTGATCTCTCTGTACACCCTCTCCTTACCCTCCAGCCTTGCACCCCATTTCTCCAGTGGGACAGGAGGCTGCAGGCAGGGTCCAGCAGGCTCGGTGGCCCTGGGGAGGCTATGGAAGAACTCGGTTGGAAAACGCCGGGTTTTTGGGCGAGCACTGCACCAAGGGCACCCAACAGCAGAGCTCTGCCACCATCACTGTCAGCAATCCAGCGCTTTCTGGCTGCAACCCAAATGGTGCTGAACTCCCCCCATAGCTCCCAAGGAGTTCAGGATGGGGTGCAGGAGATGCAGGTCTCTTCCCCACCACTCCCTGCTGCAATTCCTCCTCCTGCCCTGCGCTTCCCACGCCGCCTCCTCCGCCCAGCACGGCTGGAAGGCAATCTTTTTGACAAATGACTTTGTAGGACAGAGAAGTCTGAGGCTGCTGTTATTTGGTTACCCTACAGTGACAGGAGGGTTTGTAGTTTTGTGGACAATTACAAGAATTAACATGGACAGATTTAGAGCCTGAGTTTTGTGGAAATAGCTGGCATTTTGAAAAATGCCAGAGAAACCAGGATAAAGAGGAAGATCTTTCAGCAGTAATGTTGCTACTTTATTTTCAGAAAAAGCAGGATTACTTTCTCCCACAGCCTTATTTGCTGTATTTTAAACTAGGACCATCCAGACCTATTGATCAAAACAGGAGAATAAAGCAGAAATACAGAATTCCATGCTATTTAATCAATTTAACTGAAAATTAAAATAACTAGAAAAAGCCTGTGAAGCACAGAGGAGTCATCCTATCCATTTGGTATTTTATCATCTGATAGATTTAATAGATTTAAAAACTGGAGGTTATCAAGGGCTCAGAGAACCCAGATTCCTTCTCCCCTCACTGGGGACATCTCCCTTTGCTCCAGCACTGTCACAGCGTGTACCTACTCCTGTGAGGAAAGGAAGAAGCAAACCTATTTCTCAGGCAACAGAGAAAAAGGAAGAGAGGGGTGCACAAGACTGCACTTCAGGGGGTCACTGGCTCTTTTTAGATTTCAAGCTTCCTTTCAAAACTGTTCTGCCCTTGTTCCAATGAAGCCAGGTCACCTGAATCCCCAAGTAAATTGTAAAACACTTCCTTCGCATCCTTTCAGGCGTTGTCTTTTTTTCAGGGCAAAGCAGCAGTTTAAACAATCTGTACCCCATGCATCACACATCTTATTTTCCTTCTGATATTTGATGCAACTGAATTGCCAGGCAATCTTCAACAGCAGCAGTGACCTTTCATATGCTTTTATGGATGGGCAAATTTAATTTCTAAAAATAGATTCAATTTCTGGAATATATATTTATTTCAACACACACTGTCTCTTCCCTCATTCTAAACTGTTTTGCAGAATTATGTCAAGCTTTAGCTGTAAAAATAAAATGAAGCTTTTCTCCCTCACAAGAAGATGATGCTGCTATGAAATGGCGTAAATAAAATATGCACTATGATCAGTTGAGGAGGAACAAAATGTGTATAACCTATTACCACCAAGCACAACATTCCCTCCAATGCTCTTCCCAAACACATATTCTGTAAATCGTCACCTCTCAACTTTGACTTGAAAGGGCATCATTGACTTAAATAAAATGCACATAAATATTTTAGCTGCTAGAGTGAAAAGGGATTATTTATCATAACAATGACAGAATAAAAAGAACATTTCTTCAGTTATTTTAGTCCACACATCAGAGCCGACTGTGCCTGGCTGTTCTGCTGATCCTGCTATAAAGCCAGTTCCTCCTGTGACTGCCTGGCTGTTTTGCAAGGCATCAGGAGAGAGAGAACATTAAGCTGCCACAAAAATGTTACAGAAGTGAAAAGGACAGCATTTGGGGCCACATGCATAAAATATATATATTATTTTTAAACAGCAATTTAGCCTTGTGCAATCAAAAAATGAGTGCAACTACAACTCCCCAGAGCCACCTCATGTTCAGTCTAGGTGCAAGGAACAGCAGAGCCCACGACACAGATGGGACACAGCCAGCAGGACCACAGTGACCTTGGCAAGCAGAAGTAATTTGCCACTGTAAAAGGGCTTTCACAGAGTATTCATTTCAACTTTCTTTCCACCAAAACAGCTTCCAAAAGGCAGCCAGAGAAATTCTACCTGCAGGGC
The DNA here is from genome assembly GCA_013397055.1 of Pachycephala philippinensis. Classification (NCBI taxonomy): domain Eukaryota; kingdom Metazoa; phylum Chordata; class Aves; order Passeriformes; genus Pachycephala; species Pachycephala philippinensis. The sequence goes on along the minus strand of VWZT01010739.1, from coordinate 64,191 downwards.
TGTACCGACATACATAAGCAGAGGCCAAGGTTCAGCCCATCCATCAATAAGATATTTACAGATTCATTCTGGGGCAAAAACCCCAGCCACATGCATGAAGAAAGCAGAACAAAGTACTGTTCGGTACTTTTCCAGCTCAACCTTATTCCATTAAATATTTTTTAGCCTACAAAACTATATGCCACCGAATTCCTTTCTAGATGTTCTCTTGAGGGAGGTTTTTTTAACGCACCAACAGCGCATTTTTAGTAACTGCAAAGGGCATCTGTAGCTAAAGTAATCGGGTCTGATAATTAAATATAGTAATTCCACAAGTTTAAATACTTCAGCCTTACAGAGAATGACAGTGAGAGGCTGGAAAGCGGCACATGGAGGCAACAGGCAAGCGAGGAGGTTCAGTGGTGCCGAGTATGGTTCCTCATCACCTTGAAACCCTTTGGAAACCAGGGATATCTCCAGCAACACAAATGCCACTGGCAGCACTGAACACACCTGATTTACCCCCTGACTGTGAACACTGGGAAACCTCCACCCCCACTGCACAGTACCAGGGAAGCAGACCTAATTTATCAGGATTTCCAGAAGTAATGCATAATTAAAAATACAGAAAAAAAATCCAAGGGGGTAAAGGTGAGGTAAACACATGAAATTCTGCAATGCAAAACTGGGTTGGAAACTGCTGATTAGATGTCCCTGTGGACAAAACTCTGGGTATCGGGATAGAAGACTCCCTTAGGTTGGTTTTAGGCAACTGCATAAACCCAATTTTATTTAAAAAAGAAAAGAACCCTATGCTTCCTCCCAGTCATAGAAGAACTTACACAGCTCCTGCACATATAGATTAGATCAATCTTTGCTTATTATTAAATAGTAACAGCTTTCAAAAGCCCCCCTCAAAATGTCCTTTATTTTACACAAGTCTACGAGCTATTAATAAACATGAAAACCTCAAACCCAACGATCAATGAATTTCTAAAATTTATACTGAATTAAAAAACATTCCACAAAGATTTTGCATGGGAAGCTCCATGCAAAACAGAAGTCTTACTACAGCTGATAAAGAAAGGCATAATGTTTTAATTTTGCATGTGAGAAATGTATAATAATAATTGCTGTAGGTTGCAGTTTCTGGAGGTCTTTTATAGCACGAGTTTCCTGTAACCTTGAAATATTATGAATGCAACAGCATTGCTCTGGTTCACAAAAAAGAAAAACAGAGGCAAAGCAACAGAGGTACTTAGGGACAAGAAATGCAGTACTTTGCTAAGGCTGAATAATGTCCAAAATATACATGTGCTGTATGAAAAACCGATCTAGATTTTTCAAGTTCTACTGAGTTTTTAATAAGTATTTTCAAAATATTTTTTTCCCTGATAATGTGCCTTTAAAAGCAATTTGGAGAGCAACTTTTCACTGTAAGTGGAAACTGCTGAGTCCAAGCCTGCAGTTCCACCTGCAGCAGTCGATAAGATGGTAGATTTTGCTGCCTCGCCTTCCATATTCCTGTAAGTGTTTCCATTAACTCCACAAAACCACGCTGTGAGCATTTTGATGTACGGCCCATGTACGTATCTGTGGGATGGAATCTGGATGGTCTCAGGGAGGTTTGGAAGCAGCCTTTTCCATGTAATCCATGCAGCTACTCCATCACTTTCATAACCCTCAGCTCAGCACTTCTGCTCTTCACCGATCAAACAGATTGGGGGAAAAACTTGCCCGAAACAATCCTTAAAAATACGCCAGAATCCGACAAATATTTTTGCTTCAGGGTATACCACTTTGTCCAAACCAAAATCTTTAGCAAAAATGTCAAAACTACAGTATTGAACACATTACATGGTATTTTTTCTTCAAGTTACAACATCACTGACAATACTTACACCAATATTCACTACAGTAAAAATTCTATTTTTATATTCTTAACATTTTTAGCTTTGAAATACAAATTAACTACAGAAGAAAAATTAAGAAAATGGTGCAAATCAAAAGCCCGCATTCAAAAAAATGATCAAAGCAGTTTCAGATAATTTGAATCTGATCTGCTGTTTGTTCCCCTTCAATTTTTTGATTTACATCCCTTAAGCTGTATTATTTGTCAGAATTTGGGATGTGCAAATCTTCTGTAAGCTGTTTCAGAACAGCTTTATCAGCCATGCAGCAAAAACTGTGACAGTGTAGAAGCTTGCTTTTCTTGTGAGACCACTAAAGAAGGTCATTGAATAACTAATGGTCTGTTATAACAATGAAATAAGAGACTTCAGTGGGAAGCCTCCAGCTTTTAAAAGAATAAATCAAATTAAGGATGCGGAAATTGAGAAAAAAAAATTTTCTTAAGAATGACATATTCTAACTTGTGAGAAACATGCTTTCAACACCTAACAATGACAGGAGTGTCACTGAAAGAGAGCTCGGTGTCAAAGTATTTCCCATTAAAACATAAGGAAACATGTAACTAGTGAATACACGGTGATGTACTTCACCTGTTTATGGATAATGGTATCACTCTGGCTGTTTTATTCTACATTTAAGCCTCACCGTCATGCTTTAAGAAGCTTCCTGTTACTTTCCCTTCCCTTTAACAATAGCAGCAATTTCGGAGAAGAGAGATTTCATCTTCTGCATGTCCTCTCATTGTTCCAAGGAGGAGCTCGTTAACCCTCTCACAATGGAGAATAAAATTGTGATGAAATTGCCAGAAACAGAGACAACTGCTTTCTCCCCTTCCTGAATCGAGCAAAAGGCATTTTATATTGTCTTACCTTTATGGTTTTGGTCTGGAGTCTGAGTCCATTTAAAGTGTTAATGGCTTTCTCTGCATCCTTTGGATCAATGTAGTTAACGAATCCATACCCTAAACTCTGCCCTGTTGAAACACAAGAAATAAAGAAAAAAAGGGCTCAGTATTTTTCAGCACAGAAACACAACTTCCAAGAGTGGGAGCACAATTTTCTTACAATGTTAGTTTCATTTTCATCTCTGCTTTCCCTTACAGTGTCTATGCTGTTCTTCACCATTTCTTTATCTCCTTAATACAGGAGGAGCCATCATAACTTTAAATTGCTGCTCTGAAGATCCTTCTGTAAGAAGGAAAAGCAGCAACCCCTCACCCTGCCTTCCCCAGGAGTTTACTGAAAAGCATGTATGAGGCTTGACAGCAACAGAATTGTGTAATAGTTTTGTGCTGAGCTCCTAATAAATGTAACTGGCTGACCTGCCAGTAACAAGGCTACCTCTTAAAAATAAATCAACACACACAATTTTGCTACTGTTTATAAACAAGTTTTGAAGTATTTAAACCACAAAATTAGGAAGCTGCATTTTTACACTAACCTCGAAGGAGCTGAGGAACAGAAAACCACCTTTATATCTCGTTTTACTGCTCAGTGAGCAGCCCAAATTGCAGCCGGGCAAGGGACCGCATTAAAGCTCCCCTGTGAGTATTCGAGATGACAGCAAACCCAAACAGTGCAACAACTGCTGCTGTGCACGGGATGGCAGGAGTCCACTTCAGCAGCCAAAAGCATTTCAACAGCTTCTGTCTCACCAGCGAGATCCGTGCGTGTGTTTGCAGCAGACAGAGACACAGTTAATAACTGGGATAAGTGACACGGGGCTGGAGAGGCACTGCAGGATCAGGGACACGCACGGGGCTGTGGGGCTGCAGAGGGCTCAGAGAACCCGCTCTCCACAGGGATCTTTCCCCAATTCCCAAGCAGCAGCTTTGCAGCACCAATTCTATTAATGCAACGTGACAGACAGCCGCTTCCGGATCCCTTCCTTCCAGCATCCTACTGAACTTATTTTGCATGTTTGGAAAAACACAGGTTTTTTTTTTTTTTTGTTTGGTTAAGGCACATGAACTTAGAAACCCACACAGATAATGGCATTTCAAGAATCAGTGAGCCCAAGCAGGCAGGTGAAGGGCCCTCTATTCCAACCACACTCCCCTCTCACACACCCCACCATGTATCTGGAGCACAGCAAGCCAAAAAAACACCTGTCCCTTGGTGCTGATGTGCAGGCGATTAAAATGCTCCTGCTCACAGGCAGTGAGAAAGGAAACACGTGAAAATCCCTCCCAAGGAGAGGAACAGCACTTGTGGAGGTTTCTAGCCACGGGAGCAGCGACCCAGCTCCTGCTCACCAGGAGGAAGGCGAGCTTGGGAAGGCAGCTGCACACCAAGTGCCTTGATGTCCCCTGGAGGCACAGATCCTGCCTCCCAGCACAAAGCTTTGTTTCTTTGTCTCCTGGACTACAAAAAAGCATCTGTGTGTTTCTCAAAGTCAGACGCCACCAAAAATACAGCGTTTGCTGTAACACAAATACAGGGAGCGCTTCTGTCTTACGAAATCAGATCAAAGCCCTAAAAGCTGCTAACTATGCAATGGAAGACTTTAAAAAACCATGGAAACACTGCAGTTCATGCCTGAAATGCCCACATGCAGGCATAAGGATAAGAAATGACTGTTTTAACATACAATACAGCCAGGGAGCAATTCCATCCCATCAATTTAACTTCAGGAAAAAGTGTAAAAACATACTCTGCCTTCCTGGAGAGCTGAACTAATCTCAACAAAAATATTCTTACCCAAGTTACATGACATTAAGCAACAATGACCTGAAGTCTGGCTGAGCACAAAGCCTGGAGCAGAAATACTGTAAAGATACTTTCCCTGCCATGCCTTCCCTCTGCTTGCTTACCTGAGATATTTTATACAGCCCCAATCCCTGTGCCTCTGAACACATCAAATCTAATAATTAAGTACATTTAATCCTAAACAATCCTAGGGAGAGGAAAGCCATTCTCTAGGAAACAGACCCCTTTTTATGGGGGGAAGCAGACTCAAGGATCAGAGCTTGGACAACTTTGTTTGTATCCATTCTTTTCCCTCTCAATCATCTCTGGACTTCAGAGGTACACAGAGAGCAGGAGTAGCTGATGTGAGGCCTTGGGATTTACGTCCAAATGTCTGACCCTGGGCTTCCATGTCCAGCCACTGCTATTCTCAAGACACATGGACTGACCAATCTCTACAATGTATACACTGTTTTCCAACAATCTCCCATAGAAACAGTCTCACTTCTGTAAGTGCTTGCACAAGAGAGACCATGGACAGCAAACCCACAGACAGCAGTAGGGAAGGGAAATAAATGGCAACACAAGAAAAGAATGAGATCACAATTACACAAAACCTTTTCTTTTTTTTTGAGTCCCCCAGTAACATTCAAGTTATTTAGATATTATCATCTTCCATTCTCACTACCAGCTGGCAATGGATAAATATTTTCTCCAAGGTGAAGGGTAAACACCAACATGAATAAAGCTGGTCTTGTCTGCATGTAGGACTGCAGAACCTGGCTTAATGAAAACTATTACACTGTCATATCATTCTTTCAAGTAACAGGTCTGCAGAAACACGATTTCTTCTTGTTAGTGTATATACTCCTGAACATCAAGAAATATATGAAACTTGTAACAGGATTGCAGACCTGTCACTCAGAAGCTTTTGGTTAGAATTCATATCCCACTGATTGCTATATTAGCTGTACTATATTCTCACAAAAAAAAGGGTGAATACTCAATTCTGAGCACAGAATTTCTGTTAATTCAATGAATACCCTTTTTATCTTAAAAACTCTTCAACTCCACACCCTTCACAGCTCATTGAAATCTTGGTGCAGTTGTTTCCACCAGCAAACTCCTGCTGCTGCTTTCTGGCATAGATCTCACTGTACCAGTGAAGCTGAACAGAGAAAAACCTGATTGAGAGCTTTCCACTCCAGGGGCGTATTTTGTTTGGTTACTTTGTATTTTTAACCATCTCTCCCCTAAATATTGTCATGTGTTTGAAGACTGAAAAAACACCCCAGTCTCAAAATACTGAAAAGAAAAACTCAGACAAAAAACTAATTTGTGAAAAGCTTTATGACTACTCTGGCAAACATCATAAAGTTTTACTGTGCTAAACATTTACAGTTAAGAAGCCAAAAAAATTTATACATGCAGCTAAAAATATTATTTTCAAATTCCTCTCAAGAGCAATATACCTCATGTCAGACAAAACAGAGTCTAGATATAAAAGAACCAAAAATTGTTACAGGTAAAGAAGGAAAAGGATTTGTTCCAGAACACAGTAAACAGTATGAACTTCCCTATTTTCTTCATCATGTGCTCTTATTGCATGTACTCCAAAAGGGTAATACTTCTTTGGACACAATCTGGCAGCACAAAGCAAGCAGCTGGACCTCTCAGTGGGATCCCACACAGACACTGCAGTTCATTCCCATGCTACACTTCCCAGGAACAGCACCGTAAATAGTAAATATTTTCTGTGATTTGGAATCCAATAGTTCATCACATGCTGTGATTCAGTAGGTCAGGCAAGAGATATTTCTAGATGATCCTAAAACAACACCTTGTTATCGTGCTATTCCCACTGCTCCTTCCGAATGTTTTATCTAGCAGCAGAAAATGTATAGTGGACCTCCCAGAATCTGGTAAGGAATAGGTCTAAAAAGTGAGCAGTAACAGGGTTAGAAGTTATCAAGGACTTGACAGTCTTAAAAGAAAAAAAAAAGCGGGCAAAGCCAAGCCCAAGCTGGTAATGTACATGTTTTGCATTTTAGAAAGTTCCATTTCAGAGCTGAAAATTATGCTCAAAACCAACCATGAAAAAGATGAAAAAATAAAATCAATTTACCCTGTATCATTTATCCATATATCCAGAAACCTGCAACTGTGAAAAAGGCAGTGCCAAAGACCAGTACCTTGTTTTACTTCCTCCGTAAGCCAGTCTACTTTGGACAATTCCATATTTATATTAAGAGGTAAAGGGAAAACACATAGAAAAAAAAAAAAAACCTGTAAGAACAGAAATGTCATAGAAAACAGGAAAAAGAAAAGCATAAAACCCTCTGGCCAGTAAAGGTTGGAATAACAGAAGAATTTTTTTAGGTTACAGAAAAGAGATCCCTTAACACTCATCCTGACTCACCAGGAGATACTAATAGTAACAGTACAGACACAACAGGCATTATGTACACCTGAAGAAATATGTGAAGATATAACTGGCAACCCAGGTGAATGCTAAACAGGAGCTCCTAAAATTATGTATGTTTAAAATGAGATGATCTGGATTACTCGCAGAGAACAGACTCAAAAAAAAAAAAAAAAAGAGCGTAATGGCTCTCTTGTGATCAACAAATTCCAGGAGCCTGGAGGAAAAAATTTTTGCATTGAAACTCAAAAAGTGAAGACTGGATGACCCAAGTAATTACAGATCCAGCAGCCTAATGCCAAGCAAGGCAAAATTACAGAATATTCAATGCTGGGCTCTAATAATAAAGAATTAGTGAGGGGTAATAAAATCAATGTCAATCAAATTAAGTCTATGCAAAATAGATTCTGTCAAACTAAACTGACAACCTCCTTGATGAGATTACAAGTTTGACCTATAAATTTTAAGAATGCCATTAAATCAACATTGATATACTTGGCCTTCTCTAAAGGACTTGATTTGGTACTGCTTATTAATTGACTAAAACAAAATTAACATAGCACACATTAAATGGATTAAAAAAGCCAACAGATCTCTTACTGGGAACTGTGAACAGGAAATCACCAGAAAGATGCTTTCCTACAGGTCTATCTCAGGAAACAAATGTTGGCCCTAAATTGTTTATTTCCACCGGTAAGTGGAAAAAACCCAAACTCCTTGCTCATGAAAACTGACTGCAGAAAGACAGGAGGAGCAGAGGGTTAAGTAGAAAGAGGACAGAGGAAAGGTACAAAGCAATTTAAGATCCTCAGTAAACCACAAATACACACATTTAGATAGCACAAAGATTACATCCTGACAAACCAGGTTAACTGTGGCATACTTTGGGAATGCTGAAATGAAAGACTGACACAGGCCACACCAAGCCTGCAACATTGACAAAAGAGTTAAAACTATTCCTGCCATAAAAGTCACACAATCAGAAAGGGAAAGAAAAGTTGCTGCTAGTGATCTGCCTGTGCTTTGCTGAGGAAGAGCCCACTCCTGGTGCATGTGCTCCAAGTGAGACACCAATGCCTTGGGGATGGTGCCATGAGAACTGACTACAGCACAAGAACTCCTTCAGCTGAGATAAGGGGGTCAATCTGCCTACCTGATCAAACAATCTGAAGCTGAACCTGAACACTACTACATCAGTGTTCACCTGCAGTACCATTTTTTTTTTCTTACTCATGTCTGTCCATGGAATTATGCATCCCAAGTCCCACTGCTCAGCAAGTGAAACCAGACTAGAAACAATACAGCAAATGCTGTTTTCCTGTGGAAGCCATTTGCTCTGTTTTTGACATTGAAGGTAACACGAATTTAAGTACCTACCAACCATTTTGCCACTGGAAATTCTGAAAGCTTGATTTTTTTTTTCTGAAAGCTATGCTCTAGCTCATGCAGAAATTAATCCAGGGAACGTTTTGGCAAGATGAATTAAGTGCTCTATAATCTCTTCTACTCTGAAGCTCTACAAATACACTTCTCCTGCTGGTTCTATGAAGAACAATCATTGCCACAAGCAAAGCAGAAGTAAACTACTTTCTCAGAAAGTTTGACGCCTTCCTATTGCAGAAAACTATTCTAATTGCAACTTAGAGATGAGTACAACTTTTGATCGCCCACCTGTGACCAGGTAAGTTAAAAAAATGGTTAGAAACATCATTTTTATTTGGAAATAAATGACTGTGGAATGCAACGTCACAGTAAAGGACTATTAAAGGACTACTATAAGCAGTCACTCATGAGAACAAGCACAGAATGGGACAGCAGCGATCCAAAATGCCTTAAACTGTGGTTTTGTTGTCCCCTGCCCAAATGTAAAACCTAATTAAAGCTGCCCTCCTGACAGCCGTAACGCGAGTGCCGATGCTTCCCTGACACAATCCCTGCCTTCGGAAGTAGGGCACGTCTGACAGCTCATCTCGCATCAGCCAGGCAGGAGCCGTCAGACAGCAACAGCCTTCAGTCACTCTGGCTTGGGGACCAACAGATAAATAATGCTCACCACAAATTCTCCAAATCTCTCCATTTTTGCCTGTTCAAACTTCAGTGAAATTTGGGGAAGAAACTGGTCACGGAGTGAGCTTCTCTCTATGGCAAAAGCTCAGTGCCAACTTGCTGTCCACCTGTGGCTCTTCCAAGCAAACCTGCACATGCTCTTCCACTTCTCCCAGTGTTTCTCAGCCTTGAGATGTTTCTAATAAATAGCACCTATAGATGGCTGGCAGCGAGATTGCTTTCTGTCTTTTAAGCAAGATTAACAAAGAGACTTTTGACATTCAAGGCAAGCCCTGCTCCAGCTGGCAGGCCCATTTCAGAACATCACCCCGTGAGCCTTCAAACCATTTCAGAAGTGTTTTAAACACATTCCTGGGATGAAAAGGAATGACTGCAACTCATATGAAAAGCCGTATGAAGTAGAGGCTTTTGGAGAAGGTTACATAAATACCCTTGAGAAGATATATTCATAATGTACAAAGAGGGTCAAGTGAAACAACTTTTTTTTTCTTGTTGTTTCTGCAACAGTTACCAACAAACAGAGCTGTTCACCTAAAAAAGGACGTAAGCTATAGAGGGAAAAATCAGATCAAGGGAAAATCAGATGTGATCATGCGACCAGTTCAAAACCTGCTCCTTGTCTGATGCTTCTTTATACCAGTCATGTCAGTCTCATTCATCCTCCACCTCTTTACCAAGGAGAATCACCTGCTGTCACCCCAGCAACGCACACTGCAGTCTCAGGAGAAGCAAACCAGGAGGGAAGCATCTTCTGCACGCAGTGCTCCTAAGACCAAACAATTAAGCTAAGGCTGTCACTGTCACAATTCACTGCAACCCATCTATGAAGGGTAACTTGTTCTGTGTTAGTGCAGCTCTATCACAGCACCCATTTAGTCTACAGCTTATTTACAATACAGACTCCTTATGCCTGTACGAACTAGGATTTATTTAATACACATTGTCCATGAATAGCAAGAAAACATTCTCCCCCTATTAACTCTCGCTTTTGCAAGAATTTAGGGAAAAGTGCACAATCTTTCTCAAAGCAAAAACTAGACAAGCACAAGTAATAAATCACTTGGTTTTTGCCTTTTGCAGGAAAGTGACAGGGTACGAGCTTTGTTTGGGAACCTTCCATCAAATTACTGTGCTTGGAGTGCCCTTAGTTCTTTTGAGAAGATCCCACTTCTACATTAGGAGAAGACAGCTGTATTTAAATTCAATCCAGTCTAGAGCCCCAGATATGGTGTGATGCTACAGTGCACCTAAAATTAATAAGCACAACTTGTCCTTGGCTTAAAACAGTCACCAGCATTATCTGAGTTCAGTAGATCCTTCTTTAAATACTACTGGAGAGGAAAGCCAGGTTCCAGACTCACGGTGAAATGCACTTGTAACAGATCCCCTCCTAAGAAACATGCTTATACTTTCACAAAAAGTAAAAAAGTAAAGCTAACCCCAAAATTCTGTGAAAAAACCTCTCTGTTCCATAGCTAGAGCACCTGCAAAGGCTACATAATGACACAAAGCTCCTCAGACGGGACAAGATCCCTCAAGCAAACTCTCCCCCCAAGGCATCAGAGCCCTGATACCCAAACAGCAATGGCCCTCCCCTTTCAGGTATCTGCACAGAGAAAATTCCTATCACTGCCTTAATGCCAGAGAGACTCAGATAAAAGCTCATTCATGCAGGAGAGACAGGCCTTTTTTGGGGAGCTCGAGGGGAGACACGAGTTGCACAATGAGGTCCCACGGGAGCCCTACACACACAGGATTTAATAAACTCCAGCCCAAGTGGAAGGGGCTTCTTTGCACCAGGCCTTCTCCAACAGAGATGCTGCTACGTGATTAAAAAATCCCCCAAAGGAAGCCCTTGCAAACAGTGTGCTACATCCCACGTAAAACTCTCCCTCGGGGAGAGGATAAGAGAGGGAAAATGAACCAGACATACAGACACCACTCACTCAATTTTAATATCTGAATGGGAAGTGCCAGATACCATGACAACAAGCCTAGAAAAATAAAAGGGGAATAAAAAGAAGCGTTGCCCAAAATGTGAAACAAATCCTATAAATGTAGCTAAAGCAAATGATTAGTGCTGGTGAGGTAACTGCAAGCCCTGGACCTCCACATGTCTTTGGAAGGGAACCACCAGGACCTGGACATGGTGACCTCAAAATCAAAGTAAGACTCCCCAAACCCATCTGCAAGCTCCTCATGATAGAAACATCATTCATTCAGCACTTTGAGCTAGAAAGCTTGATTTTGCCAGGCAGTGCCAGAGGAGATTACATGAGTTTTGTCCTCTTCTGTAGTTTTGACAAATCTCTTAATGAAAGATGGTGTAATTTAATGTCTTGATATTCAGACATGCCGAAGCAGTAGCAGTTCTTGTGTACATAAAATACCAACTGACAGTAACTGCCATTTCTCAAAATCAGATACAGTAATAATTTTCACTTCAGAATGGCCCCATATATCCACTGAGAACACAGAACAAGATGGAGCATGCTTTGACAGCCTGCTGCTGCCCAGAGCCATCAGATCGTTCTGAAAATCCTACTCCCACAGAAACTTCAAGAGGACTTCCAAAACCATGCAACTACTCCATTTTATACTTCATGACACCAGGAATATAAGACACCCCTGCTCTCGGAAATTGTGCCTTACAGTCTCCTAAAGGCTTCTATCATTTCAGACATTCTGCATCTCACCTGAAACAAGGCTTTGCTCTTACTTGCGTCCTACAGAGTTCAACCAAGTCAGCTGTGCCACTGCTGTGCGTGAGGACAGGGACTAATCTGCATGCAAAGCTTAAGTGGCAGTTTGAGACACATGCTGCTGACTTGGCTGGAGTCTTCTGCGCTTCCCATTACCATAGCATGGAAGTGTTTTATCTCTGAAACGCACCTTTCCTCACAAACACCACAGAGGAAAGCACTTTTATTCCCGTTATGGAGAAGAGAAACTGAAAGGCATCATGATTTCCAGGGTGAACTTGGACAGAGTAACACAGTCACTAAAACAGGGAGCTAAAACTGCAGCTCCCCCACTCTAAGACTGGAACCTTATCATCGGCCCATTGAGAGTTGTGCTGGGCTAGAGATATCTTGTAAACAACACACACATTTCATGCTCTGTAGAATTTATTATCCTCCTTTTTCTTTTTTGTTTGCTTGCTTTTATCAAGTTTCTTTAAATGCAAAACTGGATTTTCAGCATGGGTGTGTTCGTACTACTGCAAGCAACTGATTAAGTAGGTTTTGAAAAGCTACTGCTCCTGACATACACAAGACAAGTGAGTTCCATTTCTGAACAAATATTTGGATTTTGCTCCCCTCAGTTGACATCTCTTGCTTCCCTTCTTTTCATCTTCTCCTCCCCCTTCCTTCAAGGAGCACACAGCCTCTGAATTAGCAGCTGTTCCGAGAAGAGCAACGCTGCACTCCTCCCCGCTTTGTCCCAGAACAGAACAGGGACTGTACTATAAAAATCCAGTGTTCTGGGGACAGGCATGAATGGACAAGAAACAGCCATGACTTGTCTATCCTGAACAGTAAACTCAATGCTGAAGAAACGACTTAAACACAAGAATGCAGACATTAGAAACAAACAGGCTAAGTGAAAAGATTCAGTAAGAAGAAGTGAAAACAAATAGAACGAGAATAAAAACCCCTGAAAGACGTAACAGCACATAAAAATGGTTATCAGCAGTGTGGAAAAAAATTCTGCAATTAAAGAAGTCACTGCATGACATTAAGCATGCAATACACTGTAGGAAGCCATTCTCATCCCAAGTAGGGGATGTCACATTGGCGAGAATGGATACAGCAGCACTGGACAAGCAGTACAGAAAGAATGGTAAAGACCACACAACTCTAACAAGGAATGTATGCACCAGAGACAAGGAAGGCAACAAACTGAAGCTGAATTTCTGCAGTCACCAGGCTTTAAAATAAGACCTAAGGCTCAAGAGTGACTTAACATACAAGCTTAGAAGTGTATAGTGTTAAAACACTAAAATAAGGTATCCTTTGATGACATTTGACTAAAGGGAGATACAAAAGCCTACAGATATTTCAAACGTATAAAGACTATGACTGGAGATGAAATATTACAAGTGTGCTACTTTTAATACTGTTACTCATAAAAAAAGATGAAATTAGAAGAGGGTAGAAAGAATCACAGTCTGGAACCAAAGAGAAAAGGCACTCCAAGAGCATGAGCCAGCAGGTCACAGAAGAAGCACACACTTCATTACAGCAGATGTATCTTCCCTCCTGCATATCATCCCAAATGCTGGCACTTCTGAAATTTAGATGAAAGTAGAATGCAACTAAAAATTTAATACTGAACAATGGAGCAGAAGCTGAAGGCAAACCAAAAGAAACAAAGTGATTATTCACTTCAACCAAAGGGACAGTAAGTTCAGATCACAGTGAGCCCATACTGTACCACATACACAGTTTTGGTGCAAATGTACCAAACTTGCACAAAAAAGGGCAATGCCAGACACCCAGAGTCAAAACTTATGAGAAACTCCACTGGAAAATAGCAGTGAGTGGTAGAAGAAAGGCAGAAGGACAGAACCATGACAGAGCCTGCATACAACCAAGGTTCCTACTTTCATGAAGTGTCAGAGGACTGCAGAGTAGAAGGAGTCCTGGGCTTGACAAAAATCTTGCTTCATAGGCTAGAGATTTTTATTAAAAGGCCAAGAATATACTCTGTCAATAAGAAGGAAGCAAGGAGAGGACATGGGAAAGACACAGCTAAGATCCAAAAAATCCATCGCATCCTCAAACTCAGAATCATTTCATGTAGAAATGGTGGTAGTAATGCTTCCAGTCTAAAGGAAATGGCAGAGGAACATAAAACTGGAGAAAAACACGAGTCTGTTTTGCAAAACAAGAATATTAAGTGGGACATAACATTATACTGCAGCATCAATATCTGAAACCTGTTTGACTGCAAATTCAAAAAGCCCTGGTAATTTTGTCATTAAATGATTTAATTCGGCAACATTTAAGGTTTTGTACCTTCAGCCTCTGTCAAACAACAAAAAACAAAAGCCACAACAATACTAACAAATTTCACAGTAATTCAGAACAATGACTCTCAATACCTGTTCTGTCTCATCAACAGCCTACTAATTAAACTCTGAGCTCTACTAACCACTTTTTCCAATGCACAGAGGAAAGTAATTTATTACAGACCGGAATACAAAATTTAATATTAACAGCACAACCCATGACTGCAGCATTTTTAATCTGATCAGCAGAAACATAAATAAAAGCTGCAACCTGACAGCTAAGAAGGTTAATCTGTAATAGTTAGATTTACGTAGATTACTTTACACAGCATCTGGAAAGATGCTGAGGAAGGTAAAGCTACTTTATCATATTCCAAAACATGCTACCTATAAAAAATTTGCTATCCACTGATATATAGACTGCAGGGAGCCTCACCACAAATTTGTTTCAACATTAAGACAGAACTTCCAAGACTTTTAAAAGCAGGAACAGGAATTTAAGTATGGTTTCAAATGTTTATAATATTCCTTTTAGGTACCTACACGTTCCAAAAGTAATGAAAACTACTTTAAAGGCGAAAATATTATGACTTTGTGTGCACATACTACTTATTCTATCACTTAATAATTTTCTTGAGAAGAGTATTAGCATGAATATGCTCCTCAGTAAATTTTCTCCAGCATAAAAATTCTGTTTTTTTCAAGTTGGCAGATTTCATCTATATCAGCTAACACCTTCCTTTATGACATTAACCACATGTATGGCACTGGATGTACCACAGACTGATGCCATTGTTGGCTGATCACCACTAAAAACAGGGCAATTTCTGTGATACACAACTCTTATAAAAGGCTTTTCACAATATTAAACAGGTAGGTGGTAAAAGAGGGAAAGGTAAATAAACATTTTTTCCTTTGTTTCCAGTTTGGCAAAATACCTAACCTGGAGCAAGCAAGTACCACAATCCTACCAACAACCAAAATCAAGGTACTGACTGGAGCAGCTATCCCAATGCAGCAGAAAGCATAAGGGAAAAATATGTTACCAGTCAAGCTCCCAAGCTGTTCATGTTTGGGGCTGGGTTTTTGGTTTCATTTTTTTGGTTAACACAGAGTGGCTTCCAAAGCAGGAAAATGTTTAAAGAAACAGAGAACTGGGCAAAGATATGCACTGGTAAATAGAAATGACACAGATACAGCAAGTAAGAGAACAGAGGAGTCTAAAAAAGGAACTGCTGGAGAATACTTCTTGTTACACGTCCTATCTTCTCATGCCCTACCTACCGCCCTCACAGCAAGGAAAGTCAATACACCCCCTCCATCCAGCCAACAGCTTCCCAGGGAAGGAGGAGGCAGCCTCATTTTTTGGGTCCTAGAATTCTGCAGCAAGAGGAAGGAAGCCTGTTGATACCTAACTTAAGGTGCTTCCAAATGTGTGTGAGCACAATTATCTGAATAGGGCAGCAGGGAAATTAGAGCTTGTACTGCAGGAACAGCAGCCCCTCTAGTACAGCAACAATTAATCACACTGGCAATGCTGCCATTTGTTTGCTTGCAGGTGAGTATGACGCAGCTTTTTGTCCATCTGCTTTTGCAACAACCCTTAAAAAACTGTCTAACTGGAAAAAAAAAAGGCAGTTTGGGCTCTTGTGAATAAAAATAATAAAGTGTTCTGTTTTTTTCCCCCTCAAGCTGATACATTCCACCACTTAAACAGATGCTGAGTCAGTCATAAGAACAGCAGTACTGGGTCAGAGCAGAGGTCTGCCTGGTCCAATATCCTGTCTCCAGCAGCACCTGCAAATCAGTAACTTGCACTGAAATTCCTATCAGGGACAAGCAGCAACATCTGCAAAGTCAGTAATGGATCCTGCTCAGGAACAACAGAGAACAGCAGCTACATCCAACACTGCCCAGCAGTGAGTCAGCCAAAGCAGAGCCAGTGAGCGAAGCCAAAGAAATGGACGGGAACTTCAGGGCCATGATGCTTTCTTCCCCTCTTTCTCTTCTCTTTTTATAGAATCAGAATTTCACAGGGATGAGAGTGACCACAAGATTGTGGCATCAAAAATACTGGAAACATGGCACCTGAGCAAAACCTGTCTTAATAGACATGGAGAGATGCAGAAGGGCCCAAACAAAACTCAGGCTGTATCACAAATGGTTTGAAAAGTCAGAGGCTGCAGTAGCCTATCAATGCCTGTTACAGGAATGAAGCACAGGACATGAAGAGAATGCTGATGAAATCCAGAGATTTGCTGGCAAAGACTGTGCATCAGAGCAACTTCCAATAGCCCAGATTCCCGAGATGGTTATCTGTGCTGACTCTGAGCACGGGACTGCCAGTGAGCTGCACACAAAGGCTGCTGGACTCCCAATTCAGGCAGCAAGAGAAACTGTGCTTTAAGCAGGAGAAAAGAATAGGTAGTGAGCAGTGTTAAGGGTGCAGAAAACCCCCTCTCCATAAATCCTTGTGTGTAACAGCATAACTAGAAGTTCAGAAGTTTTAACTGTAAGTCAATTTAAAATGATGGCCTAAGTTTCCAAGCAGTGGGATTGAGCCTTTGAAGTCTTCTGGGAGCAAAGGAGAAAAAAAACGGGATTTAAGGCCAGGCAAGACCTCCATGAAGTAAATATCCCAAAAGGAACTCTGCCCGCTACAAATGGCACCTCACTTGACAAATAGATAGAAAAGAGGTTGGCTTGATCATGTAAATGGGTCTTTGCTCAAGTCAGAGTAACTCCAAAAGCAAAAATCTGAAGGATGTACTCTGAGGGTATGGAACCTGAATGACTACTTTCATCAGTTCAGGGACTGCACATAAACTGAGGTAGCAGAACACAGAGGAGAGACAGGAACGCTGAGGACATCCAGGAGCAGCAGACCCCAATACCAGTCTGAAGGTCTCAGGCTGACCATTCCCAGAAGCCAAGATGAAGATCACCTTGGCAGAACTCTTTTGGCTGTAGAGAAAACAAACTGCTTGCTACGGAGTCAAATGATGATGGATCAGCTCTGCAAGACAGAAGGGGCAAGGACTCCCCGGCTCACTGATTCAGAGAATCAGCTACTGCAGGCAGGTCAAGTAACCCCGATCACGAGTTTACTGAACACCATCTGAAAGTCAAAAAGAAACACCAAATGCAGCGTTGGTGAAAATTAGCCTTGTGAAAAGGGAGAGCAGGAAGTAGATCCCTTTCCAAAGCATTTGAACTGGTTTTACACTTCTGTTCCTGGACAAGTTGTGTAGCAAGAGCACAGGGTAGACAGGCAGAGGTGAAGCCACAGTACAGCTGTGCTGCTCATGGGTGTGGCTGAAGGGAAGAACTCCTTGAGGAGCAGGGAATGGAGAAATGCTGGGAAAGTCAGCCTTGGAGCCCTGACAGGTACCTGGGTGTGCTGTCTACTGCTGTTCCCCCAAGGACCCTGCCTCAGCCGGAAGAGAGTGCCTCGCTAGTGGCTGACATTCTCCCAGAGCTTTCCCGGCACTCACATTCCCTTGCACCCCTTTCTCCTTGGGCTAAAAGGAAAGAAAAGAAAAAGGGTTACAGAGAAGCAGCTGTGCACAAATGCTGAAGCATAGGGTCTGGGCTTCTTAAGGAGAGGGCAGAATGAGCCAAAAAGGAGAGAGAACACCAAAAGAGAAGGGTGGAGTGCCATCAACAGAGGGCTCCACCAGAGGCATTTCACCGGCTGTTCCCTGGCAGACAGCTGTCTTCAATGCAGGTGATACGAGGGATGGAAAAAAGGCTCAGAGGAGAAGGTCAGCAGACACACTGGAAAGCCTCATAAATAACCTTGTATCTGGAAGTCATGATTTCAGAGGTGTAGGCGTGCTTGTGCTGTTGAGGAAAATCACACTGCTAATCCTTCCACACTGGGCTTGATGGGAAGGTGATGGTATTTACTCAAACCAAGCAGCAAAAACTGAAGAATACTCTAAATATGCATTAGAGGCATTTAATACACTTCAGAAGCAGCTCAGGATTGAAACTGGTGAAGTTAATTAGAAAGCTCTTTTGCAGCACAAGGGTCATGCCTGCTTGCTTTCTGCCTATTTGCCCCAACACTCATTTCAATTGCTTTTTTCCAATAATCAAGAAATCAAAATTCTTTTGTTCATTGGCACAGAGTCTGCACCAGGCGACTGCAGAGAAGTGATAAAGAAAATGATGGATGCTAATTTGACCGCTTTCCTCAGCGTTCAGCACAGACATCAAACCACACAAAAAACATTTTAGAGATCCAGCACTGAGACACTTGCTACCATTTCTGTGTCTCCTCCCCCACAGTGCTAAGTTCAGATACTTAATGCAAATGTTCATTAAAATAATCAATATTTGGGGATTGTCTTGAATCTGCAGCCCTTAAAATAGGATATGCAACATGGAAATTACGTTTATCTCTGCTCAAGAACAGAATATACTTCAGGAAATAAGCTATAAAAATAACTAGGCTATGAAATTAAGATCAATTTATCAAAGGTCTTTAATAACATTCAGAGCCATATATTTAGTCCTTTAAAAATAATTCTAGATTTCAAATTTAAAAGACTCTGAAACATGTCTGGTTTTCCGTATCTTTTAATATTTTATTCTCTGCATAAAACGAAAAAAAAGCATACTCAGTATTCCATCTGATTAGCAGAAAGAATTTTTTCTTTCCAGTTCCAAACTACATTATTTTAGACTTCTGCTTCTCTGGGCACTTGACTTTCAGCTGCAGTAATATTACTTTGACCACCCTTTCCTCACTGCATTTGTCTATGCATTCAACACAAAGAAGTAACTTCCATACAAATCTCCTATACCTAATAAATAACAGTGAGGCCAACGTATAGCCACTTCCTGAAAAACCTAAGGCTATTCACTTAATTTGGTATTATTTTTTCAGACAAAAGAACCCTAGCTGAGTACTCTGCTGCATAAATATTTTTCCTATTTCAGCAAATACCAAATCTTTTGCTTTCAAGGAAGTCAAATGCAAGAACTCCACTGCTTCTTACAGAGATTCCCTACACAATCAATTTGAGGGGCACTACTAAATATGGCCTTTAAATGCAATCAAGCCAAATGCCAGAAATATATATTCAATTTATGGTGAACATCACAGTACAAAAGATTTTTCTTTTCCTGTTCTGAAGGATTGTATTAATTCTCCTCTTCTACCAGAGCAATGAAATTGCTGCTAACACTCAGTCCAGGGCAAATCTGTGCCAAACAAATGATCAGAGATCAGTGGCCAGTTACCACTGCTTTACAGAGAATTACGAAAAAACCCTTCCAAGTCAACAAGGGAATAAACTACCTCTACAAGGTATTTTTTCTCCTAAACCCTGTTATTAGGTGGGCTTATGCCATGAGGCATGAGTGTTTACATACTTTCTAAAGAGTTTATAAGTCTTATCTATCATAATCCCTGCATTCTATAATCCTATCTGTTTAATGTATTTTAAGTGGGGAGAACCGCTGGAACCAGTAGTATCTCAAAATGGAAGGCACTTTCAAAGCACAATCAGTGAATTGGACATCAAATGCAGAAGTAGTTTATGCTCAGATTAGACTTTCAGTCATCTCGGATCAGGTACCCTAATGCTGCGTTTCACTGTAAGCTATATTTATCTGCATATGGATAATTTTTTTTTCTTCCTACAGGACACTTTTGGCACACCATTTTACAAAATTCTTAAAGAAAAAATAGACAAAGCACTGGCAGCCTTTGTATGTGAATTTTTCAGTGAATACATGTTCTACCTGCAGCTTCTAAGCATAAATAGCTGTGAACTATTTCCCTTAAATAAAAATAAATCTTTTCTCCCCTTGACAAAGCAGCCCAATTTTACAAATATCTTGCAATTTCCAGCCTAAGTGTTTCAACTGCAGACTTAACCATGCAATGGTTACCTATTGTCATGAACTGTATTACCAAAGGCCTGTTCCCTATAATTAAATTTAGCCATTTATCCCATTTTTGCTTTGTGTCTTTACATTATGATGAGATTCCAGAGTCCTCCTTCGATTCCCAGATGGACACTGTGACCTCCTGGTTATCTGCTCTACCACGCATCAAAACCTCCAATTAAAATACATAAAACTTGGCTGCTGCCTGCTGCAAACACTGGGCCAATAACTAGGTGATGTCTGCTTCCCAAGGAAAGCTTAGGGAGTATTTTCCTGCTACTGCACATCTGCCACCAGACCCAAGAGCTTCCCTCCTGGAGAACATGACCATTCCTGCCTGCCTTCCCTCCTGCCTCCCTGGGCATCACCCGTGTGCAATTAATGGCTTCTGCTCCCAAGGATACAGACCTTCTCCATCCCTTGCTCTCAAAGCAGTCACCAAATCCAGATGCTGGAATTAAGGCTGCTTAATTAAGCTCTGAATTTCAGCAAACACACAGCTCTGAACAGCATGTTCTAGATGGAAAACCACCACTTCCCCATCACTTGCTGAACACACTTGGTTAAATAAAATCTGTGTCTTTGCTTTTTACAGCAGCACCTTTTCAGTATGTGCTGGTGAGCTATTCATTTTACAGGAAAGTTGGAAAAAATAATTTTTTCTAGAGGGCACATGATACCAACTTAACTCAGTGCGGATAAACTTCTGAATCGAAGAGGCAGAACAGCCTTCCCAGGTCAACAATTTACCAGTTTCCACACAGGAATGAGCACTGCACAATTCTCATGTGAAAAATACCTTCCTGTACTTGCTCTCATAATGCTACAGTATTTCTGACTGTTGTTTTATTAGGTTTTGGTTCTTGGATTCTATGTTTGAAAATCCAAGGAGCAAGGAGTTGAAAATCCCTAACTTCTAGAGAAAACTATAGGTAAAGCAGTCAGTATTTCTTTCTCTCCTTTTCACTGGGATCATTGATATTTAAATTACACTCACAATGTCACAATTATTTCTGTACTGCAGTTTTAATCTAAACCTGCATCGGTACTATTGTAAATACCTGAAACTAAAGTGAAAGACTTCAGTCTCTGTACATAATCTTAAAGGATCTGCAAATTCAAAAAGGAACGATTAAAAAAGCCCAAAACCAGAGTTACATTTTGGGAAGAGGAACAACCAAGTCCCTAATTACACATGCAAAGAACATCAAATTGTACCACACAGCAGAATTATGCAAACCTTGCCATAACTTATGGGATGCACAGAAATCTTCTATCAATAAATATTCTGCTTTACAGTGTTCTTGGATCATTTGAAGATGCGAAAGATTCGCAAACCAAAGATTTTTGGATACCAATCATCTGAAGATTCAGAGATGTAAGTTCCTGAGTAGGTTACAGAGAAACAAATACGTGAATCTTAAAAGCTACCAAATCAATGAAAAAATTATTAACAAACATGCCCTTCTCCCATAAACTATGTCAACAAGGAGAACTCACTGGCCAGCAGCACTTACAGTGTCTGACGGACACTACACTGACCGGATCTTTTGTTTGCAAACACAAAACAAGTTCAGCATTTCTTCTCTGAAAATTCTCATGAATTCAAGCCCTCTCCCTCAAGTGATGAAGATATTTGTCACTGGTTTTCTTCAGACAAAATAAGAAATAAAGAGCATCTGCAACACTATATCGTTTAGCATCACTGGTTAGGGGCTGAGCCTCACACCTATCTGAAGCTGTGGGATTCCTCCCTGAAGTCACCTCCCTTCATCTAATGCTGCTCTAAAATGTTTATGCCACTTAGCTGTTTTTTTTTTTTAACCCAAGTTCCTTCTCATTTTTTGAGTGCAGCTGATTAAACCTGAACAACTGGGTTGTTGGACGAAATATGCTGTAGCTATGAAATGGTACAGCAGGGACCAGTTTCACTGTTAATTTAAAATGCTAGAATTAATTAGGTAGTGTAAATGAAGAATTTAATAAGCACACTTTACAACCACAAGTTCTGCTTTTATTAAGCACCCCTGCCAAATGAAGGCAACTATCTTCAGTCTGTTTTTTCCTTGTCTCATTCCCTTAAAATCTCTGCAGTGAAAAAAAAAAACAAACCGTTTTTGCTATTGCAACCCCTCCCCCATAATTAAAATGTATGCCTGACTTCCATCTCCTCTCTCAAGTCATTAGCATCTTTAAAAAATGCTACTGTATATCCTGCCTGTTCTGAGAAGCTACCAAACAAAACCCAAGTTTACGATTTTGGTTTTGAATACCAAATTAAAGGCTGTCTTAGAAGCTGTCATTCCTATTCAACTCAGTGCGGTGTACTACCAAATTAGCATAGTTTTTTAGTAAAGGAATATGCTTGTTTAAACACGTGCCTTTCCAAAGCGAGGGGGCAACATCACAAACCAATTTTATTAAAAACTCCTACTACTGTTCTAAGACTGTGAAAAGACTTGGAGCAAATGACTATTCCTGTCATACATTGTTTAACCAAATTTAAAATTAATAAAAGAGTTCAGGTCGTGAATTTTATCAGAGAGATCCAGTATGTTTAAACTGACTTTCTTTACCTTTTAACTCCTTGAAAAAACCATTTCAGAAGACTCAACATTATTCAGAAAAAAACCCCAAAGTTTTCAGCTCCTTGACAAGAGAAATAGAACCTTTTACATGAACCAATTCAATGCTACGTAGCTTCAGAAATACATTTGAGATTTTCTACTACAGTTTTGCCAGGATAACTATTTAATCATGATTTGGTTTATGACCTTTTCTATTTTTCTTGAAGCAAGCTTTCTCTACAGCTTTTTATTCTGACTGTTTTTGATTTGCCTGATAATTCAGCCCAGCAAGAAGGAAGCAAACTTAAAATATATGAAGACAAACCAGACTTTTAACAGAAAGAACAGCACATTGGTTTAAAGGCATAACAAAACAGAGCATGCTTAGGTTAGACTTATTAAAGCAACAGAATTTTCAACAGAAACAACGAAGAATCCAAAAGCAGACAAAATCTATTTCACGTCTTTACTGCTTCAGAAATAGCTTAAGAATTCACTGGGTTTTTTTGCAATACAGTTTTCACTGTCAGAAAAAATACTTCTATTAATTTTTAATAAGGAAAAAGCAAAGAACCCCTGAAAAACCAGTCATTCCTCTACCAGTCTACTGGGGTACTTCCACCCTCCCATCCCAAAAAACCAGTCCAGGGGCCTAATGAAGAACAAGCTTACATGATGATCCAGAAAAATGAGCTGGGTATGACCTCAGTGCATTTCCATTTTATTACTCTCCATGTTCTAAGAACCTTAAAAACATGAACTGCTTCTGGCAGAGGACTGCATTTGATTTACTAACTCTGAATTCAATGTGAGGAATGAACATGCATCCTCAAATTCAGTCATGTTGCACAATGCCTTGATAACAGGCCTGAAAATCTTGGCAGATGAAATTCTGTTTTCAAAACCAGCACAGATAATTTGGAGAACAATTTTTTTTTTTTTAACAAATTTGGCTCTTTTGTACTTGTATCACCACTTAAAACAACATGTAGGGGTGATGTCCTCAAGGCATCTGTGTAGGTTTTTTTTAAAGAACGGTTCCTTTAAAGTATTTTAGTGATCAAAGATTTATGCACTTTGTATGGAAAGAAAAAGCATAGGCAAAAAAAGTACCCAAGAATATGTCAGAAGATCATATAGCAAATTTCTCTCATCTTCAAACAGAAAGACAAAAGCCTGGAGATGGAATGAAACAAAAAGAATACTGTTCCTAGCTGATGAAGTAATGGCTCTCTGTCCAAAGACAACCCATTCCCTATGAAAACAACACCAGCTATCTAAAGTCTTGAAATCACATTGCAAGGACATCACCATGAATTTGAGGAATCAGGTAAGCAGGAAAAGCTCATGAAATGCAAGATCAAAATTCAAGCTAGGCACCCTAGACTCCTGTAGGTGAGGGTTATGTATTCACTTCTGTCTGAAATAACTGAACTAACCTGCAGTTAAATTTTTCAGATTATTTTCAGACTAGAAGAAAAACAAAGGTCTGTAGAAAAAGAAAGTAAATAGAAGTAAATTCCATTTTTCAATCTCTTTTAAAACACCCGAAGCTGTGGCCCAATCAGAAGATTTATTGCAATAGATACATCATGGTCAACGTGCTAAAGAAAGCTCTGCTGGACTACACTTGTGAGGACTCAGGCTGCCCTGCAGCTACTGCCATTTGTTATGTGCCTTGTGTTCAACCAGAGCATTGCTGTGTGTCAGGAAGTAAACAAAAAAGAAGCATTGCATGTTGAAAAGCACTAAGCAGATCATGTTAATGCTGCCAATACAATGGCTGCCAGGATGTTATGGAAGCAGGTATGGAGATTTGCATTTTAATTCCTCATCTTCCCATGCTGCCTCTTCCCACAGAGCACACACCCAAGTTGCCAGGAGAGCCTCTGAGGGGAGCTGACTCTTTTTCTGGAACCCTTTCCCTCCCAAGGCTGCTGCTCTCTGTGCTAAACATAACAGCACTGGTGATGCACTGAACAGCAGTGAAATTTCAGCTGCTCCCACCTACGGTGCGAGTAGACACACAACCTATAAAACTAACCTATAAAGCAAGCTATAAAAGCTGATTGTTCATCCCATCTTGTGCACCAGTGGATTCCTGGCTGCGGCAGCAAGGATGTGGATTAGGCCAGGTGCATCTGCACCCATCCACACCTCCTCTGGTGACAGTGCAGACACCTCTCCTCGTTGAGACAGCATCTGTCATGGGAGGCTTTATTTCTGAAGGCACCCACCAATGGGCGCCACTTCATACGAAAAAGAATCACTGCAAACAAAAATGTTTTTGGGGACCAGAGTTAATTATCTAATATCTACAGACATCTGAATGAAATCCAGAGGAGGGTGTCCCAGCTAGAGCCCACTGCTGTTCCAGAACTCCGTGGTCAATAAGCTGTGATGGACACAGAGAACCACCTCACCTTACGGTGTTTTCAAACAGGCAGAAATTTAATGAAGGTCTGGGGAAGCTCAAATGGCAGAGTCAGAATTAGGAACCATCAGCTGGCTCAAGCCATTCAGACAAGTCCATGTTAAATAAAAATGAGAACGACCAGGAAAGCAAGGCCAACGCCTAAGCTCTCCTGCAAGTAGCTGCACAGCGTGTTACACACAGGCAGACTGGCAATGTTCAGGCTTCTCCCCCAGATCTGTGGAGGCTGAGAGACGAGGGCCTTCTCATCTGTTCTAGATCCAGTGTGCAGCACTGAAAACCAAAGGCTTGCCCCTGAAGCTCACCATGGCATCTGCTGCATTCCCTGTGTGAGCACTTGCAATACAAGCACCAAGCTTCCGCTGACCCCAAATCCAAGCTGACCCTAACGCAGGCAAAATCCACACCACGAAGCACTTACCTGTGATTTTGTCTCTCACGAGCTTGCAGGATTCGATTTCACCAATGCTCCCGAAGAGACTCCTGAACTCCTCCTGGGTCATGTTCTGGGGTAAATAGTTGACTATGAGGTTGGTTTTGCTGTCATCTGTAGCAGCCCCTGTCTGCATGGGGGAAGGGCAGTTTCTACTGTTGCTGGAGGGTCCATTGGTTGTATTGGAAGTAGGGCCATTCGACACCTGAGGCTCCATGGTGCTAATTATCTACAGCAA
Organism: Pachycephala philippinensis; assembly: GCA_013397055.1. NCBI lineage: Eukaryota > Metazoa > Chordata > Aves > Passeriformes > Pachycephala > Pachycephala philippinensis. Next base: position 38,538 of record VWZT01010739.1, on the reverse strand, counting down.
AATAAGAGAAAGGGGAAAAAAAACCACCCTTAAGTTTCATAGATACAATAGCTATTTTTAAAGATACTCACAAACGAATGAGTAGGTAGCATTCGTGGCCAATTTAGATACTTCAACAAAAAAACCCGGCTTGATTCCTCTGTTATTGTTGCAAAGTAGGTCATGCTAGTCTTTGGCTGTGAGCATATACTAAGATGCAGTTAAAAAACCTTCTTTTTTTGTTAATGCGAAGCTGATTTCTGCTTTCATCACGCAGCCATTTTCACAAATGTAAATTTAAACCACATAAATTTAATTATAATTTAAGGTAATAATCATAATTAAAATTATAGTTCCATTAAATCAGATGAAGTAAGTGTATGGCTCTATATGAAAAGGTAAAATATTTTACCTATTTAATAACTGTATCACAGAGTGCAATGACAACAACATTAACCAGGCACAGTCAATCTGCACAGTGTCGTCACTCAGCCTGCCTTCAATTAATAAACTTGGTGTCCCAAGACATACCACTTACTGGTTCCAGTGATGACCTATATTCTCCACCTGTATTATTCACTAACGAACTGACACCTCTTTAAATAATAAAGCCCTAGATTTACAATCTTCACAGATACAAAGGTCTTCAGATATTTACTGTAATCAAAAAGGTTTAATCAGAGAAAGGCTTATCAGGCACAGGTGAAGGCTGGAATTATAACAAGCACATCTATCTTGAAACACAAAACTCCTGTTTTCACAAAAGATACTCAAACAGACCTTTCCAAAAAACGACAAATAAGAACCCAGCTTAGCAAAGTGCGTTGCTGCACAGTAGCCCCATTGTCACCACTGCCACCCGTCACGTGAGCAAAGCTGCCTGCATGTTTATCTGCAGAACACAAGTTTTCATCCCAAAACTGCACAGGCAGACAAAGGAAGCAGAAAAACCTGGGTACTTCCAGCTTTTTCTACATAATTTGCCTCCACTGTGGCTTCTAGCCTGTCTTCACTCTCACCAGTGCTGACAAAGGAAGGGCATCGTCTTAGTCTCAAATCTGGATAAATGAAAGCAATGCAAATGGTGGCTTTTGCTGCCTGCTGTGAAGTTTGTGATGTGCAGCTTCACTGGTATCGGAGATAATCCCTCAGATGGGCTCAGCCTCCCTCCACCCAAGAGTCAATGATGCAAACTGCTGCCCCAGGCAGGAGATTCCACTGCCCAGGGACAGTGACAAACACAGGAGAACAGAGGGCTAAGGCACTACACACGCTGAACCTGGTATTCTTCTGATCCTGTAATTATTATAATTACTCGAGACTTAATTTGCTTTCTTTTTTAAATCCAGGGAGGTACATGTTGTGACAAATTAGGCCTGTAATTCAGGAGGATGGGGACACACAGACCAAAAAAAAGGGTGTCTATTCTAAAATTAACTGCACGAGGGTGGCTCAGAGTCTAAATAGGTTATATTCTGGTCATGTCTTTTTTTTTTTAATTGAAATGCTTCAGTGTTAGTTTAATGCCTCATTTAGGAAATAACCCTCTTTTTTATCAATGGAAATAAGTTTTGAATTACCATTATTTTTATTATCAAGCCCAGGAATAGCTACTTGGTTTAACAGCTTTTAAATAAAAAGAAGCCTTGCCACATTGTGCTTAACAGAAATGCCTTAAAACTACACAGCAGAATCATTTTGAAAATAAACTGCACAAAAATAGTCACTTCTTGAAAGACATGGGCACATCCAAACCAGAATCCCCCTGCCAATTTTACCAGCCATGTGGCACCAAGTACTGCTGGCATCCTTGGCCAAGCTGTGCCAGCCCCACACGCTCTTCCTTCAAGATTCCCCCTTCTACCCAGCATCGGCCATAATTCCTTCCCTTCTTCAGTCTAATTCCATCCATATATTTACTCACACGTACTACTTAAACGCTTCAGATGCTGCTAAATCTGTTTAGCTCGGGATTCCAGCTGGAAGATCATCCTTTGATCTCCGCACCTCCGCGACCCCAAGGCAGACGGGGGCTCTGAGCTCCGCCAGCAGCTGCTGCGGGGCCGGGGTTCGCACCCCAAGGCGGCCGCGCTCCGGCTCAGCACAGCCTGCTCCTACAGGCTGCATCCACATCCACTCGGCTGAAATTGGGGGAAAAAATCCCAGTTCCGACGCTAACGCACAGTCAGAGGACGAGTGAAGCAGCTGACATGGTTAACGGCAGCTTCCCATGTGCCTTTACATCAGTGGACCAGATTCTTCCCAACATAAAACCCCACAAGATAAGCTGCAGTTTTAGGGACTGATCCTGCCCCTTTGGAGCCGGCAGGAACACCACACCACTGGTTTCAGTTTCAGCAGAAGCAGGACTTCAGCACAACACACCGAGGAAGGTACATCATCTATTATTAGCAACAGACTCAAAAGCTATCTATAGTTCCCCGCGGTAGACAATAACCCTGGATCTTTTAAAAATCTGTGCAAGAAAACAAAATTCCAAACTGGTTGGTGTCCTACTTAGGCATTTTGCAAATGCTCTTTAGTTACATTTTCAGCATGCATACCTTCCCCACCAAGCAAAGGAACAGAATTCAACCCAAGACATTTAACACATTCAGAACATTAAGAGTAAGCAGCTCTGTAAAAATCTGTTCCTGAACAAGTACATTTCCTCATATACTTCAAAGTATCTTGGCATAAACTAATTTTGCACCAGGTGCCAGGTTTTCTTCCTAGTTACTCTCAACTCCAATTCAGTTTTCCTGATTTTTTAATAGCAGAAAGGAAAACCAAGGCACTTACTTGCCCTTCAAATTATTGCCAAGTCATAGGTTACTGAAAATCCATTTGCTATATACATATTAAAAAAGAGATAATGGATGGAAAGAAATGATGAAAAATTATTAAAAGCATTTCTGATAAAGGATTTCAGACTTTTTTTTTTAATTGCATAATTTTAAGTCTCCATTTACAGAGTGATCTCTGTGCAAAAGCAGTTATGTAGCAGAGCTTGCACTCGAAGTTCTCACAGGCACAAAGGAATAACACTTACTTCAGGTGTACACACTGACTCCTGCAATGAGTCAAGACTTACATTATTAATGGTAACAAAAAGGTGAGCCCTAACTCTCCTTCCCAGACATTTGGTCCTGTCCCCGACACATCTGAAGCTCAAACCCCGGGCAGAGTTCAGTGTGGATACACTGGGATGTTTATTGTCAAGCACTGTTTTTAATATTAAGTAGCTGTTGATTCCACATCAGTCAGCACATTACATAAGAGGAACATTATTTATTCAAATAGATTTCAACATGACACCCGCTGTATTTTTTTTTCCCCCTCTATACACAACACTAAGATTTAAATGTTTAATTCAATACCTGTATCGCAGTATTAACATTTTAAAAATCAATACTCCAGCTTCCGGGGCACACAGTTAACTTGCCATGTTTTAATTACTGCTAATAACTTTTTTAAATACAGGGAAGTATTGGGCTGCAATTCAATTCTACCAAAATATTAAAGAAGGCTCTAAGTCTGCCTAACTCATCAAGGGCTTATCTGGATACAGGCAAAACAAATGCTGAAAATTCAAAGAGTGACTTAACCCCAATGTTAATTTTTAAAAAACAAAATATACTGTTATCCCTGAAGGTACATCTTAAACCTCTATAACCAAGTAAAACTAGCAATAGCTCCGTGCTCTGAGCAATATCTCTTTTTGTAGACCTTTTCTGACCCAATTTAGGCAGCCACTACCGGTCCTGAAATATTACAGTGCAAATGTCATGTGTGATGACATTCACATGCTACTGGTATAAAGAGGCATTTTAGTTTTTTGGGGGCAATAACTTTCCAGATTCCCAATACTGCAGTATGATACTCTATATATAGGGTAATGGTATCTGTGAAGAAGAATAAACTGCCATTATTTCCAATAGACTTTTGAACATTTAGCCACCAATAATCTGAATACTCTAACACTGACAAATACTATCTATGATAGAATTTAAAGACTGATTTTCTAAGTTACATGTTTCAAATTGTGCATGCATTTCAGACTGCTGCTTTTAAAAATGATGATTTCCTGGTGTACTACTTTTCTCACTATGGTAATGTATCAGCAAAGTACAAGGTATTTTAGTTTGACAGATTTCACAAAGAAATGCTTTGGGGAAGACAACATAAGCTTTGCCAGTGTTTTGCAAAACATTGCTTACCAAAAGGCTTGGTATAAACCACTCCCACAGAGTATCTGCCACAAATACCCATTAGAGCAACTCCTACATTAGTAATGTTTCTGAAATACTTCCATCACATCTTCATTGTTTTTCAATTAATTCAATTAATTTCAATTCATTCCCACTAAAATTTAGTTCCAACAATAATGCAAAAAATACTGTATGTATAAACACAACTATTACAATTACAAACTATTACAAGCTGGAGTAACTGACACTAATCTTCACTTATTACAGTAAATGTGTGACATCCATCTACCATTACAAAGCACAGTTAATGAATCATTTGGAAAACTACCCACAGACTAAGACAGCCTTATCTCCCTATTGCATGCATAAGCAATAGCCAATGGCTCGATAAATGTAAATATACATTTTTTTATATTTAGAAAATTTGTTCCCAGCAGTCTAAAAGAAGGTCTGCATGTTGAACTGAGACTGCCACATATGTACACTGACAGGAGCTTGTATTCAGCAGATAATCAGCACCCATTCTTGCTGTCTGAATCATGTATACTCCACTGACCATATTCCAAAATAAACAGAAACTGATTTGGTATGTATAAAAAAAGTCACAATTAAGAATCTTAAGAATAAGTGTTATTTATAGGCACTGAAGAGAAGTGTTTTTAAACATACGACAAACAATCTTTTCCTAAAATCAGAATCTGAAAGAAATTCTAAATCCCGGAAAATTCATGCAGACATATCCATTTTGAGGACTCAGAAGTCAAAAAAGTTAGCTATGAATAATGAACTGTTCACAGCACCTAAATGCCAAGAAAAATGATCATGGCAAATTACACCTCATGAAGAATTCATGAGGTCTAATTTTATATTATTTCTAAGTGTTCATTAATGAACAAACTCAGAACATTCTCCCATAAAAAAAGAGTTTAGATAAATAATGCAAAGCTCTTACTTTATCTAAAAAAGCTCTTTAATTAGCATTGCAAGTTGTTTGCTTTTACAAGTGAAAACAAATGGTGCCATGGCAGAGGTCCCACAGCCATCTCGTGAAAAACGATGACAAAAGAAGAAACAAACAAAACCTCTCAAAGAAAATAAATGTAGATTCACAAAGGTTTTCCTCATACAATAAGGAACAGGCTTTAACTCCCTGCATATCTGCTCTTTTGAATGGAAGTCAGCACAGTACAACAAGTCTCTGTTCCCCTAGAACTTTTCTGCAGGTGAGAAAAACCCTATTTACAGGAGCTGCCTGACCAATCCATCCACAGCCTGGCCATCTGCTGAGCCATGAATAGCCATGCCAAAGCCAGGAGGCTGGTCCATGGCTATGGAGTGGAACACACAAACACATCCAAGTCCCTCTGCCCTGTTCCAGCCGCTGCACAAACCCACCCCACTTTAAAATGCACCCACTGCTACTCACTCCACAGGGATTTAGCACATTTTTGCAGAATGAGGCACCGGATCACAAAGTGTTCAGGACACATCATGCCACCTTCCCATAGGAGCGTTAAAGGAAAAGAACATGAAGTGATTTTAAGCCCTCCTTGGTTCAAAACCACAACTGCAGCCAGAGCAAAAAGCAGGTGCACCTGAACCTCACGTGGGCTTCTTTCTAAAGTGACCTCAGGAGAGGCAAACGATGCTCTGTGTGCAGCTCCAGCACAGAGTCTTTTAACGGCAACACAACTGTCAAATTTCACTGTCAATTACATTTTTATTAAAGCTTATGTACCGCACAACTAGACTTTGCTATTATTTACCTAATAAATACATCATGAACATGAAATAAAGGAGGGAAATGAAGCTTTTTAGTCTATCTGCCTGGAGGCAAATCCAATACCCCAGAAACAAATCATTATCTAACCCTCTGTATTTTGACATGCTCCCCACTCACATGCACTTCTACATGCTACATCGTTACCTTCCTTGGAGTAAAAGTCATATTTAATATTTTAAATATAGATATAGCTGAAAGTCTCAGTTCAGAAAACTAGCAATCCCTGACTCTCATGGCACAAATACAGCCGTCTTAACTTGCTTTCAGAGTCTGCTGCACTCAGGTTGAAATGGCGTTCATACATTTTCAGCAAATTCACATTTATGGGTGCCACAATAATTGTACAGAGCACACAAATGATCCAAATGGAGAAGACAACAAATGCATTCATTTTAAGATGCAAGCCTCAGTTCAAATAAAGGCGAAAATTCTTTTCTTTAATAGCTAAATTTATCCTGAACCAGTCCATTACAGGCTTTTGCATGAATATGCTAAAACAAAATATTCTGTCCCCAATCTGCAGTGAAACGAATGCACAGTTTATTGGCAATATTACTGGTTATCACAGCAGTGCCTGAAGGACATAACCCACAAGCAGCACCAAGTTGTGCTGTACAAATGGGCAGTAAGGCAGGGACTGCTGCTCTACCAACAGTGACAAAAAGCAGAAAGGCAAAGCCTGTTATTTTTTATTCCAGATTTTGCAGAAGTGGGGAAAAAAAAAAAAGAAAATCAAACCAGATGAAAGTATCTACGCAAACTGCTGAAGTTACACAGTAAGCTGTGACAGCCCCATAATGCAACACCCTACCCTCAAACCTGGCCCAATGATAAGGTACAACTCCTAACAACCTTATAAAAAAAAAAAAAAGAAAACCAGTATAATGATGCACCAAACTGCATTTTTTTTTGAGAGTTTCAGATAAATGTCTTCTGTTCCCATGAAGTATGGCCTCTACAGTTTTGCATTTGATTTTAGGACAAAAGAGAATGAGTAGGGGAAAAAAGTAGACACCAAAATAAGTCACAACTATTTCAACATCAATAACTACTAATTGAGCAGTAGGGGAAGACACTCTTGGAACTACACATGCAATAACCACACTAAAGATACGAACAAAGGCACCATATCACACACTTTGCATAATCTCTTACTCTTCTTGCAGGTACTCTGGGGGTAAGAAATTGGAGGAGGAGAACTACAATTATCATTCATACAGCTCAGCACTCTGCAAAGCTCGGAGGAAACACAGGACTGGGGAGCAGGTGCATAGACAAGCACTCAGTGCACAGCAGTTTCTGGGAAGCATGGCACATTCGTAAGGACAACAACGTTTGTCCAGAAGCAGAATATAGTTATAGCTCTGTTTTGTGTATTAACTCACAAAATGTGAGGTTCTTTACAAACTTTTACTGAGCTTTACTTTCAACTATTTCCAGCTTCTTCTTTGCCCCTTGCAAAGACTATGGAGAAACGATGCCCCTTGGAAACCTCAGAGGTGTTTGGCTCTATTCTTCAGCATTCTCCCAATATCTTATCCACAGCAACAGCACTGGAAGCTTCCACTTCCAGCAGTGGAAGAAGGTGAGGAACAAACTGGTGTAATAGGTGATGGGCACAAAGTTTCCTTCTGTCCCTGGATCAGTGTCATCCTTTTCATTAAGATGAACTGACTTTTGGAATGACAGTCAGTTACCCCCTTCTTTGTTTAGAATGGTTTCACCAGAATTTATGATAATTTCTACCATTAAACACAATTCACACATGAAGATATGGGAAAACACAGCCTTGAATTCACAGCATTCAAACACCCCTCTGGAACACAGCTTTGGAGAAAGGCATCACTGAAAACACCAGGAGAGGAAAATGGATGTGTCCTGTCCATTAGATGGGTTACCCAACCAGCTCGGGTTAAAAACCCTTACAACAACTTGGGTCCTACGAGCCACAGACTGCAGCGACAAAGGCTGGTGGCAGGGAGGTGTCCTACTTCTGTCCTGGGACATGGAAATCAATGGCTCCTGCCCGCCCGCATCTCTGGGGGTCACCAGCCGCCTCTGCTCAAAGGTCTGCACTATTTTTGAACTGAAATAAAGGCAACGTGGTCAGGCTTTCAGCTCTGAAGGAACATCTATTTCTTCTTCAATCACACTTCTACTTCTGCCAAATTCATAGCAGGCAACCTTGTGCCTAAAATTTTACAAGAGCTTTATTTTAGTTATTTCATCATTCCGGATTTCTTCTTACACCCTTCCTGGCTTTCCACTGAGGCTACTACTTGTTCTCTCAAGATGCATACAAAGGCTAAAGGAATCCAAAAAAACAAATCTCAGCAAAAAGATCTTTCTTTGATTGACACTCCCAAGCCAAAATTTGATGAAAACATCCTCTTTCTCCATAGGCTGCAGTTTATTAGACAGATACCACAAAGGCAAGAGGTCTCCCAGTGACTGCATTGTCCCTCTTGAAAAAGGAGACTGTGACTAAACAGAAACCATATTGAAATCTGTGTTAACAGGGTGATAAAAAAAAAAAGGTACACCACCAAAAGCATTAAGTACATGAGGAAAACCCTGGAAGACTGAAGAGGGTCTCTCAAAAGCCTACATACTCGACAGTAAGATCATGGTCAAGACCAACATCTAAGATAGATTCTCAGTCTAAAGGACATGCAGCCTAAAAATACACTGAAATGAAAGCAAAGGAAATTGAGAGAGTCTTTTTATAATTCTGGTTACTTTCTGAATTTTATTTTTAGCTCAATTTTGTTTCCTAATCACTACTGACTTGTTTGGTTTACTGACTCTATTATTGAGTTATATATTGCTAATCTGTAACTGAATTCTATTACTGACTTGGGAATATGCATGTAGCACTGTGTACTGACGCACAGATTCCCACAGGGACGTACATGTTCATGTAAGAAGCAGACAGCTGCAAGTCTTCAGCTGCTGTAGACCTGTCACAATTCCACTTTATGTTTTTTCCCTTTAAGAAGATAATCTAGAATAATTTCCAAACCGTGAGTTTAGACAGGGAAACATGTGTTACGAGCCGTACCGAAACCTAAAAACATCTACTTACCAGAAGGCAAAGCAAAGCAAGGACAGCGCGGGCTCTCCGTGAAGCCTAGGAACATCCAACCCCCCACTGCTGTTATTTCTACTGAAGTTCTAGAAACAAAAAGCTACAATTTTTAGAAGCCCTTAAGCAATTTAAGATTCATTAAGGTTCACTGCAATAGGATTTCAGCTCCTAAGCCATAAGCTCTTCTGAAAATGTTGCCCTTGTATTTTTCATGCAAAGACAGGCTTATATTAGGCAGGAATGGATGGCTTAGCAAAACACACGCCCCAACCAAGATGTTTTAAGTCTCTGTCCTCAACAGGACCTTAATGAAGGCACACTGCTAAATGCAATTAGGAAACACTAATCAACATGTGTACATCTCAACTGCTGGCAACAGCATCTCTATGGATACTGCAGCTTGCAGGTCTAAGCGAGACAGACCCCAAAATAGAAACTATGATGTTCAGCTAAGTCCTATCTCCATCATTAGAAATGTTTGCCTGCTGCAAGCTAACAGTATTTCTCTTAAAACCTGACTGGATTAGCAACAAAAAAAATAAATTTACATCTTTTCCACAATTCACCTGTTAGTCTACAGCACTGTACCACACTAATATTGCTTGTGGAAATAACATTCTCATGAAAAACAGGCATTTTTACTTCTGTAACATACCTACGGGTAGACAAAGTTACAATGAATTACTGAAAATAATATTGCCATCACCATCTTAAAGATAGTGAGCAGATAATAGAAATTGTAAACTTGAGAAATTTCTGGGAGCAAAACAATCAGAAATCACCTTTGAGTAAGCAGAGGCAGCTGTTTACTCTGATGGTCTTACAAAATAACTACCTAAAAAATGGCTTAAATGAGTGTAAGTTCTAAAGTATTGCATGGGATAAATATCTCAGTAATGCTTAAATTCAAACAATCTATGCTAAGCTCAAAGACCCATTATTATAGATTAGTAATATATTATTCATCAATAAAGGACAAAATATCAAGTATAGATCTGTCACAGATCAGGCTAACATATCCTCATGGTTTATCCTAGACAAACTACTAATAATCTCTGTGCTATAGAAGAGAAGCATGCCACAGGCCAAACCAAACACCTTCCTTAATAAAGGTAAATAAACAAACATACCCTGAACAGCAAGAAATTAAAAATGTACCAAAACTCCTCTTAGAAAGGTGAGCAGACCTCATGGATAACAAACCCCTGGTTAAAATACAATTCTGCTCAATCACCCAACAGGAGCCAAGCTCAGCCCTGTTCAGGTACAGGTATTTGGGGACAGGAGGGAACCCAAACCACCACAGCTGTCCTGACTCCAAACCCCACACATTACATTTCACTTAGATGTCAAAAGGCAACTGGAAATACGACAGCCACTAGTAGAGATCGGCAGGGAGAAATGTCCTAAGAGCCTAAAAACACATGAACTAATGCCTGAGTATTAAAAAAGTCAAACCAACCAAGTTACTGTCCTCTCTTGGCTACGCTTTCCTTACAACGCACAGCAGCCACAGGCAGGCGCTTTAAACCTGGAGCTGGATCCACTTCCATCCATTTCACCTCAAATAAGTTGGTGACGAAAGTGACATTGTCATTATTAAAACTACTACAACATCACCTAAGCACCCTGTCCACGGAGCCACTCAGCCCAAGAGTCCTGGTCCAGCCTGGTGCTGAAATGCTAGAGGAGAACGTGGCTCCTCCAGCGGCCGCATCGGCTACGTACGGCTGCAAATCTCTGTAATCACCACAAAGAATATCACACAAATAATGTTCACTTTTGCACTTAGCAAAGACTAACGATGGAAATTAAACTCAATTTCTATCCGAGCATTTACATTTGCGAGCACTTCTTTCAGTAGCTGGGTGATGACAAGCACAGACAATAAAAAAAGGGTTCTAAAAATATACTACTCTTTTTCCCTGGATTAGTGTGTCTACAGTTAAATATAAACTGTGCTCTATAAATTATCAAACACAATGTCAAATTCTGAAGTGCTCTCCGGAATCTCTTGCAGAGCACACGAAATACAGAATGATAATTTTGTCCTGGCCCAGTTAGTCTAAAGAACAATATGCTACTGTGCTGGATCATGGAGTTAGTTCCTATCAACGGCCACACTAAAAATGGCCACAGCCACCACCATAGCTGCACACTGAATTTTTCAGGACCCTCTGCATCAAGCAAAGAGTTTAATTCCCTGAACAGCTGCTCTCACAGGAAGGGAATCGACAGCAACATTGTCACAGTATAGCTGGCACAGGCATATTAGGAAGAATTTCCAGCATTCATGCTTTTCTGCTAAAAATCAACTTCCCCCTACTCATCTACTGCCAGTAACTTCATTTGGAACAAAGACATATTAGAACTATTTTTATTTAAGAAGCATTTATTTACATACATTATTACTTCTACGGAGTCGTGACTGTGCCTTCTGCCTTACAGAAATAACATCTTTGCCCACAAGTTCTTCTGCACATAGTAAAGCAAGAAGTCACTGACCACCATTCAAAGATCAAGAAGGACCAACAGAATATTAATACAAGCACTGAAATTAACAGTCACATTTATAAACCCTTTAAGCAGGCAGAAAGCCAAATACCCCCAAATACCTCTGATCCCCAAAGCAGAATGCGTTAACGCTCCGCCACAGTGTAGTGACTTAAATATAGGTTATTTCATGCCGTTGAGTCATGAATTTCATATTATCTAACATTAAACTGCTGCTGACTATGGGAATCTACGTATCAACTGAAAGGCACTGAGAAAAGGCCTGGCCTCCCCTCCAGATTAGCATTTAACTCATTAAAAAGGTTTGTTAGTATTTTGCCCATGTAGTTTTTATGACCCTCTCTAACCAGAACTACTAAAAACAGGTTGACTTCCACACACACCAAGCACTTCATAGACCTCAAGAGTCTTAATTAATCCACATATTAAACAAAAAAATCCCCAATGTCAAACCTTCCAATGAAGTTCAGTCTAGCAATAGTAATTCTCAAACTCACAAATATCAGTTTTGCTGTTAAGAGCAGCAGGGAAACATGGACTTCTGGCAACTGTCCTGACCAGCAGGAGCAGAGTCAGGATCTGAAATTCCACGTCCTTCGTGGGCAATTAGACATAACATTACAAGAGGAGGCAGTTCTACCTTAAATTATAAATTGTGAGTAAATCGCTGTCTTTGCTGGTTTTCCAGAACGCCACCATGAGAGATTCTTAAGAGGAAGAAAAGCAAGAAGGACACGTGTCCTTCATCCCTCATGTCCCTACAAAGGCTTTTCAACAGCACTCAACCTGGGAGAAAATACTCGGCCGTGCTCAGGAAACCACTCAGCCTCTCCAAAGGGGAGCGCATGCAATTACAGGCCAACAGGTAGGACCGGGGCATAGTTACCTGCTCCAGCAGCAAACTTTTGGGGCCTCTACATGGAGATCAGGCGGGACCTTCTCACCAAGCGTCCCTCAGGAAGCCAAAACCCAGGGAAGCGGTTTGGTTTTCCTTCCGCGGCTTGGTGAACGCCGCTGGGCGCGCGGTGGAGCGGCTGGATCTGAAGGACTCGCGCCACTGGAAAGGCTCCAGTGGCATTGCTGCCCTCTGCCAACGCCAGCATCACTTACATGGGCACAGACGCGTTATGCGTGGAACCTTCTCGAAGCACTGCAAGCCAAGAGCCACCTCCCATAATCACTGGCGTCTGCTTTGAAACAAACACACGTTATCGCACCACCTTCACCTCCAAGGGTTCCGAACGCTCCGAAGACACCAAACGCCACCGCCCTGACTCCGAAAAAATGCTGGCGCACGTCTCCAGACTGGGAAAACTACCAGCAGCAACGTATACGGAATTTTATAGCAATTAGAGAGGTTTAATTTTAAAAGAATAAAATAAATGAAAGCTTTTTTCCCCCCCCCTAGAATTCAAGGACAAATAATTTCCCATCACAATGGCATTGCTGACGCAATTGCGCGTGCCTTAGCAACAAAGGCGTACTACAGCATTTTATATACATCCTGCCTCTAAATATTGTCAAAGCCAGGTTTGTATCTTACTGTGCAACTACATCTCATTTCCAGAAAGGACACACAAAGGTTTAGCTATCCTTTGCTTTAATTAATTATTTTTCTTAATATTTTGTCTTTTCTCCCCCTTTAATTAACTATTCCGAATTGGTTCTCAGCATTTCCTGACTTGTACAGATTTTCTTAGCCATTGAGGTGAAAGTCCTCATGTAAGACACTGTCAAGGGTAGAACAATAGGTAAGATGGGCTCTCCACTTCCTCCCTACTTTTTGGGGCTCTAAAGAAGCAAAAATGCATCAGGAGCACCATTAGGGAACACAGATTTTCACTACAGAAAATAAAGCTTAACGTAACACTGCTGAGCTAATTCTTAATGAATTCATGCAAGCAATGTAAATGCTACAAATAAGACAATGTTAGGCAGTTCCAAGAATTAACTGCATTCTTATTATCATCTCATCTGAGAGTATTTAATTTCTAACACTAATGTTCCAATGCTATTGCAAACTCTGAATATTTAAATGAGTAAACAACAAACAAAAGGTCTCATCTTCAGTGCCCCAAGCTATCATCCAAAACTAGTTATAATTAAAGGTGTGAACAACAGAGTAACAAACCTGCAAAGTCAAGGTTCTGAGAAATTAATGGGCATCACACCACTGCACCAGTTCAGATTTATCACTCATTATCTCCCCAACCAGCACAGTGCTGTTTCACATATTAGTGCCTCCTTCTTTCCTCCAAGCCTTTCCTGCCTTTTCTAGATGGCTAATTTTATACAATTACTGCCTCTGACACATTGAGACCTTTTCTCCCCCCTTTCTTCTTCCTCCTCTAAAGCTAGTGACCTACAAAAGCCCCCTGCACCTAAAATATTCTAGTATTTAAAAAAGTAAAGACTGATCATTTGAGGGGAAAAAGCAAGCGAGCAGTCTCTAAGTATCTGTTTCTCCAACATCTTCCCTTTACATTATCTCAAATGGCTAAACGTACCCAAAGACTAAGGCAAGGTACAGGTACCCTTTAAACATGTTTTATTAGGATTAAATCTGTCGTACTTGTTGAATTGGAACACTGCCCTCCTCTTCACAAAGTTCCTCAGAAAATTAAAAATGTGCCTTCTTTTAAAGTCGCTCTAAGTCCTACACTGCTGGTAACTGGACATTTACAGAAACGACTGGGAAGTGTTACATTACACAAACGCCCTTTTCCTCCTCATCCAAATCCCAGCATTTTCCTTAATATCCACTCAAATGGGAAGGGAAGATACACATGCATGAACACACACACACAAAAATACATGTGTACCCATCTCTTCCTCCATCCTACATGGAAAGGAAAAGAGCAAGAGAAGGAAAGGAGTGCAAGGGGGAGGGGTGACCTTCCATCACAGATTAGCGAATTTTGCAAAATCTGGCCTATCCCTAACAGAGGTACCATGCTTTTTAACATCACCTCACTAGCAAGAAAACTGTTTGTGCCCACTTTTCCCCCAAAACCCCAACGACATTGAAAAAATACTGCATTGCAGTATTTGCCAGTGCATCGGAGTGTATCCAGTTAGCTGTCCCACAGACAAACAAATGTACATTTTAATGTGTCCAGGCATGTAAATGAGGTGTCCAGTGGACACAGACTGCCAAAATGGACAAGTGGATTTGTCAAGTTATCTGCATCTCTCTCCCTCTCACCATAATATTCTCTGCCAGTGCCCATTTCTTGCCTGGGCTGCTTGCTGAAATTATTTTCAAAGTCCCAGTTCCCGAAGAAGACACCACATTCCCCTGCCAGAATATGGGACGCAATCATACCTTATTTCTTCTGAAAAACCTCAGGGTGTGCAGTGGCTCTAGGTTATGTACCAACAGTATGACAATTACTCACAGAAAATAACCTGCATTTAATTAGTACACTCCCAGCATACCAAGTAGGAAGGTTGAGGGGAAAAAAAAAATTCCCTGTAACTTAGAAGATATTATTTAAAAAAAATTAATCTATTAAATATATGTAAGATTAATACAACCGGATTTTCTTTCAATAGAGTCACAATATTTAACAGGACCAAATACAGATGATGAAGACTATTTCAAACCCATTCAAATGGGATTTTTAAGTATACCCCTTCCAGCTCATTGTAACCATCCTTTGTCACAACAGCTCGGGCTCACTTTGAGAGAGCTCAAAAAGGTAAAATTAATAAAGAGGAAGAAAGCAAAGGAGGCAACCAAGCCAGTCACCAGTGGAGAGGCATCCCTGTATCTAACATGGGAACTTGATTAGCAGAGTACAGGGGGACAGGATTTTAAACTGATGGCTGGTATTCACATTGCATCAATATCCAATTGTGAGATTTCCTCCTTTCTGACTAGTACACCAAGACAACAGTTTTTAAAAAAAGAAAAATGTCATGTCTAAGGACAACTACATTTTCTGTATCTTTTTGTCTCAACAGAAAGAGGTTTTACGTTTTCATCTTTTCGTATTAATAGCAATCTTAATTCTATTTCACTAACTTAATAGCTGTTTTTCTATAGGAAGGTTTACAATGCAATCTTTTACATGCAGAAAGAAAATGTCACTATGTACATGCAGACTGTATTCATTAATATAATCTTAAAACAAAGAAAAGAGGAAGATCGGGGCAGGAACACGTGCACCATAAAACAAGGATTACATTATTTTTAAATCTTTGTAGAAACACCAAATTGAACAGAAAATGAAAATGTAACTACTAGCTGATGACTCTTAAAACAAACAATGCAGCTGTGTATAATAAAAGGCACCCTTATTTATTGTCATGACTAAGTTAACAGATTTAGAACACAGTACCTCTGTTTTGGACAGAAGAAAAATTATTTTACTCTCACGTACAACTACAATGCATGTCAGAATGCATCTCTGCACATGCACAGACTGTAAAATACGGAATTTTACACACGCACACACCCCCTCAAGATTTTTTTCTCCCCTCTACATTGTAAAGCAGTGCAGTTTTCAGAGGGCCATTCAATCACTTTTTCACAGAAAGGACTGCAGCAGAAGCAATACTTAAAACAAAGCAAATTAAAAGGTGGATTCAATTTTTTTATTCCTATTTAAACTAAGCACTACCATTCCTGCTTGAATTCGCATTCAAAGTAACCCTGCATCAGAGAAAGGAATAAAGTAAAAATATCTGCAAATCCGAAGACAGAAAGAAAGGCGTGTTCTATATTCTTGCTTTGCTTCTTATGCCTCCTGATGTGTGATAGATGAGCGTTTTCTGGGCAACCACATTTTTATATCTTTTACGCTACTGTCTATCACTTACTAGTCTACTACACTTTTTTAACACTTCTAGCACCACCACCTATTTCCCATTATTGTTTGCCACTACAATTAAGAGACCATCACAATTAACAAAACAGTCAGCCACGGTTTAAAAAGTAAGAGTTGCCATTGGAAGTGGATATTGCTCCAGCAGATACAGAACAGACTGTGGCTAAAGGTGGGGCCGGAGACGAAGAGAAGAATAATTTCAGTATTTTCATAAATTCCACTCAGCGCCTAAACCCTAAAATATGGTGAACTCCCCTGAACTGATTATTCTGCCATATAACCATCTGATTTCGTAAAAATACCAATATCACTTAACACAAAATCACTGCTTAGGGTAAATTCATTCTACCTACTGTTCTCATAGGGACATTTGCTGGAAAATTCTAAGAAATGATTTGCAGAAGCTATCAGCTGTGGGAGTTCACTATTATACCTCTGTCAACTTCATTCAATATAATTTACATTTTTTTTTATACTGCCTCACAGGATTCCTTGCAATTTTTTGCACGTACAATTTCACAGCAGGGAGGGGGAAGGAAAAAAAAGATAACCCTCTTTTGCAAAGGAGAAAGAACAGATGCTTAAAACCAGATTTCTAGAAATCACTGTAAGCCTGAGCCAGAAATGTAATTAACACCTATTTATAAAGAATAATTAAAGTTGTGACTGCCACAAAGAACAGCAGAGATAATCGAGGTAGCCCCTGCTTCTTTTTTTTTTTTTTTAGATTTTTTTTTTACACTGTTTGCAGTATTCCCACATGATTGCCACCTGCTCCCCCACTCAGCTTCCCCTATGCTCGTTTCCCCGGCAACCTTTCATTGGCTTTTCCTCCCAGCTATCGCTTTCAGTTCGGCTGCTCAGTCTAATCTTATTTGTTTTACACCCATCAAAACAAGCAGCTAGACAAAGACAATCCTGTAAGAATGGGAAAAGACCGTCGCTTTGTTTCGCCGGTTATAATAAATATCCGCGGCAAAAGTCTGCAAAACGTTAAATTAGGGGGAAGGGGGGGTCCCCGGCGCCCCCCCATCCCGGGGCTGGCAGGAGGGCCGGGTATTGTGCGGGCGGCCCCAGCCCCCACCNGCCCCAGCCCCCTCCCGGGTCGCCCCGCTCGGCACACCCCGGTGCCCGCAGTTGTGTGTCTGATCATGCCATTTTGCACAATCTGTAAGGAAAAGCACAAAAGAGGGGACGAGACGAGCACGTCCGGGTTCCTCCGCCAGGAGAATATGGGCTAAAAATAGAAATACTATTTTTCACATAAATGGCTTTGACTTCTCCCGGCATTTAAAAAAGNATCCACCCATCCATCCTCGACAGCACCGGCTCCATGGGAAACGCGATACCTGGATTTTTAGAGGCGATTATTAGGTTTGTATTTAAGGCTGGTGTAATAGGAACGGAGATTAAAAGGCATCATCGGCCGCCCGCTCCGCCAGGCACACGCGGTACCATGACACCGTGACTGTCAGCAGAGACCATCCGCGCTCAACTGAAACGCAACGTTCAATGGAAACGCTGTGAAGTGCCATCGCTGCTAGAGACGGTAAATGGATGTACAGATACATATGCACACACACAGGCAGACATATCCCACCGAAAAAAAAAAAATACAAACAAGGCTCTCTAATTTTATTTTATGACTCACGATCCGCCGCCCTGAACAAAAGAAATTCGCGAGGCACACGAGAAACGAGACAAAACCCCACGAGCAGGCTCTCCCCGTTCACTTACCATTTTCAAGCCATTCCACTCCATCTGTGATCACAAAGATGGACCCTTACAGCCCCTCACAGAGTCAAAAGCAAAAAGAGCGTTATGTAAAAGCTGACATTCCTTCTTACAGCGCTGCTGCCCAACGATGCAACAAAATCGACATATACTAGGCACTGCAACACATACAAGCCTCCTCCTCTTTTTATGAGGTCACGACAGGAAACTCTTTGAAATACAATATGCAGCATTTACTGAAGCTCATATAAATCACCCTCTTTTAAAATTACCATACCTATTGCGCAGTCCACCAAAAAGAAAATTACCAATCTCGAGGCTTTTTTTTTAAACAACCCCCCCCCGCCCCAAGGATTTTGCTCTGCATTTGTATCTCCAAAATGTCAATGTGGAAATTAACTCTCCCCCACCCTTTAAAAAAAAAAAAAAAAGCCTCTTCTTCCTTTTGCATTCCAGTTAGCCACATACCAGCCTTGCATTAGAAATGAGCTTTTCTCTTTATTCTGAGAGAAATCGCAATTACCTTAAAATGACAAAGTACATCCTTTATTAAAGGATACGCAGACATTAAATATGAAAGAGAGAGCGAGAGAGAGGGGGAAAGAGAAAGGGAGGGGGGGAAAGGGAGAGATCATGTACAAACAGATCAGTAGCAGAAAACTAAATTCATGGGAAAACACAGACTGAGAATGATGCAGATTCGGGGAAAATCTGTATGTTAGCTTCTATATCTACCTCTATATAAACCCGCTACGATCAGATTTTAAATCTACTAATACCTACCATAACCATTCTTAATGGCAAATATTGGGTGTCTTGAAAGGCTTCAACTCTTCTAACGGTTTTGCTAAGGTTTCAGGGAATTATTTTATTATTATTATTTTTTCTCTCTCTCTTTTTTTTTTTTGGAAGATCCACAAAGCACACTGCTAGACGTTTGTGCAGCGAGAAATTATTATCAATAATAATAATAATAGCGGCAGCAATAATAATAATAATAAATAATA
>VWZT01010739.1:355-19078 GCA_013397055.1 Pachycephala philippinensis | reverse complement strand
TTCCCCCTGTTCCCACCCCTGGGCCCGGCGGTGCCGTACCTCGGCCATGCTCCAGTGCCTACATCTCCTTACCTCCTGCGCGCCCCGCTCCCAGGTCCGGCGTATTTTAACCACCTTATCTTTTTCGACAGTTGCTTTCCGGAGAAATGCATATTTAATGATCTGCCTCTAGGCTTAAAGGCACAACAAAAGCACTTTGACGTGCATTTAAAGCTGCATTTATTTTCAGGTACTATTGATTTTAATAATCAACCCATCTCTCCTTCCTTCCGCCCGGTGAGGTTTTTAAAAATACGGTTTTTTAAAGGCGTGGATTTGATATTGCTGCCACTTGATAGTGTCTAAGGCACAGGAGACACCTCTTTATCGGGCGCTCCCCCCGAACGACAGTAGTATTTCAGAATTATTTTGCCACCTCGCTTCATTATTCTTCAGCTCTACAGGAAATAAAACGACAGCGAACTTCGGGCATTTAAAAGAATTTTCTTTTCTAGCCTTCGAGAAACGTGCTTAACTTAACAATGCACACTCATTAATCCTCTGCTCGCTGCCACTGACAAACTAACAAAACTTCACTTCCAAACAGCAATATTTTACCCCCTTCTGACCATGGCAAGTTTATTAAGAATTCTCACAAGTTACGAAGCATTCATTTCTTTCTCGTACTTGAGAGTTATTTTCCTAAAGCATGTTTTGTCCAAAGTGACAAGGCATGGCACTCTATAATTGCACCAAACCTTGAATTTATATTTACCTCAACTAAAGCAACCGAGAATTACTCTATTAATACATGTAGGATCATTTAATTGTACCATCCACAGATTCATTTCAACAACTAAATATGCTCTTTAAAAAAAAAAAACAGTATCATTGTAAGCATTTATAAATGTAAGAGCTGAAAACCGAGAAAGGATGAGCCACATTGTAGGTTCACTTAGCTCCTTCCCAGAGAAAGAAAACCTGACTACAAACCACCAAAACCATTTTCAAAACATGTAAGCCAAGTAATCGTTGTTCTACAAGTTTCATTTTTTTTTAAAGTATAAATATTCCCTCCACATTGCTAAGCTTGGGACTGACATTCAGTACATTTTAAATTTCTTTAAACCATAGACACGCTCAAACACACACAGAAACTAAACACACCAATAAAACACATGAAATGTACTAAAGCTCATAAAATCCAGCTATGCACAAACCAAGCAAGGAGAAAAACCATATTTAAAAAACCATCATATGATCTATTTGTAGAAAGAGCACTGAATTCAATTAAAATATGAACAATGTGAAAGGCTGCAGAGGATTTCTCTCACCACGCATCTTTCTGAGCACATTTGTAGCTTAGTAAAAACTAGCATAGATTAAACTAGCCCGTAAGACACATTTCCTAACTCAAATTTAGGTGACCCATTAGACTGAACGCACAGGCACCAAAATGCTACAACAGCTAGTATATTACCATACATTCTTGTGCAAATATACATCAAATATTAAAGTTAGATTTGTAATGCAAATTTTTTACTTAAGGTTGCTTCAGGGGTTAATAACACCAGAGAAGGCATCCAGAAATTATTTTTAAGTCTTTTCAACTTCAGCTTACTTTGTTACTATAAATTCGTTATGCATATCAAGATTCAGCCATTTTTCTGAAACAATAATCGCACGCTGCTCCTCTAAAAAATTAGCTAATCTTATCCGTCTATAAATCCAGGTACTCTGCACACTGACCACTTTCCCAAAAAGCACCCCACACACACAGAGCCTTTCCGAGAAACACTAAAACAAATGCTCAAACATCCTCAGAGGCCTCTCTCTGGAAAGACAAAGGCAGAATCCTATTGTTGAAAAAGTCAACCTTATTCTCGTGTTTCCAATAGTACCATTTATCTTTCAGGGAAAGGGACTGACCACCGCATCACGGTGGTGACATTTGCAAAGCATCAGATTCTCTATACAGTCTCTCCAGCATCAGCCAGCAAGCCCCTGAGCAAAGCATATTTTTAGTGCAATCTTCCATCCCCACAAAAAGAAACTTGTCTTAAACAGCTAATCCAATATCAAAATGAAATCACAGGGTTGTTTCCCAGCCCCCCCCTCCCTCTCCTTACCATAAATGAGCAGTTTCTTGACTCATTAATGACAGTTTCCCTTAAAAGAAGTGATCTCATATCACTGAGCCCCTCTCCACCACGCATACATCCCAAAGGTTGCGGGTATCTTAGCATCAGTAGCCGCTAGCAAGCTCTCTCATACAGAGCCCAGATGGACTATACCAGAAGCCAATTCAGCGTTAATAACTACCTACTCTGTGCAGTTTAGAAGCCTTACGTGGCATAATGTCCTAGGCAACAGCAGCCGATTGAAACCGCAAATAAAAGACAACCCAATTCTCCAAAAGCATCAAAAGGAAAAAAATAATAAATTGAAGAATGATTTAAAAAAAAAAAAAATCTCTTACTTGCATAAGATTAAACTGAGTCCTTCACCAACATATGAAAAAGGAGAAAAAACAGATGCTGCCCAGAAAAAGTGACAAAATATTACCTCATTATTTAACAAAGCAGCATTAAGCGTCCTGCTGATTTCAAACATCTTGCCACAGATTTTGGTTAAGAGAAACAGAAAGAATCCTTTGCAAGCCCTCTGTCTGCAAAGGGTTCTTCAATTTTCTTGCGCACAACAGAATAGTCAATATGTTATTTCCCTAGAGTTCGCACATTAAAACATCTAGTCAGTGAGCTGAATTTTCCCCTTATCACACTGTAGACTCCTGTTATATGTACTGCTCTCTTTGCAAGATTAGCCTGCCCCAAACATGGCTGTTGTTTAAACTATTCTTTAAAGTAACAGTTCACTCCATAACCACCAGGTGGGCAGTGTACACAGATCCAAGTAACCATCTTAAAGATTTTTCTTGGAATAGCTGCTGGTTGTGATATACAGCATAAATCCCCCCTACACTTATCAAGCGGGAGGAAAAAAAAATTGTCACTGTTTTATGCCCTTTCCTCCCCAGAAGCAAGCCCACACACAAAACCCTAAAATCACTTAGCTTTTAACACAGATTTTTTTTTTTAAAGGGACCTTAAAATTTACACAGGAGCTTTTCATTCAGCAAAAGTGGTAAAATCCAATCAGTTTTGAGAACAAAGTGTAATTAAAAGGGAAAACACACCCAACTAAGTGGTTTGTACTGCAGAAGAACCAAAATCAGCATTAAGTTCACCATGAGAGGGTTCTTTCATGGAAACGCAAAACCCAGCATGTAAATAATTCTGCTAGAAAATATGAACTGTACCTTCAAGCAAATTGAAGACAACTTGATAAGATACTGCTATGACTTATTGTGGCTTAAATTCATTTATGAAACCACTGTTGCACGCTTCAGAGAATAAGACCAAAACACATGGAAAGGATCCAGCGTTCAATAGCACCTAAGTCTCCCAAGGTATCAAACTGTCCCTATTCCATCATGTCTGCAAGCTATTTAAGTATTTTTTTCTCCACTTTATTTAAGGTCAAATACCTCAAGAAATATTTCCATTACTATAAAAAATACCAATTCACTCAACACTCTACACCAACACCCAGAGGCTTGAATGAGATTGGGATCTTTGTGTTAGGTGCTGTACAAACACATTTGAAAAGTCATTCCATACCGAAGGATTTACAAACAACATTTACAAGACTGAAAGCACAAAGCAGAGGTGTGAGAAAGAACAATAAACAAAGAACATCACAAAATGTCTTTACCAGCTGGGATGAATTGCTGGAGGAATAGGGCATCTCCGGCAACTACCTGTGCTAACGCAGAACCCAAAAGGTTATTTACTGATGTTAAAGAATAAATGCATTAGATGGACAAGGGCTTCTTTAGATTTACCACCTACAAAGCAGCATCACCTATTTCTTTCATTTATAGCAATCCATGCTGAGTAAGTAAATGCAGAGTAGTGATTTTCTTTGCTGGCCTTTAACTAATATTAAAGTGATGCAGTAATGACTTAACCTTCTTGAATATGTATTGAGTTTCAAGTCATCCCTTTTTATATGAGAAAGGTTATTTGCATCGATTTCTGTTTGCATGAAATAAGCTTATTTTCTCATTCACCATATGCCTTGAACACTAATTAAAAGTGTCACTTTCTTCTAATGTAAAAACGTAATCACTTAGTAAATAAGTATTCTTGGCTTTTTGGTCTTTGTGATAATCTATTTAAGGACTTTTTATTTCCACGTAACTTCAGTGCTTTGATTACCACACACTCCACTCATGTAAAGAGAAGTGTTTTACAAATGCACATTTTTGTTGGATTTTGTTTTTCCTAATAAAAAGGAAAAAAAAGTATCTAGAATTACATCTTTAAGGACCCACACTCCTATTACCCCGAGGCAAATCCATCCAATCAATATGAAACCATTCACATGCCACCATCTGCCAAGCTGTAGAGCAATGTGGCTGGAACAGACCTCTTATAAAGCAGCAGTGGTCTCATTTTCAGTCTATTAGGGAAGCACCAGAGCTCTCATGTGCAAGGACACAACACTCCAAGTCAGACCTCCTCACACCACTGTCTCCGTGCACTGCTGCAGAACTCCTGTAATTTTTGCTGCTTGAGTTTTCACACTAATCATCAAAGCAAGAGGAAGGAGAAAATGACCAGTAACAGTCCTATTCCACCGCAGCACAAAATAAAGAATTCGATTTAATTCTATCCTAATATGATTATAGCAAACCATTTAAATGCTGTTGCCTGTGAACTACAACCTGGCATTTTCCATCACCTCATTTTCTACTGTTCTGGAGAACTAAACATTTATCCCTGGAACAGTGTTACTCTTTTCCAAGACATTTCTATCATAAAATTAATATTTAATTTTTATCAAAGAGTTATTTTGTTGTTTGACAGATGGGAGGGTGCAGGTGGATAAGGAACCAAGGAGGGGCATGTGAGAGCAAGAGATGGATCTCGTGTACAAAATGATTTAATAAAGATAACGGGCAGGGAAAGGACATTACACAATGCAAGCACCCGGGTTTGTCCTATGCAGTAATTCAAGAACCTCTGCGGAAACAGCCTCCAGTTCAAGATATCACATCAACACTGTCTTCAGCAACACTGAGCTCACACAGTCTTTTCATCAGAACACCTCATAATAATTTAAAATATCCTCCACCACCTATAACCCCATGCAAATGCACTGCATGACTAACTAAAAAAGAGCACTAGGAGAAAACAGGAACATGAAGGTGTGCAAACCCCTTATAAATATACACAGAGAGAAGAAATTAACTACTTTAAAACCATCCATTAAATTACAAGAAACTGAAAAGCTAAACATGTAATTCATGTGATGCTGACAGTCACAAACTCAGGTGGGAAAGCTAGAGCTGAATTGTTCATGGCATCTAACCCAGAGTCAGATTTCAGTGAAGAGAACAGGAATAAAAAATAAAAGTAATCAACCCAGTTAAGCTGACTGCCCTTTGCTGTACATGTGTGCAGGAGATGGCAGGGACTGGGGGGGTAGAGGGAAAAACTATGGCTAAAAAAATTATTTACTTATACAATAAGGCTTTTTTCCACTTTTACTTGAACAGCTTACAATTAAGTGTATATATACATAATTTAATTTGTTTAGCTACTGAGTAATTCAAAAAACCACCAGCAAAATAAAACACCTTACCAACTGCCCTGTGGAAATCAAGCAGTAGTGGGTGATTTAGGCTAACCTTGCATGACATTGAAAACATTTTTCAGGCTCTTAAAGGTTAGTGAATTAAAGTATTTGACAAAAAGAAGAGTCGAATTTTTAAGGTTTCACTGCAAAATATGTAAGTCATGATAACTGAACACTAGCCATATAAAAAGAAACACCATACAATTTCTGACAAAACAGTAGGTGAAAAAGATGACTGACATGGTCTGGAGCTTTTATTAGTTTCTTTTATTTGATGATCCACTCAAACACAGGAACCTGTCCCTGCCTCCTGTCCTGCCCCTGCTGTGGAACCCACTGACAAACTGTACAAGCTCTGCTGCCGATGCAATGTACTGTGTGCTGCAATGAAATTCCTCCTGATGCCAAGGAGATGAAATATAACGCGCACCTACCTGGAGAAACTACCACCTTTTGGATCTGAACCCAGAAAAGAGAAAAGGAAAAAAAAACAACAAAGAAAAATCAGGAGTAGTTAGAGATCTAGGTCCTTAAAGAGCTAGACACTAGATGCAAAACAAGACAGAAAACCGTCCTATGTACTTAAAATCCCAAATGAGGAATTCAGATGCACAAAGCTTAGGCAAGTAGTCACAGTTCCCACAGAAATCACACTTCAGCTGCTTTTGCACAAATATGCTATTTAATGTTGCTTGCCCACTTTCTTTTTCATGCCTTATGAGATGTGTAATTTGGATGCTGCATAGCTGCTCTAAGTATCACATGCCAATTTTCCAAAGATGTATGTATTTGCAAACCCCACTGTGGATACTTATGTTTGAACGCTGGGAGACTGGAACAAAACTCTCCAGGGCACAGCAGAGCACAGAGGTAACAAAATGAATAGTTGTAAATAGCTCTGATGGTGAGAGAAGCCTTAGCCGTGATAGGAACCACATCAATTCCACAACTGGAAGCTGGGCAGCCACTCAGATTCAGGCGTGCATGCGTGGCAGTGGATAACCTCCGCAAAGGTTTCCTGGGACTGTCAGGGCACAGGCCAGCCAGGGAAGGGGGCCAGCAGCTCTGCTACACTGCAAGAAGGGTTTGGAGAAGATGATTCAGCACCTTCCCAGCATGTCTGAAAGCCAGCAATGTCCTTGGCTCCACACTCCTCTCCCAGCTCTGAACTGCTGCTCTGCAACACAGAGCATCCCCTCGGTCACAGTATGTCCAGCCTGGCCAAATTTCAATATTTTAAAGAACCCACTGTCAGCACTGCAAGACTGAAAAGCAAAAGGCAGCATACATTGCAGGTAAATCCGTTGATATAGCAGTAAGATAGCAGTAATTCTTTCTCCCCTTTCCAGTTCTTTTACTTTTGGAATATAGATTTTAATGCTTTCAGTCCCCTGATTTTGTTTTCCTCCTTTTAAATTCAGAGATACTAAAAGTTGTGTTTGACAGACATCCTAAATTCTACAGCTTGCTTTCCTATCACTACAAGCAGGACTCAATCCTACCTACAGGGAGACTTAAAACATTTCTACATTGCTGTCAATTTTGTATAATACAGTTAGCGCAGTTTCAACTGAGCACAAATGAAGATGTTTTCAAAGATTTATGACTGCATTTTTAAAATGTATTTACTTGTAAATAATGAAAGGACCTCGACACTGAAGAACTCCAGACTTACCAGGGAGATTTACATGAGTTCAGCCATTTTTAATATGCCTATGTATAAGCACAAAAACCCTCATAAAATATGTGAACAGGGTCTTTCAACCAGTATTGCCTAATTTTAGAACAGTTGATGGATTTGCTTTAAGCCCATCTGTAATGCAGTGTGCTATACACCTTGCACTCAGGCCAAATAATATCAATAACAAGAACAAAGATAAAAACCTGAAAGGGGATTAATGTGCTGATGTTTCCAAGCTTTGAGACAGTGATCAGAAAGAGATCTGGGGAAGAGTGTGAGGTGGCTGGATCAGAAAAGAGGTACAGGAGGAATCAAAGGAGACCTGTGAGCAGCATGCAGAAAGGTTATGTCTCCTGCAACTTGCAATTACACAGGAAGGATGCAGAACCAGGGAAGATACAAAAGAGAATAAAGACAATAAAAAATGTCAAGAGCTATTAATTGTCCCAATTACTTCTCGTTAGAGCAGCTGGCACTTACATAGAGTATTTTGGTAGCAGCAGGCAGAAGGTAAATAAGTATTACAATTTCATACATTAAGAAAAACTCAGTAATTTCTGGATAAACCCTTTTATGCAACCTATCCCCAAACCAAGGATGCTGCAAAGAAAAAGTTTAAAATGGCTTTACTACAGAAACAAAGCTTACTTCATGCTCCAAAGCTTACACCTGTATATACAAGTGACAGGACTTTCAAGAAGCTTCCTGTGTACATCTGTTTTATTTTACGCCTTAAATAATAAAGGTTAGGTAAGCTGCCTAAATACAATACCCAAATTTCAGGGATAAACAGTTCCCTCATGAATATGGCTCACACAAGTCTTTGGTGTATAATTTAGATTACAGAAATGACAATTTTATAATAAGGAACACAAGGTAAAATACAGAGAGAGTAATGGATATAAAAACCAGAAGTGATGCAGTATTTAAGAGAAGAGCAATGCCAACACTGAACTTTCCATACTTACACACAAGCAGGGAGAGGCTAAAGAAAGACAACTGAAAGAAATAATCTGCAGCTCCTCTTCTTGCCCTCTAGAATTCCTGGAGCTCATCTCTTGGGATCAGGATGAGTCTGATTTTCCTACCTAATTCTCAAATTTTGATGTGGATTTATGGTTTTCTTTAAACTTCTCTTTGCAAGAGTGGCATACCTTAGCAGATGATTTTTAGCTTCCTTTAAAGAAGGGCAGATAAACAATAGGTATTTTTAATACCCACCTTTTTAAAAAAAATTAAAAATAGGCTAGTAGGTATAAAAATTGTTCTGAAGGCTAAACTTCCTAATAAATAACTTTAGGTTACAATTACCAAGCAATAAATATTTGGTGCTTGGGCTTCAAGGGATTTGTGCAGCCCAGCTGGAGAAGCTGGCAGGTTGGCACCCAAGACCGAGTTCACTTCTGTGCTGAACTGCCTCTTCCACAGGCACAGGCGATTTGTTTCCTACTTCAGACTGATTTTTAACAACGTGCAAGTAAAGGAGGCAAGGCAGCAGTCAGGCTGCTTGTGGTTTCTCCAGTCTGTGGAGAAAAGCTGTATGTGAGAGGATGGGCTCCACCAGTCCTAGGCCAGTGTGGATGAATTCACCTCACCCGAGGTTACCCATCTGCTGGGCAGGGACTTTCTCCAGACCCCTTTGGACAGGAAGTTATAGGAAATGGGCACTTCCAAGGCACAGTTCATCTGTCCTGCTCTACAAATCTGAGAGGAAGATAAATCATGCTCTTCTTCACTGGCTACACACTAAGGAGGTCTCCAGTGATCACCACAGGAGCCTTGCTCAAGTAGAAAGCCCACCTTTGGTCAGACCCATCCCACCATGGGTTTACCAGGTGACCAAGGCAGATAGTCTCCAGCTGACCCTCACCTAAATGAGGTTTGGCCACACTGGGATCTCTTAACACCACAGTGCAATCCTTGATGTAACTCAGCACAGCTGTTCCTAAGTACAAATAAGTACTTCAGTGAGTAGCGATTCCAGCAAGGCAAGTTTAGCACAGACCCACACCCAAGGCCAACAGCCAAGGCCCCCGTAACAGCTACACAAAGCAAATCCTGCAAGACTACATTGGTCTGTACATGGAAAAAGCCTAACATCTTTGGAAGCATGTAAACAACTTATCAAAAGGAAAAAATAAGCCAGCAAAGTTTATTTCATGAACTCTAGGCTAGATAATCTCGCTTTCATAACAGAAGCTTTGATTCTGGACCTCCGAACAGCAAAGCCTTAAGAAAAAAGGGTTCTAGTACATCCAATTTATGACTGTTGGGAAAAACAACAATCACATCTAAACAGCTGCTCTGAAAACCTATCCAGCTACAGGCCATCACCCTGCAGTTTAAGAATATTTCACTCCATTGCCTGAACACATTTATATTCTTCCAGGCAGTTTTCCTGATGTTTTATAAGGATTCCCCAATGCAACAACAAATAATCTTTCTTTTAATAGTATCACTGGATGCGTTGTAACCTGCACCTAGGGACACCCTGCTCTGCTGAGATAAAACTTAATTGTTCTTCTGGCATCGTACAATGAAGAAACTTTAAACTCACCTAATAAACGAAACAGTCCTCTATTTTTAACGTTTTCCATAGCCCCAATGCCTAAAAAAATTCACTTAAAAAATGTTCCAAGAGAGCACAGATAACCAACATAGACCTAGCATGCAAAAAACATATATATTTACTTTTTTAAAATGTGTCAAATAAAGGATAAGGTTTTATTCTGTTGTGGTAGAGGTCCTACTTCTGTGGGTAAAGGAAAGCCAGATATCAGTGATGCTGTGAAACATTTGACAAAGAATTTCAACTGCTGGCAACAAACGGCAAAATCCCTACAGCATATCTGTGCTGTCTCTTTCGACAGACTACTTCCATAATTTTGTGCTTTCTGCCAAAATAACAGGGCAGTATAGGCACACACCATAAAATTCTGTGGTTTGGTAGTGCAAATTTCAGCTCATGACCTTTGAGGTTAATGGTGCTATTTGAATTTAAGACACAATGAAGCTATTAACCAATTACTCCCACTGACCTCACTGTTAACTGGAAGACTGTCAACACAGAGAATGAGGCCAATTATTTAGGAGCCATCATCTGTTCAGGAAGCCACCCTCTTCAGCTGGTTGGGAGACTATCCCAGGCTGGAGGATGATGACATGGCTTTATCATCCCTGCCGTTGTCATTTCTCAGTCGCCACATAGGCACAAAAACTTTGATGCTTAGGAAACTCCCACTAGCACAGAACATTCCTCAGCAACCTAGATGACATGACACGAAAATTATCTTTTCTCTTTCCACTGGCATCAGCCAGGTCTTCATAAGCTCAAGACTCCAGCCATCATCATCAGAGAGCCTCCCACACACAGGGCCTGTGCCCACCATCACCAGATATGAACACTGCCATGATAAAGACTGCAGCTCTGCACATGTTGCTGACAGATGCAGAATTTCCTCCAGTAATGAACTCCATGAATTTCATCACTTGCTCTTGCATGTGGAAAGCAGAGCCAACCTCTCCTTCTGTATCATTAGGATCATAACAGTAATTTATTAAAAAAAAATCTGTCAAAACTAGATGCTATTGCACATTTCATAAGCTTTTAAGTAATGAATGAAGGAAAAAAACATCTCAGATACAGCCACATCAACTATGCAAACCAAAATAAGACCAGATACTAAAAATGAATGTTGGGAAAAAACATGTAAGTGTATACAGTAAAATCTTACTTGAAATGCTTCCACAAGACCCAGATAGAAATAATTTTAAAAACACTGCAATCAAGCTTAATGGAGGCTTTACTTGATTCATCTATTTAAGAATTCAGAAAAAAACCCCTCACGATTTCTACAGAAGAGACTGCTTCTAAGATTCAGATTAAGATGAACAGGCCAGATGCTCCAGTGTACCAAATTTGCTCCTCAGCATTTTCCTATCCCACCCACAAACTCAGCCTCACCATTCTGTGAAAGGACAACTGCTGAGCATCAGAGCTGACAGGTTAACAGGAAGGAGGGAAAAAAAAAAAAGCACATCAGCCAATGACATTCCCATACCACAAGAGGATCCCAAATGTGTTGTTCAACACTACAAAAAGCAACATAACCTGGCAAGATTTCAAACAGGTTTCCAGTAGAGTGACCTGCAGAGAGCAGCATGAGATTCAGGGAGTCAGGCAAGGAAGATGAGCTGGGAGCATGGCACTGCCAGGTGTGCTTCTGGGCTTGAATGCCCTGATGGGCCCCACCTGCAGCCTCCACCACCACCCCAGGCCAGGTGCTCCATTTAAGCTCAGGGCTGGGGTACAGAGGGCAAAACTCTGGCCTTTCAGTTTCCAAGTAGACCATTTTACCATTGAGAAAGTGGATGGAAAAACAGACAATAGGCTGCATAGCTCCAGCTCTAATCTCCAATACTGTACCTCAGGTGTAGGGCTGGGATTTTCATCAGTCAAACATTTGTAGGGTAAGACTACTAAGATGCACTGAGAGGCACACAGATCCAAAAAGTGAGTGTCTGTACCACACAGAGCACCCCAGTACTACAGATGATTTAACTCCGTGGTTCCATGAAGTGGAGTTAGTTCTGGGTGTTAATAACCCTGATTCAGAACTGTTCAGCAATGTACTCTCATTAGCCAGACCATCTGTGTAAAGGGAACAACCTACGCTGTCACAGCACATGGAGCCTGGGGCTGACCTTAATATCTTCCCCCACATACCAGCAGAGGACAAGAGGAGAGAAATCTGGCATCAGTTTGTCTTGACTGCTGCCAGAGGAAGATATCTGGGCTGGAGAGGAAGTTTCTCACCTCTCCAGCCACTCTGCCAGCTGTGGCAAATGTAAAGTGGCAACTTCTCTTCCTAAGGTCCCACTGGTGAAGTGGGAAATTTGGCTGTCCTGTTACGATAGGGTAAGCCCTGTTTAGATACCACAGGACTCTAACTTATTGGGAAAGAGAGGCTTCAAAGATCATGTGAAACAGTAA
The DNA here is from genome assembly GCA_013397055.1 of Pachycephala philippinensis. NCBI lineage: Eukaryota > Metazoa > Chordata > Aves > Passeriformes > Pachycephala > Pachycephala philippinensis. The sequence goes on along the minus strand of VWZT01010739.1, from coordinate 6,722 downwards.
AACCTCCTGGCATTATTCAGTCAGTGTAAATTATCTGATGGACTGGGAAGCGCCCAGCGTGACACAGAATTGCATTCCAAATATAAAGTATTTGTTGCTTCTTGCTCCTTCCTCTGTATCACACATCTGTTAAGACAAGCTGCCTGCTGGATATTCCTGGAGGTTCTTCCTAGCTGCACAAAAGTCTGAGATCCTTGAGCTGACTCCTACAGGAACTACCTACACAGGAAATTGGTGCAGGTCAGAGGGACTACAGGACAGTAAGGATGCATTGCAGCCCTGAGTGAAACATGCAGCCATCTTTAAGCATGCTGAGGATCAGTCCTCTCTTTCTAGGCACATCATTCTTCCAGAATCTGCTTTTCTGGCCAACAAATATCATGCTTCTTCCTCAGGACAGAAAAAAAGCAAAACAAACCACTTAGACCCAATCTGCTTAATGTGCTACTTAGCTCAGGAAATACCATTTTTTTCTTCTCTACCAATCTCTTTTCATCTTTGATTCCCTCACTGCTTTCATATATTGTGTTTATTACCTTCCTCTGACTGCTGCAACGTCCAAGGAAAGCTGCAGAGAGCAAACCCAGTGCAATTGCGTGCTCTCTGCTGCTGAGAGAGCCCGAGAAGAGCTCCAGTGAGCCCAGTACAAACCACAGTGTGGAGCCCCAAGTGAGAGGAAACTCGGAGAGGGATTTGAAAGACTCTTCCAAGATGTAATTAAAGCTGATGTTTTCTTTAGAGCAGCAGAATTCAGCAACGAGTACATTAACAGAAGGGTTGGTATTGTGAACACCAACAGGCATCTCAATTCAACCAAAAGTAAGTTGTCTGGATTATGAGATGTTACCTAGGATGCCAGTAAATGTATACAAAGTGCTTTATCTCTTCTCATCGTGGCATGGCAGAAATAATCTCCCACACATTAAGGCTGCTAGCAGGAAACTTGTCCTGTGGAAACAATGCTTTTCTAAGGCTTCAGCATCCAGTTTTGCTGCTGTGCAATTCCCTTCTAAGGGATGAGATCAAATTAAGACTCTTTTTGGATGTTTGATTTTGCAAAACCTGCAGTAGTTTAGCATCTTTGAAAATGCCACCTTTCTGCCATCTATTCAAGACTTGCCAGTGGGTTAGAAATCTATTAAGCAGGGAATACATGACCAACAGACAAGCAGGATAGAGAAAGGACTTCTCTTGAAAAACTAGGAACAAAACAAAACAGAAGTTATTCAAAACCAGAGGCACTTGAATGAGGAACAACGATTAAAACTGTTGGCACATGATAGACCTAGATACAAGAGTCTGTATCAGACCAGCTTTGTATCACATCATCTTAATAGGAAAACTCCTCCAACGTAAGTTATTTCTTTTAAACAATATCCATTTTTATATACCTTGGACAATTCAGGGTTCTGTATAAGCAATGAGCAACAGCTTGACAAAAGGTGACTTTACGTGGGCTACTGCAACTAAAGAAACTGGCAAGGATGTCAAAAACGCATGAATTGAGAAATTAAAACACTCATTTAGAGACATTTGGAATTATGCATTCATAAGAAAAAGTAAATACAAAAGGATATATAATAGATATGATTGTTGGGGAGCTCAGGAAATCCACAGGTTATACATATGAAAACATTGGCATGTAGATATTTTACAGCAAGTGACTTTGCCTGACTGAAAAAGGCCTAAAATACAAGGGAAGGCAAACTAACAACAGCAGGATGCAATGACTTCAGCTACACAAAGACTCTTTAGCTATACATTGCATGAAAATATGGAGGACAATGGTTCAAATAAAGTCAACTGTGTTGGAAATAGTGCATGAAATCCCAGAAGTGATAAAACTACTAGCCAGTGAAGAAAATGAAAGGAACCAAGTGGAAGAAATCAATCAAGAAGAAAAAGTAAGCTTTTTTTTTTATAAAGACGGGCAAGGGGCCATAGATGGACACACATGCAAAAAAACCCCACAGAAAAAAGTGTAGCTCTAAGTACAGCAAGTGATAAATTTGATAATAAACTAGGAAGCTCCAAACTAAGGAATGACAGCAAGCAGTGAGGGGTGAAAACAATTTTTCTTGTGCTGGAAAAAAAACACCTTCTAATGCAAATGGATGAGCTGATTAACAAAGCTTGCAGAGCCTGTTGTGAAAGACGGGTGAATGGAGAGAACCCGAGGGAGACACTAAGAGCATGTAAACCAAATCAGGGAGCAGCTGACTGCATTCAGAGGGAAGAGGCTATAGGAGCACTCAGAAACACGAAAACAAGAATATGACCTAGGCTGCATGAAGCACCAGCAAACACACTGAAGTGGAGGGCAACAGGAGGCATCTGTTCAATGTGTTCTTAGACTGCAGAAGTATCAGCAGTTTTACAAATACCACCATTTATTATTAGTAGTTTTTATAACCAGGGGGAAGCACCAGAATGCTTTTTTTTACTGAAGCCATACAAAACCCACAGAGAAACGACACTTGTTTTTCAGTACTAAAAACCCAACTGTTGAAAGGTGAGAACACCCCTTAATTTATGGAAATCCCAAACCCAATCTCCCATGCATTAACTTTAAATCATTATGGAAACAAAGGCTGCATATTTTGTCTATTGTGAGGATACTGAAGTACTTTTTTTCTAAAATAGTTTACTATGTCAATGAAATTGCAGATGCTTCTGTGCACTTCGGGGACTTCAAACATTGCATCAATTATCTGAATAAGTAATGAAAAGACATTGTGAATAAAATGGTTCACCAAGCCTGGTTCACAAGTCAATTGCTTTCTGAATCCAGTAATATACTGTAATATTTGACATGTTATTTCTTTTTGCAAGAGGTTAAGAGTTTCCTGTGCTTCTATGCTATACTTGCTGCAGAGTTTGGAGAGGAAAAAACCTGACAAAATATGAAAGGCTGCAAGAAGGACAAAGCACTTTTAGAACCTCCACTACAAGCCTCTTTTCACACAAAACAAAACAAAGAAGGTCACTGAAACCAGAACTCTGAAGTCCAACCAAGGCAGAAATATGAAAATGCCCCGAGCAGACTGGGCTAATGATAAGCAGTACTTTAAAATTCCACCTTTGACAAACTGGACTAGGTGATGGTAGAACATGAAATGCCTGTTTGTTGAGCTGTCGTTTCCAGAGAGTCTCTTACTGGCACCTGGAAACAGAGCAAGCATAAGGCTGATTATCATTTCCATAACCCCCAAGGAAAACTATCATGCAAGATGTTTGAGTAAGAGCAGTGCTGTTCGAAGGCAGCATTCATAAACAGAACAAAGACTAAACAAAAGGCTAAACAAGTACATCATAATTAACAACTACCACCAAACTTTTAATTAAGATATGTAAGAAAAATCAAGGAGAGCTAATTAAAAAAACACCAGCGTATATACTTTCTTAGAAAAATCTGAATTGGTACCGTGAAGTAAACAGGCTAATTAGAAGTGACCACGATTATTTTGTCACTGTTACAGAGTTTAGTCATGATTTTTCAGCTTGCTCTTTAATCCTACACCTTGTTTGAACTCCTCTGTTGTTTGAATGGAGGATTCTTCCATCAATTTCTTCAAAAACTGAGCAAAAGTGAAGGAAATGCCACAGAGATTTAACTTTGTATGGCAGGCATGTTTTGTCATTAGTTTTGAGATACACTCTTTTCAGCCTAGGACAGCATCAGTCTTGCAGGGCCAGAATTATAATTATTATACACTCCCCCCATTAATCCTGAACAAATCCACAGTTACTACAAATGGATCCTGATAAAACTGCCACATCAATAATGCTACACTCCACGTGTTTTTCTTTCATCCAGGCAGCTGGACCAGTATAAGAATATGATGCTGTTTCACACAGATTTTACTGTTCAAGGTATCAACTTCCCTTAGGGCCAGAAAGCAGTTACAGATAATAGGAATCTAACTGGCAATATTAAGGTTTTACTTCTTTCCTCTTATATACTACCCTTTCATGAAAATACATCCATTCTCATTACTTTTGCCATTCTTCAAAACTGTTACTAGGCTGATTTGAGCAGTAACAGTTAATGCTGATAAAAACAAGCACAGAAAAATGCTGACACAACCTAGAGTTATTTAAGAACTTATTTGCTACACATCTATTTCCAGAAAATTAATAAAAAGTTGCTGACTCCTAGCTGTAAAAACCCCAAGTATACCTAGGCAAAGTAACACTGGATAAAAAAGGGATTCCCACCCACAGCCCAGAATGCAAACAGCAAAATGAGTTGCAATTAACAACTTCTGCCTCTCCCCTACAGAGTTGGCAAAATACCCAACACTCCATTGAGATACATGTTAACTCTTTGTGATTAGCAAACTTTGAACCATCTTCCACATGTTAACTCTTCGTGATTAGCAAACTTTTAACCATCTTCGGCACCCATACAACAGCAAAATTCCACTTTTTAAAATACGCTTTTACATTTAAGGTAAGTCTATGGCCTGCGAAGAGTCTGTTCTGATGTATCACTACACACTAATAAGCGAATCCTTAAACTATCCAGGAAGAATTGGCTGCCCACAGCAGCATCTTTCTCATTCCACATTTAAAGTTCCAGGCAACTCCTGTCCTGCCTGTGGCTTTCAGACTGTTGTGGCTGTAGGGTGTCACCTTCTTCCCCTTCCACAAAACCAGTAAACATGTAAAGCAGTCTTCTCTTAACTGATGACACAGTACCCGTCTTCCTTGAAAGTCATTAAACTGCTAAACCTGAGGTGTTGCCTCCATATTGAGACAAAAATAACAAGTCCTTCCTGCATATGGCTAAAAAAATTTAACTGTGTTTCAAAACTCCTTTAAAATTTAGATAAAAATACACATGCCTGTGCCAGGTAACTCACCAGCAGAGCTGAAACGGAATGGAATCTCCATTTCCTCAAGACTATTTCCAGGCTTCTCTACTGCCAAAGCTAGACAAGCACTTTCTCCCTAGTCTACATTTTTCTGTTCAATAGGTGGAATAAAGTAAAAGGCTTATTTCTGTGCAAAGCCTTCTTCCTCTGCATAGCAATAAGCCTCACATCGTAATTGATTTTTTTTTTTAAAGTGTCATTTAAATTATTTTGGTATGATTTATCTTTCCTTACTTTTTCCTAAAACATCTCAGAATATTAACAAGGAAATAAATGTAGTAATACTCTAACATCTTCAAACATTACCTAATTTAAAAATCTAATTTACTTTCCGTCATTTAGGCTTCCTTACTATTTCGGATGTCACTCAGTGTGGATAGTAAAATTAGACTATCAATTTCATTTTTGCTTTGAATGTGTTGCAGGCTCTGCTTCTCAACCACTAGAACCTTCTTGTTTAAGGTTTCCAATATTGGTCTGGAATTTTGGAATTAAAACAGGGAGCACTATTGCTTTGTTTTTATTAAAAGAATTCTCAACTGCTCTCCCTGGCCTTCTTACACAAAGAGGCCAAGTGCTGACAAACATCTAAACCTCCAATATACCTGTTAAATAGTATTCAGTGGTCCTCTATTAATACAACCAGATAATTAAAGTCTTAAATAGCACTGAGGGTGCCACTGGATACAATGACCTTCCAATGAAGCCAGTGGGAGACCTACTTAAGAACCAATAAACAAATTGAGTAAGTGATGCAATATGAGCTGTCCTACTCTTGCTTTGGTAAAATTTAAAAGATGATTTATCACCGTAGGCAGCCCTACTGCCAGCCAGCCTCCACAACCAGTGAGTCTTACTCAAGGCAGGCCACTGCACTGAAAAAGAACTCAGAGAAAGTATTTAGGGAAATATGTATTCTTTATCATACATGTTTATTGACAGAATTTACTTTAAGAATTTTTATGTGGTATAAAAAACAAAAAGAAGTTTAAACTCTATCCACGCCAATGGATAACACCTGGGAATACGTGATACACCATCACCCTGCTACACAAAAAAAAATGCTATCGGCACAAAACCAGTGCTAACTTCCAGAGTAACTATTAGGCAATTAAAAATACACAGTCACGGATAATGGCTTTAATTAAAGAAAACTTAACTGTGCTCATCACAGTAAACAGGACTGAGCCTAGAACTCGCATATGTGTCACAGAGTTACTCGGGTAGAGAAACAAGGGGAAGCCACTGGAAGGTGAACGGGTACAAAAACATGGAGAAGCCACGGGAAGTGCCCGGGCACGGACACCGGGATTGAGCCACGGGAAGTGCCCGGGCACGGACACCGGGATTGAGCCACGGGAAGTGCCCCGGCGGATCCCCCCGGGTCACACTCGCGATGCGCCCCGGCCCCGCTCCCGCTCCCCAGCGGCCGCACCCCGCAACTTTCCGGTGAATAAATGTTCCTTCTAAAAACTCTAATTTAGGAAACA
>VWZT01010729.1:22446-77890 GCA_013397055.1 Pachycephala philippinensis | reverse complement strand
AGCTTTAAAAGAGTGAATATGTGAGTATTTCTACCTCTTTGGTTGATGCAAAATTCTGCAGTAGCTTTACAGTATTGTTGCTAATATGATAGCACAGATATTATTACCTTCACTTAAGTAATGCTGGTACTTACCACAGCACATTACTTAACATGATCCACAGATGATTTATTCTAATGGTTAACGATAAAAGAGTAGTGATAATTAGGAGATTATAGGCTTTGGGGTTTTTTTGTGGTGTTTTTTTTTTTGGTTTTTTGGGGGTTTTTTTGGTTTTTTGGTTTTTTTTTCTTTTAAGAAAGTATTTGGTTACAGCAAATGGTTGTTGTACCAGTGATTTACTTGATTAATTTTTGCACCTTTTTCTTCAAAAAGGCTATCTATTTGGAGTCAGAATGAAATAAGTCTTGGAGAGTTCAGGGGTTTGATATGAATTAGGAATATGACAAATATCAACATATTAAACTATATTTTCACACAGCAACCTGTGCATGAGATAACAGAAAAAAAACAACCAAACCATTCCTTTGCTTCTTTGTCTATAGAGAAAAGATGGACTCTCTTCAAAATGTATCCAAAAATATTTTAGAGAATGTTGACAAAACCACCAGATTTGTATGTTCAGACCAGAAAAAGGGAACAGGTTCTAAGATCTGAGAAGATAAAAATATTTTATCACTTTATTGACTGAAACAGTATTTCTATGGTTTATTTTAAACATGTGATTCCTTTTTGTCTATGTCCTGCTTTTCTGCAGGTATGTTATAAATTTTGATTCTATTTAGGCTTTTCTTAAAACACAGATGTATCGATTTACCTTTTTTAACTCAATCTCATTTTCAAGTATACTTGTACTTAACATAAAAAGCTTAAAACTTAACTTTAAAAAAAAAAGTGAAAAACAGTACAAAAAAAAATTTAAAAAAGAAAAAGATTTCAAAGGCCCATGCAGTAACGTAACTGAGAATTGCTCAGTCAAGCCACCTAAAAAGGGTGAAAAGACATGTTACATCATACGGTAGTATATGTCATACTGGTTTTGGAAGTTACTTCTTGTACACTGAACTTTGTACAGAACAAAAATTGATAATTTTGTCAAGGAACAGAGTAAGAAGACTGATCCTGGAGAAGGCATCAAAAAGTGACACTGCTGCAGTTGTCACAGATCCTCAGTGTGGAATCTTTTCGAGTGGTGTGCCTTCAGTGCAAAGATGAATCCCTGCTTAAAGGTGCCCTCCTAAGTGATATTTTCCAGTGGAAAGATGTAATTATATGATTGATGCGGGTTGCAGTGTTTCATGCTTTGGAATTCAAAATTACACGAGAACTGTAAATTACTGCAAAATAGTAAATAATGTAATGTTTGTGACTACATGCATTTGTTATCCTTAGTCTTTCAGGATTCCTTTTAGAAATGTTGGCTTCTTAGTGTATTGTGAATGTTTTATAAGACAACAGTCTATGGCACTAAAATCTATACTTATTCGCTAACAAAGAAAGATGCCTCTAATGCATAATGAATTCAAGTATTAGTTTTTTTCTTTTGACTTTGACTTTAACTCCATTGAGTTTAACTAAAAAACAGAAAAGTCATTGCTTCAGCGAAGTGTGCCTGTCCAGGATGAAGTGATGATACTGCTACAGGCATGCTTTGAGCAATGGCTTGGGCATTTACCCAGTTCATATATCCCTGTCATAAAGAGTCAGTTTCTGTTCTCTTGAAGTGATGTAGGCTTTCTATGAATTATTCACAGGGAAGAAAAGGTCTTCTGTGTCATCTAAAACAGAAACAAATGCTTGTGATGTATGTTTTGTGTAATGAAATCAAGGAATATTAAAATGGTTCTCTAAATATGAGCAAGTCATTTGGATTATTGCATGGTACAGTTAGGATCTGCCATAGAACAATAATAGCTGAATCTAAAAGATACTAATTAATAAAATTATCAGATGTAAAGTTGTTGTACATTATCTAAAGACTGAAAGAGTGAAGTGTGTTCATCATAATTCACTTTCAAATTCTGCACGTTCTCTGTACATCCTTATGTCAGCAGCCTGTTATACAGTCTCTGTCTCCATTTCTCTTACCTCCTGTTCTAATAGGGTGGAAATGTATGGCTGCATATTTTTCCTGAGAGAACTGACTCAGGTATTAGCGCTGTTTGGGAATTAGTAATATTGAATAGTGTTTCCTTAATTTTCAGGGTGACTTTGTTTTGGACAGATACTTTATATTTCAAATAAAACAAGTAGTTTTAGATCCAGGGTGAAATTAAAAGTAGGTTTACTTAGGGTTTTTTTGTTTTTTCATAATTGGTTAGGAATTGCTGCCATCATCAGTGTCAGTGTCAAGGCTTTCAGCCCAGATATTTATGCACATCAGACAACTGAGATGAAGAGAATTTCCTGTTTTCTGTGTAAGCACAAAGTACAAGAACCAGACTTGGAAGGAACAAAATGTAATTTGTCTTCAACTTCTTGTCTAAAGATATTCTTCTATTCTTCTCGGTAATTTTGAGTTCTTATGAGTAAAAGGTTATGCAGTAAAAGATTTTACAGAAGAATGCAGAACAATTCTTTGTTTTCTTTGTTTAAAAAAACCTCAGGGATAAAATAAGTTTCTTAAATATACCTAAAATAGTATCCTATCTATACTTGTCCATTGTCTGCGGTACTTCCTCTTTCCTTCCCACTAACTTCAAGAAGATTACAGACAGTTTGCTTTTTAGACATTTGGCGTCATATGCGTTGAATGTGTGACTGGTTCTTTATCTTCCATTTCCCCCTTAGATCTGTACATATTAAATATGCATGAGTTTGTGTATATGCAAACAAATGCTGACAACTAACCACAGCATCTGAGATGACACAGTTTCTTTTAGATGCAGACTGAGCTAGCTGTGAATAATGTTGAAGATGTATTTGAAAGCTGTTTCCTATGAATGAGTTCTTGGTTTCATTTTTGTGAATCATTGTAAATATTGGCTTCTGGGCTGAAATTTTCTGTCATAAATAATTAGTACACATTGAAATTCTTAAGGTTCAGTGAGATAATTTATCTGCCTCTGAGAAGAAAAAAAAGAAACAAAAAACCCCGAACAAAATGAGAAAATTGTTTTGCCAGAATTAATAAAATAAATTCAGGCTTGTAACTGTTGTGTGGCTTCCCCCCCCTCCCCCACTTTGGAGTAGGAATCGGAAAGTTTTATTAGAGTGCGAAAAGTAATTGCTCTGTACCTGTAGCTTAATTCAGTCTTAGCCAGATGACCTCTGAAAATCTCAATTTACCCCAAATTTTTTGAGTCTGAAAGCAAAATTCTTCTAGATTTTTTGCAGAAAGTGCATTACAAGAACACCAAGAAAAGAACAAGACATTTCTAACCATTACTGTTTTTTGTCTGAAAGAAGTTTTGGTGATAACAACTGGACTGAAAATTACCAAGACTGCTGTCACCTTTTTCCTTTGTTGTTAATAAGTTTGTACCTGTTGTTTCTACCGTGAAATAGCAGAAGATGTATTCTGCTTGTTTAAGACATTATTCCCATGCATGTCTTTGTTATTTTTAAAGCTTGGATTTCTGTAGTTGTGTGGGATTTGGATTCAGTCAACCTCTGTTTTCGTGCTGCTTGCCTAAATCAAGGTGTATAGGATGTATATGCCTCCTCTGAGAACGGAGTCTTTTATCTCCTTCCCCTTGAAATGGAAAGAATTTTCTGTGTCTGAGGTGGTGAATAGTTTTGTATTGAATTGGAAGACTGTATTCATTTGTAAGCAGTTAGCCTGAATGCAAGGCTTGACATAGAAAGGTTGAACATCACTTGCCCGTTGTGGAGAGCAACTTCTGGACCATCAGCATCTTTTCTCCTTCTGGATCTTTTCTTGGAAACAAAAAACTGCTGCTGCTGTCTTCTATAAGATATGAAATGGAAAGCAAGTTCTTCTGATGTCTGTGCTGTGCCCTAGAAGTTCCATGATTTTAAGCCCTTCAGGTACTACTTGTAACATACTGGCTTTTTTGAATCACTATGGTTTATTTAGTGCTAACATTGTCCTGAGTTTTCCAGTTAGACTGTTAATGCAAAGATAGATCCTGTAAGAAATGGTTGTATACTGTAAGTATACTCTGACAGGTTACTCTGTGGAAAGTGAGTTTTCTGTTCAAGATAACAAAAGAAGAAAATAATGAAAATAAGAAAATTAATATTTTAGCTGCAGGACATTTTGTATGGAGAGCCTCTGCCCATGAACTCCTCAGCATTTTAATCAATACAGTTTGAAAGACTCTCGTACAAGTTGATATAATAACCTCTGAAATACTAATGATGAGTTATCACTTCCACTGGGAAACTGTACCGGTCCCAAGCATAAAAGTGGTCATTTAAAATGTCTTTACTAGGCAGCACAGAATTCTGCAGAACTAAATCTCAAGTAGATCTGGCTCCCTAAATGGTAATTCCATCTTTTTTTAAAAGGTCAGCTCAATTAGATTTTGGCAAGATTGAGTCTTCAGTGTCTCTTATTATATTCATCAGGACACATTGGCTGGTAGTTTGCAAGTGTTCATGAGCAAAACAGGTTAGTAATACATTGGTACCAGTACAAATAGATTGTCCTCATCACCGCATAGACAAAACACTCATGAGAACTGTGCAATTCTTTAAACACTAGTGGCATGATATAATGAAGTTGTATTCCATTAAGCACTTATATACAAGGGAGCAAAATGTCATCACCTGAGTGTGGCTGCGTTTCTGTGATACAACCTCATCTGTTCCGTCAACTAGTTTTGCTCTGATCAATAAGCAGTTTTCTGTGGCCTTTCACTACTGTCAGATGTCATTGAATGATGTAAATACACATCAGAAACTAGAAACTTGACAGCTCACCTAGACTAAAGAGAGAAGTGTGGGAGGGGGTGTACTGCTGGGATAGACAGAAATGACAGCTGATGTCTGCTGTGTATAAATGATTTGATATTGCTACAGACAAGATTTTTCATTTTCCATAAGCATGCAAAAAATGATTCTGGCTTGTACAAGTCAAGTCATTCAAAAAGACCAAAGAGAATAAAAAGGATTTTTATATTGCAGGACAACACTGAACAGTTACCTTACAAGTAACTTACAAGTAACTTACAAGTTACCTTTATTTTTATTCTTGACTTTTGGTACTAAATCTTGGGTCCTACTTGGTGTTAAAATGAGGGAAGAATAAATAAGTATTAAAAATGTTCTCCTAGGCAGCACACGGTAAGTAAAATACCTATTCATGTTGTCATACTCTTTCAAAGCATTAGAGAACCCACTTTAATTTTTCACTAGAGATTCAAAAAAATTGAGGTATTTTGTTTGCTTATGTTGTTTTTCAGTTGTGGAGAAGCTTAAAAATGCTTTAAAAAATGTCAATAGAGGACTAACTATGAAACCAGTTCTATTCCGTAGTGGGGAATTGTAGCTGAAATGTGCAGCGTTTTTTCTTGTTTTAAGTCTTTTTGATACACTTCATGATTCTAATGATAATCAACTGCCAGGAGTTAGGAAGAAGAAGAGAGAGTTTTCAGTATTCAGTGTTTCATTTCTAATTGCTGTATTATGGTCTTACACTGTGGAACATACTTGCTCCTATTTTACCATAAGAAATTTACAATATGAATTCCAGAACACAGTTTTCTGTGAGGAGAGGAAGTTTCTGTAATAGGTGGTTGGGGGTAGATAACCATTTAAGCTGTTTGAATAGGTGCATGGTATTTGGCCTTTCATCTTGAGGGTTGGGTTAATCCTTACTACTGTGCAGTATATATATATATATCCTGCCATATATATATGTCTTTACTATATTTGCTTCCATGTAAGAAGCAAAATATGGAAGTCATGATTTTGAAGAGAAACTAAATACATGAGTAGAATGAAATCTGTTTCTAAAAAAATCTGTGGTTTTGTAACTTAAAGTAACACCTGCTGATGTGTTAACAGAGCGATCTGAACTCTAGCCTGCTTGTAACAGCAATGTCATTGATACCAGGTTGCACTCTACCTTGCTCTCCTGGCCACTGGCAAAACTGCTCAGAAGGTGGGAGCGTTATCTCTGTGTGATGGTGTGTGCGTGTTCATACAGGAATGTAGTGGAGTTCACAGTCTGCACCTCTGCTCCACTCCAGTGAGACCCCACCTGCACAGCTGCATCCAGCTCTGGGGTCCCCAGCACAGGAAGGACCCCAGCATGTTGGAGTAAATCCAGAGGAATAACACAAAGATGATTAGAGCAATGGAGCACTGCTTCTGTGAGGAAAGGCTGAGAGAATTGGAGATTGTTCAGCCTAGAGAAGAAAAGATTTTGGAGTGACCTTATAGCGACATTTCAGTACCTGAGGGGAGTCTACAAGAAAGCTGAAGAGGGACTTTTAACAATGGTGTGTAGTGATAAAACAAGGGGTGACAGAATTAAACTGAAAAAGAGTAGATTTAAATTAGGTACAAGAAAGAAATTCTTTATTATGAGTGTGGTGAGGCACTGGCACAGGTTGTCCGGAGAAGCTGTGAATGCCCCATCCCTGGAAGTGTTCAAGGCCAGGTTGAATGGGGCCCTGAGCAACCTGGTCTGGTGGAAGGTGTCCCTGCTCATGGCAGGGAGTTAGAACTACATAATCTTTTTGCTGCCTTCCAACCCAAACCCTTCCGTGATTCTTCGACATCTCTGCTGCCTTAATAATGTTGTCATGCTTTAGTGTTCTTATCCACTACACTGAAGCATAATTTATATGAACAAAAGCCCGTGCTTCTGCTGGGTCAGGTTTTGGGCATGTGCCATGAGGTCAGTGCTTATGTATTGGGGACTGGGTCCTCACCAGTCACTGGCCATACTGTTCATATATACCAGGATGTCTCAGCTAAGAGGCCTGGATTCAGAGCAGGTGTCACAATTCCCATTGGCTTCTGGAGTTCTCAGCTTGGGCTCTCAGGTTTCCATCACCTCTGTCTCTAAGGGGTTTTCTGCAGGGCTTTCAGACAATAGTTGTCCTCATCTGGAACACTTAGAACAGGTTTCTTGAGACTGGCATGAAACTTGGTTAAGAATAGGCAAGCATAACCACTCTAAATGACATGCATTCCCTGTGTTCTTGGACATCAGATCATACCTCTACATTTCTTTATATTGTCAATTATTAGGTGCTCTGTGTTGTATACATGGAATGACCAGGTGCACACTTGACATTATAACTTTGTAATGAGCACAATGGAATTTAAAGTATGTGATGCTAAGTCATCAGTTGTTAGCATATTTCAATTAATTTACTGTGTATTATGAACTATTGTTTTGAAAGGGAGGCTGCTGCACAGCTCTGTGTAGGCTGATGTTTATTTTAAATAAGAAAATGGTTTTGAATTTATTTTTGATTTACCTCAAGAAGTCACTCAGAACCAGTATTGTGGTCTTGCAAATAGAAAATGTCACTTCTTCTGATACAAAAAATAACGGAACAATATTAGTGTGCATACAGTAATTGTAAGAAAAAGAGTGGTGGCAAGATGTAGCAGTTAAGCAGGACTTTGGTAACTGAATTCATTGTGACCAGAATATTATCTGCTTTTTGGTCGGGGAGGAAGGGAGGTGATTGACTTGTGGGGTGGAGCAGGTCATTACACAGCAGGAAAATATTCTATATGCAGTCTTGTATGTCTGGACTCAAATATTGAGAATTATTCAAATTCTCTAGAAGCTAGCAAGAGGGCTCTGCTTGAACTTAATGCCTGCCTGTGCTTTAGGATACTTTTTAGGTTTAGACCAATCTAATGTAATTGTCTACTTTTTCTTTTTTTTCCTTTTCAAAATGAGCTTTATTTTACTTGGAGTACTTAGTTCCTTATACTGGCAAGTGAGATTAGGTATCTCATAGCCCAGTACATCACCCCCAAATACTGTAACCTCCAGACCATATTAAAAATCCCCCCCCAAAGAGGGTCAAATGCCACTTTCCATTGTTCGCAATACCATTCTGGATCTGACATCTATAAGATTCTTTCTAGAGCTATTTCTGCAGTAGTTTTGAAATACACTTGCAATTCTAATACACAGCCTAGTGATAAAAAGATTAAAACTCATTTGTGGTAACAGATGATTGTGTGGTTGCCCCAAACATGTAGCGATTTTCCATACTGTTCTTTTTCTTTCTCTGTTGTATTGTACATAATAAAGTAAGCACATAGCCTGGCTTGTTTTGGTTTGGCTTTTTTTTTTTNNNTTTTTTTTTTTTTAATTTACAGATTTTGCAGTGTTTCTGTCACTTCAGCTTCTTGTTCCTTATTAAGACTTCAGAGATACAAACCAGTAGCTCAGTAATTGCTTTCTTGAATCTGCCTTTAATAATTACATTTAGTAAAGCTGTATCGAAAATTAGAAAGGCAGAGACTAATGGAAAACTAGATTTTTCACTGAATTAGAAAGCAAGACAATCCATATATTGACAACATTTCAAGTTGAAACAGATCAGGAAAACTGTTTTGGACTGTCTGTGCAAAGAGGCAAACACAGGCCTGATATGCAGTGGCATCTGCATTTTATACAGGCAGAGAAACTATAAGAGATTTCATGTAAATAGGTGTCTTGAGAGGGGACAGTAGAAATCTGATTTGGAAGCAAGTCACCTGAGGTTTTTTTTAGTCAAAGAACCTTTTTCTTCACATTAACAAAAGTCTAGAAAATGCTTACTTTTCACTGATTAAAATACCTTAAAGGCAAGGTGGGAAAAGAGGAAACATGTTTTAATTTCTTATTTTAGACTGGACCATAATCTGTGGAAGAATATTTCTTGGGGCTGGTATCACAGCACTGTGAGTCAGCTTGTATGAAGGGGGTAGAAGAGAAGGAGGTATTTTGTCATTGTTTAGTCAGTAGTGAGACTTTCCACCAACAATTTAAGGCATTTGAATTCCCATTTTAAGAATAAGGGAAAATAAGAAAACTGATTTCAGGCTTCTATTTCTGATATGTTGATATTTTAAATGCCTCTTGTTACAAGCAGGCACGGGATTGATTGATTGATTGATTGATGTATTAAGCACAATGTGTTCATTAATTACTAGATGGTTTGTGTTACCTCAAAATTAAAAAAATACCCCAAAACCTAAACAACTTTGGAATGTATATAGATCTGGCAGTGTAAATAGATAATTTCACAGTTGTGTATTGTTAGCTGGATGTAAAAGCTTGCGCTTAGAAAATTTGTAATTTTCTGGTTATTTTTACTGTTCTGTCTCTCATATGCTTTCCTTTTTCATCTAGTAACTGAGCTGGTTTTTGTTGATAAAGATCATTTGGGTGTCTTTGGGTCTATTGTAGCATTTTGAGATTGGTCTTTGCTTCAGTTATCTGCTAAACAGACACTGGGCCTAGGAAAAGGTTATTTTGACATCTTCAGCATTTTTGGAAACCCTTATTTTTAACCAACAGTACAATTCCTCTTACATGCTGCACGATTTGACAGCATAATGCTTTCTTCTGCTCCATTTTAGTATGCATACACAGAATTGGGCACATTTTGCATGAGTCTGTGTGATTTGGATTGGTCTAGATTAGTGAAGCATAGATCTTGGGATTTTTATTACACTGTGGATCAATTTCGATAAACATGGAAAAAGAGAGTTTTGGTTGTATACTGTTTATTTATTGGATATTAAATTCATTTTACTGCAAAATGTTGCTGAACTTTCAATTTTTAGTATGTTTCGTTGAACACAGGTTGATGGTTTGCAGGTTTCTGAACATAGAAAAGCCTTCTCCAGCTAGAAACTTCACCTTAAATCCTAATCACATAGCTTAGGATTAAATAGTAACTTTCAGTGTGCTATATACATGTATAAATCAGTGTGTAATTTTAAGTTCATTAATAGTAAATATTGGTAGTTTGCTAAACTTCTTCACTAATCCAGAAACTTTTAGGACACATGGAAAGCTCCAGTTACTGCTAGTGTTACAGGCAGTGTACTACACTGTGCAGTGATAACAGCAATGAAGACACTGTTAACAGCAATCTAAGACATTCCCCTTTTGTTTATAGAACCCATAAAAGCTAATATTTTCCTTGTTTGGAATGGAAAAAATAAATGTATAAGAAAGCACTTCGGAAGTCACAGTGGAAATGGAAAGAACCAGAAAGGTGGGGCATGCTTGAGATTCCTTCCTGGGTCACTGGAATTTCCGTAAGAACAAACCACCATTCTTTTTAATTTGGAAGGAATTTGTCAATTGCAAATAAATAGCTGTTTTGGTAGTAACTTTTGGACCTAAGGGGTTTTTTTCTGCACCTGGTGGGAAAGATAAAAGACTCTCAAAAAGTGAAATAGCATGAAGCTAATGGGAGTATCTGTCCTCTTCCATCCCATTCACCTTCTTCAAAATATTGCAACAGGATCTTCAGGGAAACTTTGCAAATCTGAAGAGCAAATTGCTGCTTGATAAAAAAGCCAAAAAACTGTAAAATTTGTGACAGTCATGAATGTATAACTGGGTCTTCTAAGTGTCTTCCAAAAAATGGGCGTAGAAAAAGAAGCAATTTTTTTCATCTTTTTACTTTTCCTCCTGCTTTGGAAGGAACTTTCACAGGATCAGAGGGTCATTTAGGTTGGCAGGGGCCCATGGAGGTCCAGGCACACACCCCCCCCCACCACCCCTGCTCCACATAGGGCCAATGTAGATCAGATTCCGCAGGGTCATGTCCTATCATGTTTTGGCTTTCTCCACTACTTCTCTGGGCCCCAGCTCCAGTGTTTATCTAATATACACTTTCCAGTGAAACTATTAAATAAGCCAGATTTGGGACTAGGTCTGGTGATAGTCTTATTTTTCTAGAAAAAATTGAGTGATCTTTGCATGCAGTAATTTTTCATTGGTTCTTTAAAAAGAACGGGTGGAAGATTTGATAGAAAATGTTGTTTTCAGTGGAAAGAAAGATATGGGAATAGAATTATAATAGAATATCATAATATAATAGAAAGATGTGGGGTTAGGGCTTGGACTTTCAGGCCTCTGAATTGTGCCCAATCTGTATGCTCTAAATAGGTTTTTCTAGGAAAAATCATGAAATAAGTTGTTCAGCATTGCAGAAGCACTTGGATTTTAGATCTAAAGTTTCCAAAGTAACCATGAAGCTACTATTCACCATACTTTTCTGTATGTGTGGTTTTCCTGCCATTTTTAAATGTTTTTTTAGTTCTTACATGGAAGGAGCCCCTAGGGACGTTGTCCTTTGCTCATTTGTTCCCACCACACTGTCAGTCGTGCATGCTGAGCTAAGTGGACACTCAGTGGGGAGAAGGAGTGTGTGACTGACTGCTGCAAGTAGGTATGTACAGCAACTGGGTTGCGTTGTGTGAAAAGCTTAAATGGCACTGTAAGCATTTAAATTCACAACCATTGTTTCTTAAAAGTTTCCCCGTTTTCTTCTTTTACCCCTGAGCAGGTAACTAGGAATTCAGGGAAGGGAAATAACATTTGTATAGGTACAATGACCTACATATGACCGGTGGATGTGGAACTTCGAGGTTCCTAACACAGACCTCTTGACTAAGAGATGCTTGAGTTTTTGTCATCCAGCTGCCCCACCAGCTGTGGAGGGAGCGAGAAGGGTGCCATGTGTTACCAGTGGGTTTTCACAGCAAGCAACTGCAGTGACATACATTTCTGATTCATACACAGTGGACTTGTGCATTTCCTTTAAGAATACAGGAGCGGGAGTATTTCAGACTACAAGCCCCTTCTCCTACTCTTCTTTGGCCACCTTATTTTAATGGTAACACAGTATGGTCTTCTCAGGTGTTGTTTCCCTGTACCATAGCATAGATTCCTGTCCAGAATCTCTTAGACAAAACTTAAAGAAGTCCTCCAGTCATTTTTCTGCTCCCTAACGTTATAGCTACTCCTGAACAGAAAAGCATTCTGTAGCCCTGAAATTTATCCTAACTTTGTGGAGATGCCATGAGCTTTCAATCAGTTCAGACATGCTGTGAAAATAACAGCACCAGCAGTGACTATCCTATTGGAAAAACTACATTATGAGCATACCCTGTGCAAAGTTTTGTTAGGAGTTAGGCAGTTTTCCAGAAGTTTATGACTTGCCAAATTTGCCTCCCAGATGTCTTCCTGGTCTTCTTGTCCACATCTTGGAGAAATTTGAGCAAAATAGTTTGGGTTCTGTTTTGGATTGGGTTTTGGGGTTTTGATTGGGTTTTTTGGCATGGATAACGTAAAATGTATTTTTCTTTAAGTATGTGTTTGGACTGTCTCAGCTGTAACTTTCTAAAAATATTTTTTGTCTGAATCACATACCTGATACAGAAAATCTAAGCCCAAAAATTAAAGGTTGGCAAAACTATAAGTAACCGAGAACAGTCTTGTAATGGAAAATATTAGATTAATTCTAATTGCTCCTGGCTCTGCCGTTGACTTCTATAATGCATTTTATTAAATTACTTCCATCTCACGTCCTCTTCAAATGTTATTGAGATGGTAGAAAAAAATAACAGCAGTGTGTCTGAGCTGCAGCATGAAACAGGAGGGTGAGGAATTAGTTGATGCCAGATGAACATCCCCTTTCATCACCTCTTTAGATTTCTTACCCGTGAAAAACATGTGGGTGAAAGAAAAGGTGAGTAGGGACAGAGGCTGTACAGAAAGATGAGCAATTCTTGCTGGGGAGTTGGAGATGACTTCTCAGTCACATGTAGAATAGGGCAGGTTGCCTTTTTTCTGCCCTGTAAATGGAAAAGAGACACTTTCTGTAAATATGTAGAAGAATCGACTTTTGCTGCAACTAAGAACTTAGAGTAAACTAGGCATTTGCATTCCTTCTGCAGGGAGGCACTGCAGTTTCATAATTATAGAGCCTTTGTAACAGAAAGAATATCTGAAAAAGTTATTTATGGCAGCATTTTGTGTGAATAAACAGAAGTTTTTCTATTCAGTACAAAAGGTGAGAACCAGGAAAATGGCAAGATTCAAAGAAGTTTGGATAGGGGTGTAAGGTTTTCACTAAGTTCATAATAAAGCAAGAAGAAAATTTGAAGCCTCAGAATGAGGGGAGGACTGATACCTTTGACAGTATCATGTTGTACTTTTAAGACTTCTTTGTGGTATCTGTAGTATTTTCTTTGTAGTATTTTTGTGCAACTGAATTTAGAGTTTTAAGTCTGTCTGTATTTAAATTGGGAACTTGGTTGGTATCTGCTGGTGATGAACATCAAGTTTCCTAGTACAATAAATGAAGATTTCTTTCACACCCAAGAACCCAGGACACGAAATGTGACTCAAATTTCAGCTAAAACGAGTGTATGGATTCTGTTTCCTGATAATGCTGTGTTTAGGAAGATGCTAGCTTTTGTTATTGAAGTGTTCAAGTCAAGTTAGTTCTTTGGTAATTTGTGCTTGGCTGTGTCTTTTATTTTTTTCCTCGCTGAGGAAAAGGCAGTCATGGATTTTCAGACCTGTGAATAGTACTGTTTGATGCTTTGAGTTAACATTTGAGGAGACTGCCGCATTGTATTATCAGTTCAAGCAACAGACAGCAGTTAAAAACATTTAGCACAGTTTTCAATCATCCACATCCTGTTGCTTTGTTTGCAGTATGCATGCTTTTGTTTCCACATTTCCCGCATCAGACTCAATTTATAAATTATTTAAAATCTCTCCAAAATGTGATGGATACCTACAACTTTATCTGGCTGAATACCTGTGCAGGCATGTAATTAGCTGATATTTGCCTTGCCATCTTCCAAGTGATTGAGAGACCAGTTGCAAAATAACATAATATTTACTGAATCAATTTTCATGTCTTTGGAATGATAAATATATGACTATACAACCGGTGTTCTCGGATAGGTTATTCAATCTTGTATCGCAAAATTACTAATAGGATACTTTTTTTATATATATGATACTGGATATTGGTTTGTATTAGTCTTTCTACTGCCTTTGAAGCTATAGAATCTGTTGACATGATTGTACTGGAAGTAGTTTCCATAAATGGTTTAGATGTTACCTTTTCTCAGACATGGCTGTTTGAGTCAAATTCTGTGCTGCCTTAGCTCTTCCACTAATGTCAATATAGTTCTGTGACTGAAGTGTCTGTGATTTACCTGCTTGCTGTGTTTTCTATTGTAAGGAAAGCAAGTTAGGAAATATTTGTTTCTTTTCCCTGTATTATTCCTTTATGTTCAAGTCAGCTCCAAACCCTGCTCTGAACTTCATGCTCACCTGCTCCCTTTTGTGGGATGCCTGCACCTTGCTGACTGCAGTTCCCACAGATGTACCTGGGACAGCTCTTGTCACTGAGCTTTGTCCAAGCTTTATGATGAGTTCTGCTGCGTGTGCTGCCCATGCTGCTGCTACTGTTAATGCTGTCACCAGTCCCTGAGCCGGTTTAAATCTGGAATATTTGCATTCACTGTGGCCAACAAGCCAAATATATAAATCCTCTGTTCATCAAAGCGTGTAAATTCAGAAGCTCAAAAACTTAAATTTCAATTTGGGCACAATATTTTATTATTTTTGAGCACTGTTTGTGGTAGCTGCTGTTGCATTTTCTTCAGTAGTTGTGCAGAGTTTGTCACTTCCATTCTCTCCACCTTCCTTGCACGTGAAGAAGCATTTTATTTTCTGCAGATAGATACATCGATAACCACATCCTGGTAACCTGTTTCAGGTCTTGTCTCAGTCACAGCAGGCTTAGTCCAGTAAGAAAACTGCCTTATATCTATTTGAGCGTATTTCTTTGTCCAACTTTGAATTACCATTCCAAAGAGATTTACCTGGCAAGGGAAACCTTTGGTGTCCAGGATGGCATTCTTTGATAAATTGATGCAGTGACTCGTCTTTCCAGGAACCGGTGCTGATGTTTGAAATAGCGTTGTCAGTTGCGTGTAAGAGTAACACAGATGGCAGGCAATCGCAGAGGTAATGAGGTTTCCACTTTGGAAGACAGGCCAATGCCAATTTAGTGAAAGTTTGGATGATTTAACTGGTTGAAAGGAAGTGCCTGAAGGTGTTACATGGATCCTGACTGCTCATCTTCTTATTAACAGGATAACATTTGAATCCTCCATTTTGGGGCTGAAGATAGGGTAATCACGGTATTTAAATGTAATATATGAAGGATCTTCATTAAGTGGCACAAACACTTAGTAAAACAACCTGCTATGACTACTGCTCTTAAAAATTTATTTGGATGAACTATTTACGTGGTAAAGAGGAGCAGAGACCTCTCAGATGGATTACTGCAGAGACCCTAATAAGAAATCATGCAAAGTGGGTATACTCTTTTATTCCCACTGGTATTTAATCACCGTGATGAATGTGGAGCTGATTTTAATAGCTTGTGTATATGGTATCTTGACTAAATCTTGTTGTGTTTCGTATTCGTATGTGTTTTGTTAGTCACCAGCAGAGAAAAAGACTAAATTCATGTACTATGGTAGACATACCGTGGAAAAAATGAGACAGTAGAAAGTTCGTTCCTTTGAAATGCTTATTACCCTGCTGCTTGTATATCTTTTTATGTGTTCTTTGACACCATTTACGTTTTTGTTTGTAAACAAAATATCTGTGCTTTGGAGGCATTAGGTCACCCAGGTGTTCTCTGGACCGCAAATTCAAGTGCAAACAGAGTAATAGACTCAAAGCTTCTAGGAAAAAAACCTAGTGTTGTGTCTAACCTCTCACAAAAAGGAGCTTCTTGCTGCTAGTTGGCTGCAATATGAGGGCACTTTCATTGTGGTTAGGAATTGCATCCTGCCTTGGGAAGTGAGTGGACTTGTTACAGACTCTCCAGAGAAAATAGCAAAGGATTTTGTGACAAGATAGAAGATTCCTTATATTTTATCCAACTTAGATTTAATCTGTTTCTTGTAAATATACTCTGGCATCAGTTATTTTTTGCAGTATTCAAGTATTTTATCCCAATTTACTGTTTCTATTGGAAAGCTAATCTTTTCCATAAAAAGGCTCATAGTTTTCCTATTAGTAGAACATTTATGATAAGAGGCATTGAGTTGATCCAGATGAGCAAATAGTGCAGATTAGGCTAATTTTATTTTTCATCTGTATAACTATAGGCTTTAGCATGGATTATAAACTTACTCCTTTTTCAGTAAAAGATCAACACATTTTCCCTTAAGTTTGACTGTAAGGAAGTTAGCCAAATAGGTAACCACAGTGACAATGAGATTTTAAAAGGATGTCATCTATGTAACGGTTGTCCTCTGCAGGGCCAGTAGAGAAAAATACCTAAAACAAGTCAGATCTTGTAGCATCTTGGTTTGGCTACAAATTAGATTTCCATAGCCAGTGTATCATTGGCAAGGGAGAGGTTTTTCAGTTTGGAAAGCCAAGTAAGTTATTTTTCAGGAAATGACAGAGAGGTTCCTATGGGATTTTATGAACCATGTGTTTGGAAAAGATTGGTTTAAAGAGAGTTGAAAAAATCAGAAAACTACTTACTCTTACATGTCAGCTACTCTTTCATTCAACAGTGACAGCTCCGTAGAAGCCTCCCTTGAGCTTCCCATGTTATAAGAATTACAAAACTGCCTGACTTGGTTGCAGTATAAATTGTTTTACTATCTCTTTCTCTAAACCCTAAGAAATATGACATACACTTCTAAAAGGCCATCTTCAGGAAGAATATCCCTGAATCCTGTGAACATCTTTTGCACATTATTTCTACTAACACTGCCATTTTATGATTGGGGAAGGCTCATACTGCAAAAGAGTGTAGGGGAAGTGTAAGGAAATAATCCTTAACTGTTTTGTATTGTTGGTGGAAAATACGAACTGCACACTGGAAGGTTCTCAGACTAGTCTGATTTAGGTAGATACTGGTACTGGTAAAATTGGTGTTAGGGAAGAGAAAACTTTTTCAGTAAACAAGTGGCTGAAGGTTATATAAATTAGTAAGGAGGCATTTGAATTAGGAATCACTAAGAACAAGTGATTGTTTTTACATACACATCTTTTTATTTAGTTTTCTTTTTAGCAATGGAAGCCCAAGTTAGATTTCAGTAACATGAGATTTAACAGAAGGAGTCAGTGAAACAACAGACCTGTCCTCTTATGTTGTAGTAGAAAATCTATTTTTATATATTAAAAACAGTAAGGCCGCTTTCCCAGGCCAGAATGGGTCAGGTAACTGCTTTACACATGCTGGAGCTGTTGGGAATACTCTCTAGAAATCCTGCGTGAACATTTCACTTCTCTGTCATGGTTTTTTCTCCCTCACAAACTCTGGACAAAGCAGTGTCATAATTGCATAATATCAAGCTTTCATTTCCATAGTCAATAAAACTGTGTACGTTTTTCCTTGTGCTGTAATTTAATACTGCACATTGTACTCGGGACTAATTGAAACAGTCTGATTTCATGCAACAGACATGACGGTGCTTGGGGTGAGGGAAGGGACTCTTTGAGTGTTTAACCCAGTTTTTGAGCTGACTTTAGGTGAGATAAGCGAATCTTGTAATTGATAATGCAGTGGATCTGACTCTCTTGGGGACCCTCAGTAGAAGTGAAATGTGCGTTGGGCAGAGCTGTACCGCTGGAGGGCGAGGCACAGGCACAAGGAGCACCTGCCCCAGGCAAGCAGGGAAGTGGAAGAAGCTACAAGGACCAGTGCCCAAATGTCTGCGCGAGCTGGGTTGCCCCACTGCAGCTCTGGCTTCCTGCCTGCTCTCATAGCCATCAGGAAAAAGTTCAGTATGTGTGAGGATGATACCAGGAAGGGTGGATGACTCTTAGCTCTGTCCCTGTTCATACTCCCTTCCAACACTTAATTCTTCAAGCATTTGCTTCTTTTGCATTACTGCCTCTTGCAGGCACTCTCATCTCTTCTTTGGGGCCCCAAGCAAAACCAAATGGAGCAAACTGGACTCTTCAGGGCTATACTACTTCCTTCTTTACTGTTCCCCAACTCGTTCCCAGTTCTGCAGCAGAAAGGCAGCCCTTTCCTTATGGGCAGACTGCAGGAGCTCTTGTAAGGGTTGCTTGTGTAGAAAAGCAATTTCTAAAGAGAGGAGTCAAAAGATATGACTATAAGGAACCCACCCAAGGAACAGAAAGTCTTAAGTCTCAGTAACTTGAAATGGTGGCGATAACCAAAGTAAACACTGGGTGCTAGACAAAGTAGAACTAGAACTGGGGGGAATATGGTTGGAGAACAAAAGGGAGATTTCCCTTGCTTCATGCCTCTGTGACCCATGTCTGCCTCTATGCCCTTGAGCTGCCCTGTGCCCACTGCAGAACTGAGTTTTGCTGCCCTGCTTTCCAAAAGATGAAGTCAGAATAAGTTAATGTGTTTTCATTTGAGGGATAGTGAGATTCAGTTTTATCAAGGCTGCTCTGAAGTTTAAGTTGGCTCTGAATACTGTCCTTGTCTCCGCCTCTGCTGTGGAGGGCATTCAGAAGTATGGAGCATTGCCATGAGGCACTGACACTCCTAAGATGCCGAACTGCTGTTGCAGCTACATGCAGCTCTGGTTATCACCACCACCCCTACTACTGATCGTGTAGGATATTGTTTTGCCTGTAAACAGCAGGATGGAAAAAGGCTTAAAGTTATCTTTTGATCTCTACTATTTTCTGCAGTCTTCTTCTAGTCGTAGTCGTAGCACAACTGAAACAGAAAATGGACCATTGTCTGAGCAATAATGAAACACTAAACACGTGGAAATCCTATTAGTGTTTCATGGACCGTAGCTGTCATTTCATTTGCTCTGGAATTCCTTCCATATGGCCATGGCAAAGGTTTAAGGTTGAGTTTTCTTGACACTTTGAATGCATTAGCTGTTCCTCAGACAAAAGTCTGTCAAGCATATTGAAGCATCTGAAGGGATGTATTTATTTCTGTAAGTAATATATTAAATAGAATTAGGGTCACTAAGCTTGGTCTTGAGAGATAAAAACATGACACTTGAATTTTGTGGGGTTTTCTTTCGTGGTGAATGTTAGACAAATGTATCTGGTTTTTGTAAATTTATCTTTTTCTACTTCTGTTTTTTGTATCTCCTTATTCTAGATGAGGCTGCCCCAAATCTCTTTTTCAACTGTGATTTTTCTGAAGTCTTGCAATTTACTTTCCCACATATAAATATGCACAATATGATAGTATTAACTTACCATAATTATAAACTGTGTAGCTAACATAATTTCCATGAGTGTTGTGACAGTCATCTATGTATTTCTTATGTAATAGAAAACCAAGCTGAGGTGTTACTATACTAGTTAGTTTTCATCCCTACTCATGGTCATGTTTGTCATTCTTGTCTGCATTTTTTTGTTAGATTGATAATTGTAGGATTTTTCTAGACTAAGTTATCGGAGCTACATATTTTTGCATCAAATTATCAGATAAAAGATGTCTTTTTGTATCTGATGCACACATGTGACATAGGTAAAGAACTGAAGGGGGACAGTGTCAGTGTTACCCACAATTCATGATATGCACTTGCGGACACCATGGGTGGTTCTTGTATATCTTATTAGTTCCTGTTTTTTTCCATTTGTGCTTTCTGTCTTTGAAATTCACTGTGATACAATACCCAATTTTTACCCATATGTAATCCAGTTTAGTTGCTGTGTAGTGCTGTCCAGTTTCTGCAGCAAGAAGAGAAATGTATGTGTTCTTCTTGAAACTATTGAAAAGGGACCATTCAGTTAGAGGTTTGGTAATGATCAGAAACAGATAAATTCAGAAAAATGGCAAAATTAGGCATAGTTGCTAACAATAAGAAAAGAAGAAAATGGTTTCCAGCATCTGAATATAATCCATATAATTGGAACAAAGTGAAGAGGAAAAAAAAAGTTATGTGTAAATCTGTTTTATACTCGGACCTGAAAGTTTTTACTATTTTATTAACAAAGACCCTAGGAATTCTTCTTCTGAAGTTTTCATCACAAGTTTGATGGTTATGAATTGCACTGGCAGATCTGCAGTTCTGCTAGTTTAAAAGATCAGCATTATTCATACTAATATCCAATTCAGAGATTTTTGCCCCATACATCATTAATGTGGGTTAAAGCCTGTTGGAAGAATGCTTTTAACGGGTAATGATCTTCTAGCTATGTGCAGACATCACTGATAACTATTGTGGCAGCAACCAGGAACAGTGAGATGTTTCTAGTTTCAAAGTACTCTTAGAGTTTTCTAATTAGTGTCTTCAAATCTATGGTCCCTTGTGTCCTAGTCAGGGTGAACTGCAAATGGTTCAGTGCAGTGTAATTTCTGGCATTTCAGTGACTATGGGAAAAGTATTTTGCTTGTCTTATTCAGAGATTAATTCTTGCATTTTTCGTTTAACTATCTGTCACTTATAAAAAGTCATATATCTTTTCAGAGTTATCTGTTCAAAGAACATGAACATTTTTACAAGAAAAGTAATTTCCTAGCACTGTTGCATTTTTTCCCCCATAGTTCTTCCGTCTTTATTTTGGCACTTTCGTCTATGTTCACCAGTTTCCTTATATTGTTTTTCTGCCAGGGCCTGCAATTGCTCAGTTAAATTTGTGCAAGATTTGCCTGTAGCTATTTTGTATCCATGAAGAGATCCTATCTCTCTCTCCCAACTTAATGTATCTTTTTGTCTTTCACGGAAAACCATGTGGTTTTATGAAACAGTGGCACAGAAACTAATTTATATGCTTTTAATTTGCTCTTGTGAATTCGGATCTGGTAAATAGTGAGGATGCAAACCTGGAATTTATGCAGTCTAAATAAAGTCATTAAATAATACAAAGTCCATAAACACAGTTGTTTTACTTCAGTTACTTGCATTTCTGCTTTACAAGTTACTTTGTAAATCAGTTTAATATTTAGATTTAAATGAGGCAAAAACATTTCTGGATTGTCCACTTATTTACCACAAATTGCTTTATATTTCTGAAGCATAGGTGCCACAGTGAGTAGATTAGAAACATCATTTGCACGGTTTTGTTTTCAAACAGTAATATTCAATTTCAAGCAGAGTTGTTGTTTGTTTTGTAAATTTTAGGTGTCTCCTAAAGCTAGATCTGAGGCCTCTGGATAGTAAGGGGCGAAGTTAAAGTCTCTGTGCTGGTGCAAGGACTTGAGGGTGTAAGGGTAGCAGCATCTGTGTTTTGAAATAACATTACTTTGCACACAAAGCTGTGCTTGTTTCTTCTTGCAACTTCTGTGAAAGTAACTGTCAAATATATTGTTCACTGTCATGATGTTAGCAAAAATCATGAAACTGTAATTAAAACAGGAGGAAGAATAAATGCAACGTAGTTTTTGGTGCTCTGAAACCATTTATGTGGTTCCGTAACCAGTGGTGAAACACAGAACAAAATAGATACATGCTTTGAAAAGAAGGTCCATGTAGGGATGTATATTTCCTTTCACGTATTCCAACTACTCTCCTTTATGAAAAGATGGGTTTTTAGATTTCAGAGGGACAGATATTTCTCTGAAGACGCGCATATGAATAAAATCAAAATGCGACTGCACATGCCAACCTGTGATTTACAAGAAAGTTACCTGCCAAGTGAGTGCTTATAGCTGAGGCAGGAGCCCCTTAGACTTCTCCAAATTGCTTGGCAAACCCTGTAGCCAACAGAAGTGCTAAACTTAAAATAGTGAGTGCCTCTTAGCTGACTGAGGTGTAAGTGGGTGTTTTGAGTTCCTCGTAATTCCTGGGTATTTAATATCAAGTGAATTCAAAACCCTTGCAACACCTTAGCTAGAGACCCATGGTCACTTTTCACTTAACTACTTTCATATTTTGTTGTCCATTCTTTCTAGCAAGTTATCCTTAAAACTCCTTCGTTCCTGTGCAATCCAAACCAAATTGTTCCTTGCAGAACTATTTCTTTCATATAGTGTGTAGAGTATGAAGTGTAAATAATATTTTCCTCTCATTTAATTAGTATGTTAAGTTTTAACCAGAGAAAAATGTCTACACTGATTCTCCTTTGCATATGGTTCTCTTTACAGCTCTGAACTTATAAAATATTCCTAGGGGTGCCTTGGAGTTTTTTCATGTGTATGTAGCCACTGGCTGTTCTTCCAAAGTAGTCCAAGTAGACAGGAGGGGAAAAAAAATCGGTGCACCCAAATAAGGTCTGCTCGTATTGTTAGGACACAGACATAGTCCTATTCTCAAAGACATAGAATGTAGCACAAATTATTACACCAATCCAAACGAAATTTGGTAATGTAAATATTGATGTGAAATGGCTGTGGTCCTATCCATACTTCATTCAAACAAAGGTAAAAGCATTTCAGTCTGGATTAAATAAAAAGCTGTCTGTTTTTAATGTTGTTTGACTAGTCAGTGAAAACCATAGCATTTTGACCTGTTTGAAAGGCAGGTTCTAGTGGACAATAGAAAGTGTTTATCCAGTACAATATCTCAGTGTTTGCTCTGATCAATGCTAGCTAGGCATGTTGTGACAGAAAACCCTTTTTTGTGCATTCAGGCAGAAAAACTGTTTGCAAATTTATTTCAAAGAACATTTTATTTGGCTAAGTTTTGGGTCTTGATGTGATCATCTGTGCTGAACATTGTTTCTCATTGTCCTGAAAATAATTATTTCCAGCATTTTCTGAGAAAAACAGAAAACAACTCCTAGATAGAGCAGGCACCTTTTCTGTATTACTTCTCTGGTGATTTTGTCTTCATTTAATAGACCATATTTTCTTGAGTATCTCAAATATTTCTCATCACTTGCCCTCAAAACTGACCTGCTGACCTGAGAATCAAGAAAATGTCATGTTAGTGACTACTAATTAGTGGATCCAGAGAGCTGCTTCTCTTGGCCTTTCAACCTTCCAGAGGCAGCAACAAAAGCTGTCACATGTATCATACAAAGAAAACAAGCATTTGCCATGTTTGTGTTTTGTTCTGTTTTTTCCTAGAGCGTACATAGCACAAGTTAAATTGAGACTGGAGATGAATTTGTAGGTTAGGAGGAAATTAGCCTCCAATATAGTGCTTGCATTTATTTCTCCATTTCCATGCATAACATGATGCATATATTATCCAGCTCTTACTGAACATGTGTGAATGTATTAGTACACGGTATTGTAAGAAGGGGAAAATAATTAAACTCTATTTCTTTTCTCCCTGGTTTTTTTCTCTTCCTNTACATCTTTCTGATGTTTTAATATCAGAAAAATGTAAATACAGATATTTAATATAGGTAAGCATTATTTTAATGCTTAGTTTTTAATGTAAAGCATATAGTCCAGGCTTAAGCTGTCTTTTTATATGTTTGTTGAACAAACTTGTTAACAGAAGATTCAGCCATATTTACCACTAATCACTGTTGTACTTTTGCAACTCATGAGGCACCTTGGGTTTTTTGGGACTACTTGCTAGAATGACTATGGTAAAATGGGCAGGAACACCCATGTCACTGAACTGTTTGTGCAAGTAACATTACCCTCTTTTTTATTATTTATAATTTTCAGGTCTTTAAAATAGAAGTGCTGATGAGTGGAAGGAAACATTTTGTGGAGAAGAGGTATAGTGAATTCCATGCACTTCATAAAAAGGTACTGATCTTTTTCTTTATAAGCTGTAGCTTTGTTTTGGCTCTGTGATGTTTTCCTCTCTCTTGTAGTTGTTACTATACATGGTTTATCTTAAATACATCTTGTGATTCATGCCTCTGGAAATTAATTCCTAACTAACTCAGTTTCTTCTCTGTTTTGTAGAAAGGAGTGATGATTTCTCACATGTTACTAAATCTCCTTTTCTTTTGATTATTGTTTGCATGCTGTATGGCTAAAATGCTGTCTGTAGTATGTTTTTGTTTTCTTGTGAAGTCGCAAAATAAGTCACATTCCAACCACAAATAAATACAGTGGGGTTTTTTATTCCAATTGGGCATAATAATTTGTTAGTTCTGTAAGTTGTATTGCTAACCTGCCATGTAAAGCTGAGGAAACAACTTTTGTACATGAGGAAACCTGACGCGAAAATGGCTGAGTAAACCATCTCAATTAATGTAATATAAAATATCTGCTAGTTTTATCTACTGAATCTTCTTAGTAACATACAGAAGAGAACTTGGTACTTTCAAGGCTGGTTATCCGCTAATACTTCTTTAAATTGGTCTGAATGATGTTAAAGAAAAAGTATGATTTCTTCTCTCCAAGCTGAACTGGATGCTGCTGTGCAGTTGTGCAGCTAAAAGGCAAGCTTTACATTTTTTTCTGCTTTATGAAGGCCAAGTATTGTGAAGGAGAATTCTGGAGGAACATTGCAGCCCATTACCAGCAGTGGGGCTGTAATGAAGAGCTTGAATCCTAGGGTCTGGGTCAACTAAACATCTCTTGGTTTGTAGATCTGAGTGGCAGTGAAATGTGGGCACAATCAACTGTTTTGATTGATGCTGCTTGCCTTCATTATGGAAAAGCTTCCTCTGCAAACAACAGAGACCAGCATGGGTATTTACTGCTCCCGCCAGTGCCATGTCAGAGGAGTTTATTCCCACCAGTATGTTTGCTGGTGGTCCTGAATTAGCTCAGGAAAGAAACATTAACCTGGTGCTACAGAGGATGATTTTGCCAGCCTTCTCAGGTGTACAGGTTTAAGCAAACTTGTCTGAGGAAAAGGCAACTATTGACCCATCTGTGTGTTGGCCATCAAAGACAAGAACATTTCGCTTTGCTGCACCATAATTAAGATGTGCTAGTGCTTCTTGCCTGTTTGCTTCTTGCCTCAGTAGTGGTATCATCTACCACTTATTAATACTCATTTCCTTGTTTATTGCTTTAATACAGATATGTCTCAGATATTGTCTCCCTTGTGTTCACATTGAATATGAAATTAAATAAGCAACAGTGTCAGAAACAGTAAAATAACTCACTCACCCACCACTAAGCCTTGCGATATATGAATGCTTTAGTTTACAGATGAGAATGATTCTACAATTGAAAGTAAAGCAGATGAATAGAGTTTATACAATGAAATAGGCTAGGAAGCATTAAGAGGGAAAAATCAGGATCTATATCCTTAAAATGCGCCCTATCCAAGTAGGCAGTCTCCTATTGTTAGAGTAGTATAGTATTGTATAATGCAATGTAGTACAGAATTAGAATTAGAAATATAATTGAATATTTTCAGTTGGAAAAGACATAAAACAATTATACAGTCCAACTACCTAAGCAATGCAGGGATGATGAGAAGTTACAGCATTATATTAAGGGCATAGTTCAAATGTCCCTAACAGGCTTGGGACATCAACCACCTCTTGGAGGCCTGTTTCAGTGTTTGATCACCCTCTTGGTAAAGAAATGTTTCCTGATGCTCACTCTGAACCTCGCCTGGCACAGCTTTGAACCATTCCCACATGTCCTGTCAGTGGATTCCAGGGAGAAATGCTCAGCACCTCCTGCTCCACTTCCCCTCCTCAGGAGGCAATGAGGTCACCCCTCATCATCCTTTTCTCCAAACTAAGCAAACTCAGTGTCCTCGGCCATTTGGCATCTATCTGCTGAGCACTTGCAGGTGGGTTCTTTGCAAGCAGAGAAGAAATGCCAACACCAAGGCTGGATCTGGAAGAGAGAGAAGAAAGCCTGT
Source organism: Pachycephala philippinensis (assembly GCA_013397055.1). Lineage (NCBI taxonomy): Eukaryota > Metazoa > Chordata > Aves > Passeriformes > Pachycephala > Pachycephala philippinensis. Next base: position 52,306 of record VWZT01010729.1, on the reverse strand, counting down.
GGTTGTGGGCAGAAGCCTTTCCCAGGCTACTCACCATCTGGGCAGCTGCCCCGTGTGCGGCTGTCTCTTCGCAGTGCCAGGACTTTGTACTTCCCCTCCTTGGGGCTCCTGCTATGGCAGGGTGTGACTCTGGGGTGATGTAGAGAGCAACACCAAATTGTGACTCCAGGCAAGAGGAGAGATCTGGGCGCCACCATAGCAAGGCTGCACCAGGCAGTGCAGGCTGGTAGGAGAGCAGAGCCCAGGGACATGGGGCAGAAGGTACAGAGAAGAGGAGGCCAGGCCTGAGACTATGAGCAGTGGGTCAGGGGCTGGCTCTGGAGACCCCCACCTGTCCCAGAACCAGCTGCAGAGATGCAGGTGTGGAGCTGGGCAGTGTTTGCCTTTAGGGGAACAATGAAAGAGTACCTGGCACAGGTAGAAGGATCCATCAGCATTAACATTCCATCTTACCCAGCAAAAAAGCAAAAAAGGATGAGAATAGAATCTACACTGTTAGTAACACTGAGACTTTTCCTGTAGTCTTTGTGCATTTATTTTATTTGAATAGTTGGGGCTGGGATCTTTTGAGGGCTGGCACATGCCACAGCTGATGGTCCAGTCCTCCTTTAGCCATGTTCCAAGGCACCTTCCAACATCACTGATGTGGTGCTGGGCTCTTGTTTGCTGGAGGAGCCTTGGGGGTCTCTTCCCCTTCTCTTCAGGAGTTGCTGTGACCCTTGAGGGGAGCATTTACTGCGCCATCTGGAAGTGGCCGCCCTGGGCAGAGCCTTACCTGGCTCAACCTGGAGCCCTTCTTGCTCTGTAGGAATAGCAATGGGAGCAGAGGGGTGGCTGCCAGGAGCCCCACCAGCAGCAGTGGAGGAGGTGGCCTTTCTGCTGCTGTGTTGCACAGCAACACGTGCATGAATGTCACTGTGCAGTTTTGGAGGGACATCCCCAGCATCCAGCCCAGCAGCTCTGCATCCATCCTGTGCTTGGTTGGGATGGTTGTGATAGTGTCTTCCGCCATGGCTCCTCCAACAGTGTTGCCAAACATCTCCATCTCCTGATGGATTCAGGATTGCAGTGTCTGGAAGGGATGATGAGATTGCATGGTTCTGGAAGTGGTTCGATGAGCTTGGAGGCTGGATGCCACCCACAGGACACCTGAGCACTCCTTCTTGAAGCCCACCGTTGCAATGCTCCAGCATGATGGTGGTCATGGGCAGCTGGATGTCCCAGAGCCACTCCTACCTGGTGGATGACTCGTGTTACAGGGGATGTGGTGGCATGCTCCACGCAGTCATCATCCAGCTGCAACAATTGCAAGACTGACAGTATCCCCCTAGCAAAGGGGGTACTTGGGCTTGTTCTCAGCCCATCACAGGATGGACAGGTAGCAGAACTGGTGGAGGCTCTGTGTCACATGACTGGCCTTCTGTCCAGGCAGATGGGACAGCAGGTCTAACTTCACTGTAATCTCTGGAGTTGCACAATTACTCCACATAAAAGCCACAGATGACTGTAGTCTCATTCTCAGATTTGTCTTCTTGTACACCACTTTCACTGCAATAACTCCTTTTGCAGAGATTTCTTCTTAGAAGACCAGAAAAACTATAAATGATGCCCCCGTTTCTCTCTCTGCAGAAATAGCAGCAAAATAAACAAACTTGAAAAACAGATACTCTAACCAGCCACTTTGCACAACATTTCAATTTGTTTCATTTTCTCATTCGCTTGCTGTCTGTTTATATTACTCTGAAAATGGATAGAGACTTTTTGTTATTTGTTCCCTGCACAGATGCAAAACATAGAGCATATTTTGTCAGCAATATACCTTTTTATTAAGTCTTACTTTCTAAAGTTGTAAAATTTTGGTTAGTATGGTTGAACAGCTTGTGCTCTGAACTTGTCTTAGTGCTTTCAGTGTTACAGAAGTCCTAGAGAAAGCATTTGCATCAGTTTGCTATCAGCATGCCATGGTGGTATTTATCTTTTGTTCCTTTCTTCCCATTTAATTTAAAATGCACATTTCATTCTAAATTGCTGTGAGTACATGGCAGTTGGAAAGTCTCTTTAGACTTGCTGCATATTCAAGGTGCCCTTAATGTTGGAGATGCCTGTAGTGAGTAGGAGAAACAAAGCTTCTGTAGAGAACAACTGTGGTAGAAAATGGATGTAGAGGCTGATGAGGAGATCATGCCTTTCGCTGGGAGCAGCATGCCTCACTGGCATTGTGTGGAGGAAGGAGGACTCTGTTGCTCATAGAAGACATTATTCATTCGTAAGAATGCCAATCAATGTTTTGATTAATTATAATTTTTAAACAAAGCCGTTTCCAAGAACATGTCTGGATCTCCCTCCTTCTTGGGTTCAATCTTTCATAGATTCCAGTTGTGTAAAAGAGTAAAACCCCACTTCCTGTACAATCTGGCTGTAGTGGAAAAGGTTTAAAATATTTTCAAGACTGCCATGTTACACCAGGAGTACAAAGTATTCTTTTGACAGAAACCACCCACAGCTGTTGGCTTCTATGAAATAGTTTGCATAGACCATTATGCTTTGCCCTGATTATGAACAACAAACCTTGCCTGTCAGGCTATGCACCGTTCACATTACAGTATTATATGCAAGTCTGAACGAAAGTGTTATTATCCTCATGTGGAAAGGTATTTTAGCAAGAATTAAATTATTTCTAGGTGTATAACATAGTTAAAAATATGACCATTTGTTCATATTTATTCCCAAATATCTTTTTGTACTTCTTTTCTTATACATTATTAGTTCTTTTTAAGTACAATAATGCTAGAAGGTGACAGTGTTTAAACTACTGCAGTGAAATTTGGAAAAATCTGAAGTTTGACACATCTTGTTTTGCAAGTTGTCTGTAATTTAGAATAACTAGTGTATACTTTAGATCATATTGTCTTTTCACAATTGGACAAATAACTCTTTGCTTGATAATGTGAGCCATCTTTAAGTCTTTCAAGAATAGAGACTACAGTATGTCAATAGGCATTAGGTGAGTGTTACAGACAGGAGAGTATAATAGGCAATAATAGTCCTCAGATAGATATGTTTGTGTAGGGACAAGTCTGAAGCAATACAGCTAATGCATGTGTGGTTTTGCTTAATATTCCTTGATTGTTATAATTATTTCTAGCAATATATATGACTGGATTACTGTAAGCACAAAAAAGTGGCCTTTTAATATATCCTTTCTATATTTGTATAATACTGGCTTTATACTTAAAACCAGTATCTATGCCTGCACATTAGGTAATTGGGTTTTGGATGTTTTATATGTAACAGGGCCACAGAGCACAAAAGGATTGTTTATCATCAGCTGAGTTACCAGCCACAGAGTATTTATCTTGTAAGCAGGAGGTCTTGGTGGATGCTTGCATAGTTTCGGATTTGTCTGCACTCATCTGGAGCATTCTCCTCATTTGTTGCTCACCTGCAGGTGCTGTCATAGTTCGCAACAGCGGTGACCGTAGTTTCTTCAACATCCCCAATCAATTTAGAGGGAAAAACGGGGGGTTGTATTCTGTCTTTAACATCAGTCAGTAAATGTACCTGGGTTTGGAGTTTTGTTTTGGAGTCTTGTTTTTCTCACTTCACATTTAATTGTAATTTAGCACTGTTAAGATACAAGGAAGTTGCAAAATGTTTCCAGAGCAATTGAGGTTTCCCGGCTGCAGCTTCGATACTCGTGATTGCAGAGACGTTGATATGTTGCCACTGCTTTTTCCTATAGTGACATCTCAGCAAGCTCAAAGATGAAATGTAAATTCTCAGTCTCCCATGGGTATGCATGTCAAAGTCAATTTTGAGTTTCTTTCCTTGTATTCTTTGCCTCAGATTTACTCAGAGGCAATATCCAGTGGAAAGCATGCCGCCTTCTATTAAAATGCAATGAAGTCTATTTCAGTTATTATTTTTACTCTGTAGTTTTGAGGAAAACATTAATATTTTTTGGTTTTGAAAACATTTGTTGCTCCAGCAAGAGGATTTTTAGTATTGTCAGGTTGTATGTTTGTGTCTATCTATGTACAGTCATATATATGTGCATACATATAAAAATATATATATGTGTCTGTGTGTGTATGTGTATAGATATATATAGATACATGTATAAACTTTCTTGTGGGAATCTTTACAGGAATAGTTATGGAGCTCTCTTCAAAATATATTCAGTGACAGTCTTGCTATTTCTCTGTGTGAGATATTAAAAACAGACTATCAATCTGTCGGTACAATTTGGGAGCTTGGATATTTTGCTCTCTTCATTGCCAGCTCTCCAGAGCAATGGTTAGCACTCCTCCCTGGGCTTCTTGCACCTGTTCATAGTTGCCTAAATCTGTAGTTAGAAGCTGTCACGGTGTGTTCACTGCACTTAGCAAGGTAATTTCTGGTTATGTCATGGTGATGTTATGAGGTATCATCCCAGGCAGACTAATGGGAAACTCCAATTTCAAGTATTCTCGTGTAGTGGTTGCCATTTTATTTTCAGGCTGTAAGTCACAAAAAAATGTTAGTAGGGTTCCTCTTTACTGTGCAGCACAACTGGATGTGAAGATTTTTAACTGCACCCTGTAGGTATGACATCTGCTGTTATATCAGGGAGATGATTGTAAGTAACTTCATTTCCATGCCGTTGTCCTTAATGCATAGGTTTTTTTATGTCTCTAACAGAAACTTGTTTATTTTAAAGAGACATTATTGTACTTTGTTTCAATCTATAATTACCTTTTTTTTTTTCTTTTTTTTCCTTTTTTTTTTTTTTCAGCTCAAGAAGTTCATAAGAACTCCAGAGATCCCTTCAAAGCATGTGAGAAACTGGGTCCCCAAGGTCCTGGAGCAGCGACGACAAGGCTTGGAGTTGTACTTGCAGGTGAGTCTCCTTGCAGCCAGCTTAAAGTAGAAGCAGCATCTTTTTTCAGAGCATTAGAAAGTATGAAGTGTGGCGTTTTACTGAGAGGCAATTTTAGAGGTGGGAAATGATCTGGACACTTACCAGCAGTGGTGATTTCTGTTCACTTAGCAGGACTAGCAGCTAGAAAACCAGACTGTTTTGTGGTTTTCTCCTGGTTTTTCTGAAGGCTGCTGATTGACTTTAGTGAACCTTCGTTTTCATCTGCCTAAAATGGGGAAAATAATGTTATTCTTTCCAAAGTTGTTCTGACTGTAGCAATCAAAAGTGTTGCAGAAAAAATATAAGGAGGCTTTATTTAGCTCACCTCTATTTAGACAGACTAGGGAAGCATCAGCTCATCAAATTCATATCCCTCTGCTGTACATGCCTGTATATGAATTGTTCCTTTAGCTGAAATAGGCACCTGTCCTCTCATATTAATCTCAGTTGATCTGGACATTTGCATTTTAAGTCTTAGATTCTACTGACATGGGTCGTGATTTTGATAAAGACAATAAAAGGAGTCTTCAGGAATGATGCAGTTGTATAGACATCTAAATATATCAGGAATAAATCCCATTCATTTTTAATAAATGGAATTTCTGTTGTCACCATGATTGCTTTAAAAAATGCCCTGTGGTATAGGCTCACAGCTGTTTCTCTGGTGGCAAAGCCAGATGAAGGTGTTACTCTAAACATGTTCCCAGTTCACTGCACTTTTAGCTGCACTAATGCAAGTGCTGTTTTACTGAAGGGGATCATGGAAATAACGTGTCAAAACATAATTGTTTCGGGAGGAAGGCAAGAATAACAGTCTTCTATTTTTACTCACATCAGCCACATTTCCACACAACTTTCTTTTGGACATAAGCACTACCAAGGCACATGTGCCAATTTGTCTTAAGCAGTTGATTTCATTAAAATGATACAGAGGTAATTTGGTTATCACTTTTTAATTGCTGATAAACTGTAAAAGAACATCTCCCCCTACTGGAAGAGTTAGTCAACTCTTGTTCTTTTGCAGTCTTGCACATTTAATTAACTGTTCTTCTCTTCTGTCGCTGTTGGCTGTCATAGGAATGTGCAATGGTTTAGGTTGGGAGAGACTGCTGGGCATCATCTATTTAAAACGTGACAAGCCTCTAAGTTATATCCATACTAATGTGCATACTAATTTAAACAAGAAGAAAAGTCGTTAATACTTTTGTCAAAGTAATTAATTTCTGTTTCTGCTAATAGAAAGCAGAATTAATCGAGAGTGAAATTTTAACTTTTAAGATAATTAGAGCTTGATTCTAGACAATGTTCATATAAAGTTCATATAAAGGCACTTTGGTTATCAGATATTTTTTAATAGTGCCAAGCATTTACCAAAACACAGTGTAGGAATGTACTACAATTTCAGGAGACATGATCAGTTTTTTATTTAACACCATGTATGTAAAATATTGCAAACATATTTTTGGGTAATACTACTGGCAGTTAATCTGTAGGAACTGTTTGGCTATTACTTACACTAGTCAGTGGTGGTGCCTGTAGCCGACCATTTGGGCAGCAGATGAAGTTTTATGAAGTCATGCCAGTCATTATTTGTTTTGTATAAAACGAGCCAGAACCTTATGCAAAGATTGAGCAATTACATGGATGTTAGGTTTGATGAATTTTTTTAGCATGCCATGCAGATGGCCATCAAATACAGACCTGTACCTGACATGGTATAGTCATGTTGGGTTCTTAAAAAATTTTTAACTAAGTAGTCTATAATTAGATGCAGATAAAAATATTGACATGAAATGAGAGTAGTAGAATCAGCCTCTATTAAGTAGTAAAGAAAGCAAGACATTCCCCTGTCTAAGACAGAAACTGCTGCAGTTGCCAGCACCTTGTTACTTCTTTTTGACCTTTTCATGATGAAACCGCCCTTTTAAATCCTTTCAGCACAGGTTGTTTGTTTCTTGGAGTGGATGGACAGGAGCTCAGAAACATTTCATTATATCTTTTTGAAGAGTAGCAAAATTATGAATAAATGAAGTATTATTAAATTGTGAGCTTCAAGGAGTATTTTTTTTTAATGTATCAGTAGCCACTGCCTTCTAATAGTCATCAGATTGCTTATTTTACTTCTGTTTTTGAAAGGTCGGGTCAGGGCTTTTTCTTGTTATAATAGACCAATTTTCATGGAATTTTGAAAGAATGATTTATCTTGTACTATTTTAAGTAAGACTTTCATATTTTACAAGTTAGACTGGAATTTGCAGCTTCTGTTTTTAATACTGTGAAACAATTGACTAGAAGCACTAATATGCTTAGTAATTCAACTGCATGTATAATAATATTTACAGAGTCCTTGTGAATACTGAGAACAATCAACTGACTGACAAGAGGAAAGAAGGATTATGTTTAATTTATTAATGAGGAAACAGATGCAAGGATAAGTGAATGACAGATTGTGGTCCCAAACATTCAAGTAAATTAGTATGAAGAAATAAGCTATTGCTCCTCTGCTGATCATGGCAAATGTCTCTGTGCATGATCTTAATCTACAGCACAAAGGACTTAAGCTGATCTGGTTTAGTCTTTGCTAAATAAGAAAATCACAGAATAAGCTGAATTGGAAGGGACTCTCAAGGATCATCAAGTCTAACTCCCGGCCCTGCATAGGGCACCCCAAGAGTATCACCATGTGCCTGAGAGCATTGTCCAAATGCTTCATGAACTCTGTCAGGCTGGTGCTGTGCCCACATTCCTGGGCAGCCTGTTCAGTGCCCAGCCACCCTCTGGGTGAAGAACCTTTTCCTGATATCCAAGCCAAACCTCCCCTGACACAGCTTCAGGCCGTTCCCTCAGGTCCTGTCACTGGTCACCACAGAGAAGAGATCAGTGCCTGCCCCTCCACTTCCCCTCATAAGGATGTTGAAGACCACAATGAGGTCTCCCCTCAGTCTCCTCTAAATCTCAAAATGCCTGTTACTGCCAGTAGAAGAGCACTTAACCAGCTTTTATTACCTTGTGGTGGCCATCAACTAGGTAACTTTATAGTTACTTACTTGTATATCTGAACTTGTAGCTTGCAGTAGAGCAGAGATGAGAATCCAGGTGGTTTTGTTTTAAAATTTGTAAAATAAATCACTGGGTTACTCTATTGCTGACAAAAATCTCTCTTGACAGAGTTTTAGACTGCAGCAAGATTTGAACCCAGATAATATTTATTTATGGTTAGAAATATCTTCTCTTGATGAGCTTCCTGAGGAGTTTGGTGTTGAAGAAAGGTAGAAGATAAGGATTTTAAGCAACTAGTTATATAAGGCGCCTGTAATTTGAGAAGGGCTGCCAAAAGGACCTGCACTGAAAAGTGACTCCTCAATAGTAGTGAGCATGAAGAAATCTATTTGCTTGAAAATACCAGAAGGTGAAGGTAAGTGTGGAAGATGATGGAGCAGGCTGATAACCAGAATTGTAGCTTCTGGATGGTGTTTGTTTGGTTTGGGGTTTTTTTCATCCACTGTCCAATCTTGGACTGACTGTTATCACAAAGCAATACAGAAGTTAGTTTGTATGTGTATTTAAAGGAGATATAAATCACTTGAAAAGCTCCCTCTTACACAGTTTTTACTGTGTATGAGTTCAATAAGTAATTTTGTAGATGGACCAAGTGAACAGGTAGTTGGGGTTTTATTCTGGGCGGTGAAGACATTGTTGGGATTCCTAAGGGTGGCACTGGAGGGGCCTTATCTAACTGGCTATCAAAGCAGCTGCAGCTGTCTTGGATCAGATCAGTATTTGTTACAAATATATTTGATACGATGTACTATTGGGGGAGCAGTTTTTGCAGAGCTTATTTCCTGTGAATTGGTAATGGGGAAGAATTTGATCTAGCCACCTGCTCATTTGGAGTTAGGTCATATCCTTGTCCCAGTAAGCTGACACTGGATGTTATTGCCATCCAGTCTGTCTGCCCCAGGGACTTGCCCTTTGACAGGTCTGCCTTTTAAAGTTCAATGGAATAGATATTTTCTAACCCCTTTGGGCTGAAGAAATCTCATCATTTGCTGATATCATCAGTCCAACAAGACAACAAGCATCGTTAACAGAATTCACTGTAAAGTGGCACCCATACCTCAGCATGAGACTTTGTAGCTACTGCTCGTCTTCATTGAAATTATTTACTTATAGGGAAAGTTTTTGAAGGAGGCCCATATTTTTGGTTAGTTTCCGGTACTAACTCATTTCATGTGGTCTGGGTGACCTGAAGAAATTCTTCTTGTGACTGGCAAGGCTGTAATATAAAACAGGGAGCTGTAGACCTTCTGAAGTACTCTATATATATGTAGGGTCTCTATGTACATACATCTCTAACCAGAGTTAATATGTAGAGCTAATATTTCTCCCTTGGCTGAGGTCAAGAAAACATACTTGCCTTTTATTTATTCTTGAACTTTTTACAAAGAGAACAGTCCTGATTCCTGGAGATAAGATTGGTTAAAGTGCTCCTTGGCTGTGAGACGTGAAGACTTGAGGAACTTCAACATTCCAGCAGTTTCAGGAATCCAAATCTTAAAAATGAATTATGGCATTTATGAAACTGACTAGAGATTTGTTTTCCATTTAAGGAAGTAATCTGGAGATCTGAGAAGCACTTTGACCTATATTTCAGTATTCTTCAAAATGCAATTCTCTTTAAAAATATTTTAACTACCAATCCTTCCTGAAAAAGATAAGTAAAACTGTATCTGTTATGATTTTGCTCTTAAGAAATTAAAATCCAATCCTATACTCCTTAGCTGTCTTAGTTTCCAGCAGGGTGGAGTTAGGAAAACAGTGGATGTAATACTGAATAATGTGTAGTTGCTTTATGAGTAAGCTCATCAGAAATATAAAGAAGAAAAGCATACATTATTATATTGCATTTTTTTACTCTTTTGGGGGGAACAGTTCAACAGCAACTGAAAAAAAATGAAGACAAATGAGCCATTTCTGTAGTTAGTGACTGCAGAGGAAAAACTATCATACAGAAAATTTGGCTGAAGATGTCATTTCTTCATGGGCCACTATGATTTTCTTTAATTACTTCAATAAGCATTGATACAAAATTCCTTGTGGTAAAGTTTAATAAATAAATAACCTTTCCTGAGTGCACAGTGGGTATGAACAAACTTTTTGTATTATTTTCTTTTAAGTTGATCTAGTTTTGTGATGTTACTTCATAAGTTTTAGATTCAGATTTTAAAAAATACTGAAAGGTTCTTTTTGTTGATTTGAAAGCTCTGTTGCAGAGCATTTCAGACCTAATGCAGTATTTCATATTGCAGCTGGGGATAAGAGTTGTGCTTTCCTTGAGCTTAGTTTAGTTGAGGTGTTGGGACAGAGGTTGGACTCGATGATCTTGAAGGTCTCTTCCAACCTGGTGATTCTGTGGTTCTGTGTGATTCAGTCATTGCCGCTTTTCACTGTCATTCTAGAGGTTGTGTTAATGTGATTTCTCAGGGTTTTTTTATCTAATTGTGAAGAAAAAGTGTTTTCTATCACCTCATGGGAAGTTTTATCAGTTCCTCACTGCTTAACTGATTCAATTTCTGTTGACCTCTTGCTATTCTAACAAGAAGGAATGAGAAGTCAGCCATTTATAAACCTGTCCATTGTCAAGAAGACTGGAGAGATCTCTGCTCTAAGGTGAGGCATCTAGGCTCTGATGCCAGTGTGCAAGTACTCCACATTGTGTGCTTGCTAGAGCTTTGCCTTTCAATAGCCAAATACTCCTGGTCTGTAACTGCAGCTGAAATCCTGCTTCAGAACTCTCTTGCCTGGAGTAGGATCAGAAAAGAAAAGAAATTTATTTGAGGAAAAGAAATCCTTGGTGATATATATGGTTTTTCACTGTTTTCTCTTCTCTTTGTGAAGTAGAGGTAAAAATTGTCCCATGGTAGTACATAAAAGTTATCTGAGCTCTCTTAAGCAGAAAAAAACCTAGGACTTCATATAAAGACAGGAAGATCTTGATTGTGGCTTAAGCTGATACATCTCTCTAGGGTTGGAAGTAATCTGTAAGTGCTTTCTAAGTGTAACTGGTTTTGATGTTACATATGTAACATCTGTAGAGGTGAACTGGTGCTGTTGGAGCTGTTTAGAATTATTGAGATCTCTGTGTGTGATACGTGCACTTTTATGAGACATTTGATTGCTTTTGCCCAATAAAAATGAATCAAGTTTGTTACTATTTAATTCTGGAAATGCGGTGGAAAAATAATCTTAGAACTATTCAATGACCATTCAACTATTTAAATTTTATTTCTGTGCAGTTCACATTCATCACATTTATCCGTTCCATCAGTGTTAACATTCCTTACAATTGTTCTTCCTTTATATTCTCAAAAATCCATTCTGTATCAAGCATTTAATTGTTCCCATATACCTGTGTACCTTTTCCAAAGGGTGTTGTGAACACAAAATTTTGAGTTAGTTCAATTGGAAGACATGGAAGATGTGTGAAAGGACAGCGTATATCAAGCATAAAAGGCCCTGTAGTTAGAAATAAGTTTTGAAGCTGGTGGAATTTTGAAGAAAAATGTCTTATATGTTAGTCTTGCTCATTTATACTCTTCCTTGGTATCCATTTATAACCATTTTGGGATATAGGATACAGTGCTAAATGGATCTTTGGTCTGAAGCAATGACCTTTCTTACATAATCCTTGAAGCAGAGACATGCTTGTGGTTCCACTTGTTATTACATTTGTTTAAACATTAATGTGTTTTGAAGAACTGAGCCCTGTATGTGTCATGAGCGCTATCTTAAAAGAAAAAAGAGTTTAATTGTATGGTTGAGAAGACGTGTTTTAATCATTGAGATGTATCTACAGAGATAGATAGATAGATAGATAGATAGACAGATAGATAGATAGATAGATAGATAATGAAGAGGTATGCAGGTCACGTGACTGTGCAAAGTCACTTGTAAAGGCTAATGCCTTTTCAGACCAAATGCTTTACACATGGGAGGTAATTGCTTAATAATATACTTAAAAGCTGAATTCAGAGGTTGAAATTTTAATCTATAAAAGTTTTGTGCAAAATGTGGGCTTGTTTTTTTTCTTCTCCACCTTATTCTGTGTGTGCCTGACCTGTGGGGTTTTTTCCCACTAGGCTTCTGTTTAACCATTCCCCATGTCTGAGAGCAGGAGCTGGATAGAAGTCACTTTGACTTCCTTGCATCGTTCATTAGGCACCACAAAGGTTTCTGCAGAGGCAGTCCTTCCCTTTGTCCTATGTACACATTCACTGTTAGGATCTATTTCTAACTAATTTAAGATCAAATTGGCTTATTTGCAGAAAAAAAATTCCCATCAAGTCCAGAACAGATGCTTATCTTCCTGATTGCTGTTTCTGGAAACCAGTTGTTTTTTGTTTTTTTTTAAATGCAGGTGAATATACTGAGAAGAAAGGGTCTAGCATTAGAAAGTTGCAAAAAAAAGTTGGATTCAGTGAAATAAGATTTAACTGATGTTTTGCTGGAAAGTCTGTTGAATCGCCTACATCTATTAATCACATTGAAAATTCTCGCCATTATCCAAAATTATTCAGTCTCTTCCTTCTCTAAGTCCATTTAGTGTGCAGTAATCAAGGCTGAACAGCTCCTGTAAGGAGTTCTAAAAGCAATGGTATGATAAGTATAAAAAGACAAAATGTTCTTTGTCCTCATTAAAGATTGTGAGCAGAGTGTTAAATAATATTAATGGCTGGGATTGTCAGTACTTAACAGTACTTTCCTAGTACAAGTGATTTTATTGATCGATACAGTCTCAATGTAACAGGGCAGATTATTCTACTGATTTTATCGAAACCTTAACTAAGTTTGTTAGTGTACCACATATCCTTAAATAGATCTAGATGATGATGTAGATTAAGAAAAGCAGACCACCATCCATCTTTTTTTGATCGGTTAATAACTTAAATCCATCATTGCTGCGACCAGCTTTTTTAAGATTCTGTTGTGCATACGTGTTTCTTTGGTGGTAAAGATACATAGCTGTGTTTAGATGGCTGTGGATTTTAAAGAAGTGTGCCTGACACATGCAGGATTGCATATTTGTTAAGGGGAAGCAGAAAGCCAAAGAAAACAGGGAAGCAAAATAATTCTGTAGATAATTTAAAGGAGAGCCATTTGTTAAAAGTGTCTGTCTGCAGAGATTTATGAAGAATTATTCGAAGCATTTTTCAAGCATGCTCAGAAAATTACCTGGTTTGTGTTTTAGGAGTTAAATTTTTGCTTTTCACTGGTGCTATGTTATGATTTATGTTTAATATTTTTTTTCCTTCATCTTCAATAATCTGTTTGGTTTTGCTGTATTGAATTGTGCTGCATGAACTCTCTAATTTTACTTTTACACGTTAGAGGTGATCAAAATAAATTTTACTCAGTTAAGCACAGAATTTACATTAGTAGTTGTGACAGGTTTAGAAACCATGTCTGAGTGTTTGTTCTCTTTTCATTACACTGTGTATCATAATGATATTGTATTACACACTTCTGCCCAAGTTAAGATGAACATCAAGTTGTACTAATCATGCATTTCCATACAGTGAGAAATGGTCTCTGTCATGATTGCATATGCTCAAAATAACTGAAAAACATTTCAAGAGTAGAGAGAAAGAAATTAAGTTATCTAAGTCACAGTCTGTGAAAGCAGAACTAGGGATATTAAAACTCAAGTGCTGGCACACTGCTGTAGTCTGCTGATGACTGTTCTAACAGCCATGATTCCTTCTAAAGCCCTACAAAGTATGAGATACTTAATTCATTTAGCCGTGATAAAAAAAAAGTGGTCACCTTCCTTATCCTGAGTGCTGCTCCACATCTGATTTGTAGGCAATAAATTTTCTTTTTCCTTAATAGATGTTTAATAGATTTGCTTGAGCTCTTCGGCAAAGGTGGAGGGGAATCAAAAAATTTTTGTCCGTTATAGTAAAGAAGGAAGGAGAGAGGGAGCAGTAATTCCTGCAGTCTTATTATCACCGCCTGAAGTTTGGTAGAAAGACTCAGGTTTCCCCCATCTTCTTAATCAAACCGTAGCATTTTAAACACATTTTCAGTTCCTATTCTGTGCTGCTTTACATAAGATAATTCTTATATTTTGGTATACAAGTGACTATTGCTTTTTTAAATTGGACTTTCAAAGCAATTTTAATCTTAAGGGCTTTTTCTTCGGAATTAGTCTGTAAAGTTAATGAATTGCTAATAAAGAGATAAACTTAATTTTCCACTGAAGTAGTATTTTATCATTGCATGTGTAGTGTAACACACTATGTTTTGTTAAGGTTGTTCAATAGTATACAGCACTAAATTAGAATGTAGTTTAGACCTAGATTGCATTGACTTTGTGCAATCTGGTAGCATTCTTCTGCATACTCTCTTTGTGTGAGTGAAAACCCACAATTAACATTCTTTACGCTTTTATAAATCGCACACAAGGGCAGGGGAAAAATGTTCATGACGAAGTGAATAATTCTTTACAGCAGGACTTGAATCTGCATATAAGGCACAGGCTGTGTTTGGAGGCCAGAGTAAGAAAACAAAATATGGAATATATGCTGAATAACTGAACCGTTTATTATGTGCTTTGGATGAAGAACTCATTCTGGGGGAAAAAGTAGTATAGGATCATGCTATGTATATAAGCAAAGTTAAATAAATCCTTATACATAGGGAAGCTGAATTAAAGCTTGATTCTAGTGTGCCATAATAACTTTATTGTCTAACATTATTTGTATCATTTAACATAGACCATTCTGAAAAACCAACCAAACAAAAACCAACAAGCTGTGGCAAATCACAGGGGCTTACCAGAAAGATAGTGAAATAAATAAGCAGTAATTCTTGACCTTCTGCTTTAGATGTTGAAAGGAAGGAGCAGAGGAACAGAATATTTCTTGACAAGAAGGAGTGCTAAGCAAAACATGAGAGCTAGTCTATCAGCAGCTAAGAGAGGTGAAAAGAGGAAGAGACGAGTAGTCTTCCTCAGATAGGTTGTGGAAGGATGGTCAGTGAGCCTTCTCCTTTGGTTCGGCAGTAAATTGAGTGCTCCTGCATTAGACATAATTCCCGTGTGTGTGTGTGTGTGTGTATACTGCCTTTTCTTGGCATTTAGGCAGTCTTACATGACTCCTTTCTGAAAGACGTTGAAGGATTTCAAAGTGAACTAAGGGGGGAAGGTCCTGTGGTCATGGGTAGCTTAGGAGAATAACAAATGCTTGTTATCTTCTCTAACATTGTCTATCTCTACCCACATCTCTATTGATTGTCTTTTTGTTTTTTTACCTGCTTATTGTCTCTGTTGTCCGAATATAATATAGATTTAGTTAAGTGTAAAAAAGCTCATTTTACACTAAACCCATTCACTGCAGAATTTTTTGACTGAGATAGGTACATTTGCAAACAAATACATATTGCTGAATAATGCCTAAATTTATAACTGATATGGATTTTTCCTGTCGACCATGAAAAGATGGGCATTAAAATAAGAAATTTCCAGGGTTAGTTATGATAAATACTGTGAATTATATATATGAAAATTTTCAAGAAGTATTGATGCAAAAATGGAGGCTCATGGTGCAGTTTCTTCTTTTTAATTTTTCATAATTATCATTGTCTTTATCTAATATACTTTTTCTTCTGTAGATGAAAAAAGTTTGCAGAAACAAAGCATGAAGCAGAAGTAGAACCTTTAATTTCATTAGGCATGTTGTAACTGGCGAAGATTAATGTATATATCTCTTGCTAATTCTTTTCAATTACTCAGTTCATATAAATTCCCAAACCTTGTTAATTATGCTGAAGTCAGGTGGTAATTTTTAACAGTGTTTCCACAGCAAGGGAATTTTCCTGGTCTAACCTTGCCCTCCTGTAGAAACTCTCAGCAGATTAGGCATTCTGACTCTAGTCCATTCGTTTTCAGCACAAGCCTAATTGCTGCCGACTGCCTGCCACAGGTACCCTGGTTATTGTACATTTAAGGGATGCAGGTTCTTCTGAGAACAAATAAGGAAAGATTAATTGTTTGTTTTGTTTCATCCCAAGAGAAATGTGGGAGCTTAATCAAGAAAAATAATTTCTTCTGTTGATTTGGCTTATTTGTGGAAAGGGATAATTGTATAGAGGCAGGCATAGAGCTACGCATTTTGAAAGAAATTTTGCCATTTACCTACTTGGGAAGCAAAGATACAGCAAAATGAATGTAACACAGCATTGGAATTGATGGGGATGGTTCACATTTCTCATAGTAAGTAATTTGGCTGCTGGGCTTTTATTTGAACCAATATTGCTAGGTGGTGTTGTCATTTGTTTTGTCTGCTTCTTTGGATATCTAATCAAGGAGACAATAGTAGGGGGAAAAACGCTTTTCCAAATTGTCCTTAATTGCTAGAGCACGAAGTGAGCTAAGCACTCAGGTATTTCCAATTAAAGAACTTGTTTCCAGCAAGCACCATTAAATCTATCTTTCCCAATCTGATAAATAAGCTATCAAAGAGTGGAACAGATTAATTGAGAGCAATTAGTTCAAAGCTCAGTGTAGCAGTTAGAGTGAACCAACATTATCAATGAATGCAAATTTTACGTAAGGCAGTAAGAAGCACTGATGCAACAAAAGAGTGTTGACAGTAGCCACTAAGCACAAAGGAAAATTTTATCTGTGATATAGAAATAAAAGACATGGGAAATCACAGATCCTACAATTCACAACCATCACAAGAGTTATTCCAATTGCATCTAAAGCATAAGAAAACGCTGCATATACTACAACACTTGTGTTTGTAGACACAGTAATCTCCAAGTGTGCATTGCTTATGTTAATAATCAGTAACCCCTGTGTTTGGTAGAGACTTAGCCTACACACTGTATTTTGATTCCCCTTTAAATAGAGGTATGTGTTCCTATATATCTAGACCATTTGGATGGGTGTTCCTTTTTTCCAGCTGCCTACGCGTGCCAAATTGCATTGGTCCACGTGGTGTAAACATCATTCTGCACATGGGTCCTCTGGATGTTTCTCTTAATGACAAAACATAGAAAAAGCACCTGGATGCTCTCCATCAGTGCCAGCCTTTTGCCTTTTGACAGCGCAAACATCATCATGAGGAGAAAGCCTCTCTGTCACCTTAGTATTGAAATAGAGGCTCTGAGTATTAATATGTTCAAACAAAGTGTTACATGTTTGTTCGCTTGTTGGTAAGTGTTGTGTATATTCTGCTTTGGAGTAATGTACTCCAACAAGAAGAAGGCATACAAAACAGACTAAGTCTGTTTTTACAGAACTATCTTGGCTAGGTAAGTTATATTGCTGGTCTATGCATTGGCATCATTCACATAAATTGACAGCACAAATATACCAGCTGCCAACTTTTAAAACTGCTCTCTTAGAGCATCAGTTTGTGTGGTGCATCTCTGGCCTTTACAGTAGCAATGTGGCTGGAGTCTGCTTTTGCAGAATTACAGTTTTAAAATGGTTGGATAAAAACCTTATTTCTTATGCTGTTGCAACCCACTGGGTACGTCTATTCTAGGAAAATGAAAAGGTCAGTGATAACTTTCCCAATAAAACCTTCTGAGAAAATGTCATTCCAGTTATGCGTATCTGACTGGGGGAGTTCATCCTCCATTTTTTGAGCTTCATGATTTTTTTTATTTTTGGAATATCATCATCATTAGAGAAATTCAGCATTCATAACCATAATAGTATGGTGCCATATCAGCTCATGAACTAATGGTAACAGACATGCTTTGAAAATATAGGACTTTGAATACATGTAATTTACAGTATTTTTCTTTGTATCCTTGCTGGCAGGTCACAGCTGAATCAGATCACAGTTGTATTCTGAGTAACTATGGTTTTCTAAGCAGCTTCCCCGTAATGTTGGCTTCTGAAAAATATTCAGAATATCTCCAAGAAATCGTGAGGAAGTTAGACAAGTGAAACATCTCCTGGTTTCTTCAGATGTCAAGGCATCCTGATCTTCAAGTGTGCTCTTCAGTGTGGAATCCAGCTCTCACCCATAGTTCAGTGGGAAAGGTTCCTAATGTAACACACATAAAAAAACCCACTCATAAAGCCACAGGAGATTATGGAGGAACAAAGACCATGCACAGAATTCAGACTCTACTGTGTTACAAACAGCAGCATTTCAGCAGCCATTTCCACATTATCCCATCAGATGTTTCTCTGTGTATTTGGACTCAGTCAATGTCATGCAGTGATACGTGGTAATAGTTTTGAACAGCAGCAGTTGTGTAACTTCACGATTAAGAAGCAATTTGTGTTTCTGTAATGATATTGTATTTAAATGCCATGCAGTAGTGCTTACCTGCTTTACAGGGGGATTTTTTTATCATTAATCAAATTCAGGCAAGTTTAATTACGTGACCTGAATTAGTTATCCAGCTTTAAGCACTGGAATCACAAGGGGGGTCTTTTTGTAGTATTGGAAATAAAGTTTAGTGGGTTTTATGACAAAGTTGCCCTGTAATGATGTAGGAGGCTCTTGATAACTGTGGTTCAATGCAGATACTCAGGAACTGTATTATTAATGTAGAAGTACAGACAACATGACAACCTTTCAGTGAAGAGGTCCAGCAGCCAGGCTCGATATGTCAACCCAAATTTTAAGTGGCAAAAAAATCCCAAAAAAAAATCCAAATTCCTCTAGTTTGTCAGTTCTTTTTGCCCAATTTTACAAAGCAGTGATGTTCACCAAAGAAGTCAGAGAGAAGTCTATCATTAGACAAGACTGATGCATTTGTTACTATGTGTATGGAGACATGAAAATTATTTTCCCTGTAGTATATTTACCAGTTATAGCCACCATATTATCCTTTTTATATCTATAGCAGATTCTTTCAACTTCAGATTCTTTCAACTCTCCATCTTCCTGCCTTTTTTTGTTTTGTTTTTTTCCCCCTGAAATTTAATTTTGTCCCTTTGACCGGTTTATTCAATGTACATATAATTTATAGTGTTGTCTTCTGATGATCATGTATTGAAGGTCATCTCTGTGGCCAGTCAACAGACAATGCAAGGTTTTTTGTAGATTTCAGTTCCACTATAAATCCTTTCTGAACCCTTACGCTACGTCCACATCTGATGGCGTAGTCACTTTTATTTGCTCATTGTGGAGTCTAGAGTCTGATTAAGCTCTCTATACCACTGTATATAGTACTGTTCTGCCTTTGCATTGAAGCACCAAGAAATGTGACTTAAGTAACAATTTTACCTAGCTTCAGATTCTAAAGCTTTCTTGTAAGGTAAACCAGAGCCTTCAGAAAAAGAATAACCCCTGGGAAGCAGAGGTGCAATGCAGCATTTTTATGAATTCTTCTTGTGTGGGAAACATGGAGACCAAATATTTGTGCCAAAGTGAATAATAGAAATAAGGAAGATTGCTGTCTAAAATGCCAGAATATATGATTCATTAATCTGTGATATTCAATGTCAACCTCATTTGTGGAGTTTACTGACCATAATTAAGTAGTTCTCTGGTTGCTGAGTGAGGAACATCAAGTAATTGCTAAATGTGAATATAACATCAAAAATATGTGATTTATAGAAAACATCTTGGCATTCTTGTAGCATTCTAATGTTATGATAATTTTTAACAGAAATACAGATAGCTCTCCTGCTTCTGTTAGCAGGCTAAATTGCAATATTTTTTCTCCATTTTGGAGAAGTCATCCCTCTTTCAATAACAAAAATGTGGAGAGTTTTTAGCCAAATCAGAACATTGTCCACAGAACTGCTATGGTGTGACAAATGCAGCCTTCCAGCTGATGCTGCCTGTCTGCCATCAGCACAGAAAAGGTAAGTAAGCGTTCACTGACCAAGTTAGGATGGTCTCTTTTCACAAATAATTGCATCGTTCCTCACCTTTATCAAGGACTCCCTTGCTGGTGAGTTTTGGGAGGGACAAGTGTCAAGAAACAGAACCATAATGAAGTACCTGTGATTGAGCAAGGATTACATTGCTCTGTTAATTCTGTAAAAACTTGTCAGTTTGCCACCCAAATAAATGCCTAGACTGCGTAAAACATGGAGCAGAGTGACCTCTAGAAGAAAAATCAATGGCAATTCATATTTCATATGTCTATAATTGCTTGTGAGAGCATGGCAGCAGTTTGTTTATAGAGCAGCTTGTTCTACCAGGGATTGTTTCCTGACTTTTTCTTCTTTCCAGTGGTGATGCCTCTCATGGACTGTGAATCACAGCTAGACACAGCAATAGACAAGTTTTATTGGTGGTGATTTTTTATTATTGTTTTCACATTACTGTCTTCAGAATTGCTGCAATGTGTTCTGTTTCAACCAGTGCACTAATCTATAGTTGTATGTAAATCGTGTTCACGACTGTTTCCTTGAAAGACTCAAGAAGCTTTTTTTTACCTTCTTTTTGGTAGGCAAGGCTTTATCCTCCATGAAGTTATCCATTTGCTAGTATTTTAGCCATCAAACTGATTCCATTGTATGGCCATCATTTTTCAGCAATTTGTCAGAGAAGCAAAGCATTCTCACAGTCTGCTAATTTAAAGACAGGATTTTGAAAATATCTTTTTCCCCCCTGCTTTGCTTTGTTTTTTCTTTTTTTTTCTTTCTTTTTTTTTTTTTTTGAGAAGCTGTTGTAAGATTTGTATCCCCACTGAGGACCGAGATGTCATAGGGATAGAGAAAATGCCGCTCACTTTATGGATTACTGTTAGGTCAACAAAACTTTGGCAGCATTGATTAACTTGACAGTGAGTACAGCAGTACATTTATCACTTATGGCTGTGCTGTAGAAAATCTAATAAGAGGCAAACAATTCCCTTTAGAGCAGTAACAGGTTCACTGTGGCTAACGGTGCATGCACTGGAAATTTCTGACTTTAAATTATACCCTTGCTGCTAGTTGGGTCATTGACTCCAAGCTACTGCACTTTCACTACTATGTTCTGTATTATTAATTTGATCGAAATTGTTTTGGCTTCTATAAATGTGTTCAAGCCGTATATTGAAGTTCATATAAACTCATAAGCATTTTTGAAGAAGGGATGCAGGAGGAGCATGATCCAAGCTACATTATATAGAAGGGGCAGCTGCCTGTTACTACTGCAAATGTTCAGGGTCTTACAAGGTTATAAAAGAAAAAATTTGTACTGTTGCTTACAAACATGCCTCTAATTCACAGATTTAAATAAATCCCAACCCCAAATCTATCTTACATTCAATAAGTTTCATTGATTGGTCAGAAGGACTTTTTCCACATGTGCAAATATGTTCTTTTTTAATTACCAGTAATTACCTTAAAAATTCTATATAAGTTGATTTACAGATATGTTCTTCCAGTTGTCTTCTTCTTGCAATAATTATGAGAACTGAACTGCTAAGAAGAGATTTTTTTGCCTTTCCTGTGTAGAAGCACTGCTGATTGACTACAAGTTAGTGTTTGGCTATAATCTTATAGTGAAATTGGGGATTTTTCAGTATTTCTTGGTTTCACTTTAATAAAACTTTTTCTCAAAGTCTATGACCAGTGTACTGGAAAACGTCTTTGCATTGCAAATATAAAAAAATCAAGTTTGGGGGGGTTTTGGTTTTTTAAAAAAATTTTGTACTGATCAGTTCTCTTAAATGGAAGCCCTATATAACATATTATCCTACAGAAGAATATCAAGCTTTTTTTTGCAGTTCAAATAAGCAAAAGAATGTAAAGGCCACATACCCAAATAATGGTGTTTCTAGTGAACAGTAAAGATGCAGTAAAGAAGATTGAAGAAAATCTGGTATTAAGTGCCGATCAGAATATAGAGTGTGCATCTTAACTTGTGAGTTTGTGATACAATCTGAAAAATTGCTGTTCAAATGAGAGAGTAGTAGTTTAAATTTTTTTTGTAAATATTAGGGTATATGGTACACTAGAGTAGAGAGCATTTGCTGGTAGCAACTGTTTTTTCAAGTATTTTATGTTATTTTAGGAAACTGTTTAAATTGGAGGTTTTGTTCTGCAGTAACTGTAAAAATGATGTTGTTTTCTTTGTTGGGAGAGAAGTATTCTACTTGAATCAATTGTCAGGAGGCTTAATGTAATAAGGCAGTTTGTGGTCTGACTAAAAGAAACACTGTGCAAAAGAAATTCCCATAGCAGTTTGTTTTTAACAGAAAAACTGAGTTCACCTGAACCATAAATACATTGAAAACTGAGGCTTAATAAGGTAGAGCAGCTTCAGAAGGAAGAGGGATTGTTGTCCAAAGTATGTCTTGTAATGACTACAATTTAACCAAAAATCTGTGTTAATAATAGTGAAGCTGTATCAACAGCGTAACAGCAGATTCTTTGCCAGAAATGATCAAGCAAGGTGACATTAGTAACCTTTGCATAGCTAGGGGGAAAATACAATTAAAATAGTGGCGCTCCTTTCCTTTTTTTTCTTTTTTTTTTAAATTTCCAGGATAGAAGTTGTGTTTCTCACTCTCTTATTGCATTTTATAGGTAACAAGACACATTTCCACACTTTCTCCTGGGTTCATACAATAAAGGAGTTACCCTACTGGCTGCCTTACTGAAACGAGACCTGGTATTGATTACCTATCACACTGGCATCAGAACTACTCTTAGGATTCAATTTTTTTGTTGTTTTGCATATTTTATTGATCAAAAGTGGTAAATGAGCATCAAGCGTGCAAGAAGACGATGAATTGTTTACTTGCATAAAATAACCTTTCAATAAGGGAAGATGCATTGCTCACACTTTTGGTGCTGTTCTGCTGCCCGAAGCAGATGGCATTCAGCTGCTATTGATTTGCTCCTATAGTTACAGAGCAGCATGTAACAAGGCATGCTCATTTCTCTGAAAGAGAGGTGAGGTTTTTTGCCAGGGTGGCAGGAGTGAAGAAAGAAGGATGGGGGGTTTTGAGGATTGTTTTGGGGTTGTAGGTTTTTTGGAAGAAGAAACAAGAAAAATGTTGAAGCGTTGTGCAAACAAAAAAGTAGGATTTCTGTGTTTACAGAGGAAGGGAGTTACTTTGTCCGGTCTTAGCACTTCTGGTGACGTTAATTCCTGATGCAGATTGAATCCATGAGCAAGCATACTTAGGATTTCAAAAATAGACAGAATTTAGCGTCATGAGCTCCACACGACAAGTCTTAACTGCTACGTTTCTTTTATTTATTCGTGTTTTGTCCTACTTGTGTAAAGACTGTTGATTCATTAGCAAGACAAAATCTTACTGCAATATGCTGGGCTTGATTCTGCAAACAGTTAATTTCACTGAAGAATACAGAATTTAATTATTTTTTGCTGGACTTCTCCTGTAATGGAGGACACACATACATGACAAAGTCAGCTTTCTCTGAAAATTTATGTGGAAGGATATTTAATGCAGAATTTGGGCATGAACAAGATCTCTAATTCTTTGTCAGATTTTAACAAAATGCAGATATGTGATAGGAGAGGCTGTCAGCAAATAGAGTATAGGCATGTTCTAAGACAACATATTTTAGTTAATTTGTAGTCTTATTCCTGAAAGAGTAGTTTGGTGGGTGGTGCTGAGGAGCAGGGTACAGTCCTTGATCAATCTGTTTTAACAGAAATAACCCATCTGTCAAGCTCCACAAGTGTTGTAGTATGAGAGTTAAATTCAGATTCTTGGTGACAAAACTGGACCAGATATGTGTTTTGACTACACATATTAAAGCTTTTCTTGCCCACCCGATTGTTCTGCAGTGAATTACTGCTGGAAATGCTTACTGTTACATTTGGACAGTATTGAGCATGTTCCTGTTCTTATGTTATTTAGGAAAATAAAATTAAATATTTTACTCCATTATGACGGCTCTACTGTCCTCCATTTCCTTTATATGGTGTTTCTTTTTAATGAAAATAATGACTGAGTTATGACCCCTGGTAAAACATTGTCACAGCATAGTTAGTAGCTAGTTATTTATCAAGAGTTTAATTTAAACATGCATATTAGTATCTGTTAAAAAATGTACTACTTCATCTATTCAAATTTCTCTTCTCTGACATTGAATTCAATTTGCTTGTGTAATTTATGAAATGCTGTCTAAGCTTTTTTAATACCCATATGGTTATGTGTCACTACATCTTGACCATTTGTTACGCCGCTTCCATAGCATAAGCAAGCAAGAAGACATTGTCTGAATCTTTAACCTGTTGGTTCCAATACAGAGTAGACATTTTTTATGAGTATTTTTCAAAGAAAACCTTTGTGATTATTTCAGAAAACAGATGCTTTTTAATCAATGGCTAATGCTGTGAGCACGGCACTTATCACATTGTTCTGAGTTGATCTGGTCTTGCTCTCTTGTGGGGCTAAGGGAATGTTTTAAACATAAGAACGTTTACGAACAAAAGTTAATATGATAGAACATGGATAAGTCCGTGTTTTAAAACAGGATTTTCTCTTGCGATGAGGAAGACATTTGCTTTCACAAATTTAAACCAATACATTCATATTCTTGTTCTGTACCTGTGGTGTCTATCCGTACTGTTATGACTGACTCTAGTTTTCTTCATTTTCTCCATTTCTGAGTTTGTCAGTGGTCAAAGCATACTTTTTGCCTCTTTGCAATTGTGTAAGCAACCACTTCCTCAAGTACAGAATCAAGATATCAAAGCAAAATGTTAGTATATTAACTATTCAGGGGAAAAAAAAAAAACAGCCAAAAAACCAGTCCTACATACAGATTTTTACCTTTCTTTTGCTGATAAAAAGTAAATGTCTTGCAAACACATGTATTTTCTTGTTAAACTGATTAAAATTTAAGTAAGCTTCAGAGTTTTTAAAATAAAGCTTGCCAATTTCCTTGCAGCTACACTTCCAACACTACAAGATAGCTTATTTATTCAACATTGTATTTTGTGCTGAAAGAGATACCAACACTCAAAGCTAACAAACAAAACCCAAAAAACCACCACCATATAAATCTAAATATATTTCGTCAGCTATGTTACCCCTGCTTTACCTCTGCAAAAATGACACAATTGAGTTCATTAACCCCAGGTGCAGTGAATTCCCTGGGCTTTCTACATCTCTTGTTTGGGCTTCAGAGTGGGTACCTGCTGCTTAGTCTAATTAGTTTCAAAGGGAATGTAGAATCATTTCTCAAGAGTTTACTCTGACCCAAAACATCTGACAAGAAATGTCAGAGAGACAAAATAAGAAGTTATTGTAGAGTTGAATAGCATTTTTGTTACAGTATCTTGTGGAAACAATGCAGGTGAGGAGATCATGCTCAGATGAATTCTAAATTTCTGATATGACGTTTGCATGAAATTGTCATTCTTGTGGAAAGCAAGACTTGTTTTCATAGATAAGTTCCTCAGACCTTATCAAACATCTGTCTCTTTCCTTGTTCTCAGCAAAGCCAGCAAAATGAGTTAGAACTGTGGGAGATTTCTTATGAAGCTAAAAAGAAGTGAAAATGCTATTACAGCCGTCAGCAACTCACTCCCCCAATAACTAATGGTCATTCTAATGTCCATCAGTGTTTTGTTACTTTTTTTCCAGTAGGCATCACTCGGAGCTATGTTCTCCTAACCTCTCTTGTAACAACTTATTTATGTTTGCAAGGATCTTGTAACAATTTATTTATCTTTTCTGAGTTTGGCTTAAGGCCTTTGGTGGGGAGGTTGTCAAAAGCATTTTGGAAATGAAAGTGGATTCTATCCTTTTAGGGGTTGCAGTAAGTATTGAAACAAAGTCTCTTTCCTCTCTTCTAATATCTAGTCAGTAACCATCTAACCAAAGTCTCTCTGTTTCAATCACAGCAGTTCTGCTGATATGTTTCCATTCAGATGTGTTTATCCTTGTTCCCAATAATTCTACTCCTTATGGTGTGGTAACTTCCCTCGTACGGGCATATCACTTTATTAATACCCAGTTCTCTCATGGTACTCTATTGTCATTGTTATTATTATTATTGTTTTTGTTGTTGTTATCATCATCATCATCATCATCATTATAATTATTATTGTAATTTTTTTAGTTGTCTGGTTCTAAAGCAGCTATAAACAGTATGTTATACACCATTGTTAATCCAGAAAACGAGTAAGTTGAGGTCTCTTTGAAGGAATACCATGCTCCTGCTGACTTGTTACTGTAACAAGCAAGTACATTTCTGTGTGTTTTATGACCTCAACAAGAGAAATGCTTTGATAAGGATTCAAACCGAAAAAAGGGAAAATGGAAGTACATGCTGAGTATTCTGATTTTAAATCTGGCAGTGATGAATGCTGATGGCTTCACAATGGCTGCTCATGTCTTGGATGGAAATACTCTGCTGGACAGCCAGGCCCAGAGAGTGGAGGTGAATGGAGTTACATCCAGCTCATGGCCAGTCACAAGTGCTGTTCTCCAGGGCTCAGTGTTGGGGTGTTGGGGACAGCCTGTTTAAAATCTTTATCCATGGTCTGGATGAGGGGATCAAGTACACCCTCTGTCACTTGGCAGATGACGCTAATTTGGGCATGAGTGTTGATCTGCTGAGTGTTGGAAGGCTCTGCAGACGGATCTGGACAGGCTGGATCGATGGGCCGAGGCCAACTGGATGAGGTTCAGTAAGGCAAAGAGCTGCGTCCTGCCCTTGGATCATAACAGCCCCAGGCAGTGCTGCAGGCTGTAGGCAGAGTGGCTGGGCAGCAGGAAAGCTGCCAGGCAGAAAATGACCTAAGGGTGCTGGTTGACAGTGGCTGAACATGAGCCAGCTGTGCCCGGGTGTCCAAGAAGGTCAAGGGCGTCCTGGCCTGTATCAGCAGGACCAGGGCAGTGACTGTCCCCCACTGTAATCGGAACTGGTGAAACCACACCTTGAATCCTGGGTTCAGATCTGGGCCCCTCAATTCAGGAAGGATATTGAGGGGCTGGAGCATGTCCAAAGAAGGGCAGTGGAGCTGGGGAAGGGTCTGGAGCACAAGTCCTGTGGGGAGCAGCTGAGGGAGCTGGGGATGTTTAGCCTGGAGAAAATTATTCTCAGGGGGGATCTTACCTCTCTCTACAACTACATGAAAGGAGGTTGTGGCAGAGTGGAGGTTGGTCTCCTGTCTCAGGTAAGAAGTGGCAGGATGAGAGGAAATGGCCTCTGGTTGGGCCAGGGGAGGTTTAGATCAGATGTGAGGGAAAATTCCTTCAAGGAACAAGTTGTCAAGCTTTGGAACAGTCTGTCTAGGGAACTGTTGAGTCACCATCCCTGGAAGTATTTAAAAGACATATAGACATGGCACTTAGGGACTTGATTTAGTGATGGATTTGGCAGTGCTGGCTTAAGGATGGATCTTAAAGGCCTTTTCCCACCTAAATGATCCTACAATTCTAAGAAAGGGTTGTCACACACTAAGAAGACAGGAATGTACACTACACCCTGATATTTAGAGGAAGAAGGTTAGGACTTGCAAATTTGGAAAATCTAGAACTGACATTTCCACCTTAAAGTAGATTATGTATTTATGGTAGTATTTAATTACCTGATCAGATCCTGTTGCAGGGTTTTACTTCTTTTCCCCATGTAACTTTCACCCTGATGCACAAGGATTAGCATAGAAGGAGGGCAGTACCTGACTGACAGAAAACAAAAACCTATCGATTTTGAAATTTTCTACATGTTGTAATTTGTAACTACGTATCTTCCACTTCTTCTTCCCTTTCTTTTTCTTTTTTTTTTTTCCTATTTTTCTTAGTGGTCTCTATCCTTAATGTTTCTCAAAATGTAATTTATAGAAAACTGGTGTCTCATAAAGCTCTGGTAGTGGACAGCAGAAACATCATGAACAAGGAAAATACATGAGTTTCTGGTGACACAAATAGTGCTGCATGCAGTTCTCATGGCTGGTTTGTGCTTAGAGTGTTTTATGAGGAAATTCTGGCATTTACCAGTGGCTGTGTTGGTCTGAGGAGTTGTGTAAGAAGACTCGGATGCTGCCTGTCTCACGTGAGCGTCCTGGTGCTCCATGGCACTGCCTATTGGAGCTTACCCTGGCAGATGGCGGGGTAAATGAGGCACCTTGCTTCCCCTGAATGTTCAGGGTTTTTTTCACTATAACATTATTTGTATTTAGTTCTTTTAAGCTTTTAGAAAACAGTACTGCAATCTACTGTGTATTGTGGTGGTAAACGTGGTTGGTTTTTTACAAGCCTTCTTCCCCTGTACTCTTGAGAAGACTTTTCCAAACCTAACTACCTAATTTATGTATCTTCCTAGAATGTGTATTTTCTGCATTGATTGATAGCTGATTGATATATATATTATTATCTAAGGTATTCCTGCACCTGTTTATTATCACCACCACTGTTGACATTGTCTTAATTACTTGTTAATTCTTCATGATCCTAGTGGCCCATTGACTTCTGAAAAATACTTCAATTTAGACATTTTGAAATTAGCATCTAATTTTGTGTCTGTCATTAATGGATCTACTCATTCTTTGTATTACTTTTTCCTGTTACTTATTTTTAAAAGCTTTGCTTGTTCCTGCTAAGTTTTTATAATACCATTAACTTGGCCTGCCCTTCTGCTTCTTTTGCTTTTGCTCTGTTGATTTCTCCATTTCTCATCCAGCTTTGTCTTAACCTCCAATCCTTTGAGCAGGGTCTCAGGAAATTATATTGACCAGTTCCTTTCATTTTTATTTTTCAAAGGAACTATTCTTGCACTTTGTTTCTAATCTTTCAAGGACTAGTCTCCTGTTTTACTGAAGAGAAGTTCACTGTTTGTTCCCACTAAATTATGTTCCCAGTTTTCCGAAAAAAATTCAATATTTTATATTTTGACATCAAATGGGTTATATTTGTAGACTTAGCTACAAGTCAGTCTGCTCTGCCCTTAGTAGTTAAATATTAGTTGCAAGTGTAAGTGTGTTTTTAACTAGCTTTCTAATTAAAGTGCTGTCTACCTTAAGACCTATGTGGTAGTATTTTTAATCAAAATGAGTAAACTGCTTTGCACTGTAAGTTACAGACAGTGTCGTGAATTTCTGCATACACATTTTCAGTGATGATCCAGTAGTTGTTTAACCTATTGGCCTCCCCTTTCATCTAATTTATCCTTTGCATAGCTTGAGATTACTGTGATAGATAGATTTGTCACTCATGAGATATCGGGGGAGTTTTAAGCTCACAGGAGGTATCCTCCAGTCTTGAGGTTCAGACATGGAATTCCCCTCTGTCCTTTTTTTCGACTCTTGTGACTTTACATTATCTTTCAGATAGTTCAGTTGGAACTTCTGGATCTTCACTGGATGTATTTTGTTTTATAATACCTGTAGTCAATATCTGTTCCCTTTCAAGCTCCGCTGCATGGATGTCACTCTTAATGTTGACTTCCCTTTGATACACAGTGTGGGAGTGTTAACTAGCTGGTGCTTCATATGGAGCAGCACTTCTGTGTCGTAGTATGTGTGTTTGCATGCTTCTTGTATCTTTATACAGGTTTTTAAGCAAGTTTGATAACCTCCTTCCATTCTCACAAATGTGAATACTTCTGGTAGCAATGAAAAGTGGAAATTCTTTTTAGGATTAATCCCAGTTAATAACCTCTAACAACAGCCTCACTGAACAAGAGAGTGAGTTTCTTCAGAGTTCTTCACAATGGATAATATAAACCATGATTTTTTTCTGCTATTACTTTAAAAAAGAAAAGCTTACTCTTAGAAGTCTGGTTCCTTTGTCTACGTGGTTTTTAGCTAATGTGTTTTTTGATAACCTTTTTATCATTTCATGGGACTGTGTAAAGCCGTTCAGGAAAAGCAGGTTAATAGAGGAATATAGACTCTAAAATGTTCTAAAAGATGTGGATTTTGGTCCCAGTGGAGACTGACACTCCAGCCTACTTACTGTAGCTGGAATGTATTGATTTTCTTTTCCCCCATTTTAGCTGCACCACTGAATTAGGTATTATGAAGCATCCTTCCCTCTGAAGAGAGGAAAAACTGT